>OZ014531.1:136357699-136855129 GCA_963966105.1 Volucella zonaria
CGAAATCGTATTCGAACAATCGTCAGTCTTCCTTAGCACGTGTCACGTGGCACGTGGCAGTTGTTTAAAAGAGCACTTTTTGTGTATCGATAACCAAAAGTAAGTATTTTTGTGCGGTTTTTTTATTCTAAAACTATGTTTCTAATCATGTTAGAGTATTGAGTATGTGTTTTTGTGTTTGAAACGAAGAGTGTAGAACGAATCGCAGTGACTTGTTTCAAAGTGTTGTTAATGTGACCATAATTATATACATTTTTGTAACTAAAGCGGGGTTGGGGACGGTTGAAGCATTTTTTCCTGGGTACGGTTGAAACAAAATGTTTATTTAGTTTTCTTGCTTTCCAGATGCCAAGAGTTCGTGCAAGAAAGACTTCCAGAGGACAGACCGACTTGACAAACTACAGTAAGGCCTATGATGATGTCAAAGCAGGCGATTCGTTGCGAAATGTGGCGGAGAAGCATGGAGTAAATCACTGTTCGCTTCATAGATACATACGAAAGCGAGATGCTTCTGGTGAGGGAAAAAATCAAACCATGGGATATATAGCACACAACAGAGTTTTTACGGAAGAGCATGAGCGGGAGCTCTCAAGGTATCTTCTCCGATGTGCTGATATATATTTTGACCTAAACAAAAAAGAGGTAAGAAAATTATCATTCAAACTTGCCCTTAAGTATAACTTGTCACGGCCACGGACTTGGGATGACAATGAGATGGCCGGGGAGGAATGGTTTCGGAATTTCATGAGGGCGACTAGCTTCCATGACTTCAGCAGAAAGAGGTACTTTAGTTTCAGTAGCTGAGAATGCCATCGGAAATGTTATTACTCCATTCTTCGTTTTTCCGAGAGTGCGTTATCAAGACCACTTTATAAGGGATCTGATGGATCTGCATTTTTGTGTTTCCTCAACCATTTCAAAAAACATTCAAATGTGTCTCCTTCTCATAAAGTGTTGCTTGTGCTCGACAATCATTCCTCGCACATTCACAATGGTCTTGTCTTACTATCTTTTCCTCCCCATTGCTCGCACAAGCTCCAGCCGCTTGATCGATCTGGGTTCGGCCCTTTAAAGAAAGCTGTTAACTCCGCCAGCGATGCTTGGATGAGAAGTCATCCAGGAAAGACAATGTCATTATATGACATTCCCGGGATTGTGGCATCAGCTCTGCCGCTTGCTCTGACCTCATCAAACATTCAAGCCGGCTTTCGTAAGACGGGAATTTATCCATTCAATAGGCATCTGTTCACAGAGCTGAATTTCGCTCCTTCTTTTGTTACGGATAGGCCATCAACTGAAAATGCAACCGATATAGAGGTTGTTCCCATGCCACCAGAAAATGAAACACTGCCACTTTCACTTCCTATTTTAACAAATGAACCATCAATAGAGATTCCGGTTCAAGAAGAGGCTTCGGATAATTCTATAATCAGTAGAACCGAAGAAGGAAATAATATTGAGAGCTCAGAAACTTTCAAAACACCACCTAAACATGACAGCAGCAAACCCTCCACAAGTGCCCAACATCTAACTCCTGTAGTTCCCATTGCTTTCCCATTGCGACCTTTCCCGAAAGCTCTTCCGAGAAAATCTAACAAAGAGCGAAAAACCAGGAACTCTACCATCTACACTGACACTCCGGAGAAAGAACAGATAAGAGAGGAATATGAAGCGAGAAAACGAACCAAAGCTAAGCAAGTAAAAAAAAGATTGGATGGAGAAAAAAAGAAAAGAAATACCGAAAGGAAGAAAACAAAAAGACAGCAGGATACAGCTTCATCTGAAGAAGAGGAACACTTCTGCCTTGTTTGCATTTCTCCCTATTCAGAAAGTAAATCTACAGAAGAGTGGAACTGTGGGCTCACGAAGAGTGCACAGAAGGTGGAAACTCATATGTGTGCCACAATTGCGACTCGGAATATTCCAATTAATTTATTATTTTTTGTAAAATATTATATTTGAAGTAAGGTTTTCTTTCTGTCTATTTTAAAATTATTTTCGTGTTGTTTGTCTTGTTTTAAAATACTGTTGATTTTGTTTTTGTTATTTTCCTTTACATGAATTATTATTAAATAAAAATTAAATATAACTTCGAATACAGCAATATGTGATAAGCATTGCCAAACAGTGTCATATTAATACTTAAAAATAAAAAAAGAATGAGTTTAATGTGTTTAACACTAGTATGTTATATGTTTATTATTTCAATGTGTTTCAAATGACCCCAATCGCTGTTTCAACCGCCCCTGGTATGGGTACGGTTGAAACAAAAAAGATTTGTTTTTAAATTCCATGTTCAACAAAAAATAATGCACTGAGCACTAAAAAGGCACTCCCTCTTGTAGATGGAAACCCTCTTTTTCATTGAACATGCCTTCTTCATCGCTTGGATTACAAAAATCAATATTATGGACGATATAAGCGAAATTGTCTCAACCGTACCCAGTCTACCCTATATAAGACGAATGACGTTAGTGGCCTAAACCACGATCTGAAGAATCAGATCCTTTCGCACAATTTCTGCCCTCGAAATGAAATATCCATCTGGCCATTCAAGAACTCAGGCTTAACGAAGTTCAATGACGAAAATATGGAAAATAATGTCATCGCCGACGAAACGGAGCTATTTCCGTACGAAAAACACCGATGTTCTATGGTGTTTACCTATGACCGAACCAACAGAAGGTAGCAAACTCGATTTTCATTTAAATGCAAATGATATTGCAGTTGAGACTTCAAAGGACGCGCTCCTCACTTAGGTGATCTCTTACTTGGCTGTAGGTTGGCCAACACATAGTGAAAATAGTATTTCACACAAAAAAAGAACGATAGAAAGTTTGAGTTTTCTGTTTCTAGAGAAAGCTGTTTGTTGCTGGGCTACCGCGTGGTAATACCAAACCTACTGAAGAGTAGAATGCTTGAGTTTCTGCACGAAGGACATCTGGGTGTTGTACGGATGAAGCAATAGATTGATAGTTTAATTTGGTGAACATTTGATGCATGTCAAAAACATCCTGGCCACCACTTCCTATCATTTTGAGAGTATTCCTGTTGCTGGTGGACACATAGGAGTATTCGCGATGGATTGATTTTCACTTGATGAATAAAACCACGGCATACAAGGTGATAGCGATTTTTAGAAAGGTTTTCTGCAGGAAATTGTATCGGACAATGGTCGACCTTTCGGTTCCAATGAAATGCATCTTAACAAAAATGCCACCGTATCATTGTCAGTCAAACGGCAGCGTGGAAAGGGCCGTCTAAACTTTGAAATGGAGTTTCAAAATTAATGTATTTTGTAGATAACAAACTAAAACATTTACCTATCCAAGTCCACCTAGAGAACTTTATTTTTAATTTCGTAATGCTCCTTGGACTACAACGAATCCCAAACCCACACATTTAATTTACAGGTATCAGCCTAGTGCAGGGTGATCAGAAAACAATGATAGTTTTTCCAATTATTTTGTGTCCGCAGCTGTCAAAGTTAGCAATGACGTCAAGCTGTCAAAATATTCAGTAAGGTTTGCCATTTCATCGTGCATCGTTTTACGCTTGCCGACGGTGCGGAAATTACTAAAAAATATAATCGAACTTCCGGCTCAGTTGTAAATACGCAACGAAAATTTCGTCGTTAGGTCGGTCGTCATCATGGCTTCAGTGTGCAGGCAATTCGTCGCACCGTGGAAAAGTTTGAGTGTGAGTATACTCTTTTGGATCTTAAGCCACCAACCAAATAGAGATTGATGCGAAATGAAGAACACGTAGCGTAGCGGCCAGTATCGAAGATGGGCCAGAAATGTCGATTTGGCGCCGGTCAGCTGAATTGGGCATCGCCAGAGTCAATCCGGCTTATTTTGCGGTTAGACTACGGCCTACATCTGTATAAGATTGTGCTAACGCAATGATTGAAGTCGTATGACCACAGACAACGCCGTGAGTTTGCTAATTGGGCTCGGGCGAAGCCCATTTTTGGCTCAGCGGCTATGTCAACAAGCAAAACTGCCATTATTGGAGCGAACACAATCAACAAGTGTTCGGCCAAGCATCAATGCATCATCGGACCTTATTTCTTTCGAAATGAGAAAGGAGGCACTCTTACCGTCAATGGTCTCAGGTATAGAGCAATGTTAACCGGCTTTCTGTGGTCAGAATTCGACAACATCGATATATCCGAGCTGTAATCCCAACAATACGTTTCAAGCGACGCAACGACCGAAATTGTGAAGGAGACATTTGGCGACTGGATCATCTCACAGAGAGCGTTCATCAATTGGCTGCAGCGATCATGCGATTTGACACCATACTCGATTATTTTCCCTGGGGCTCCGTCATGTCCTTAGTCTACGCTAACAAGCCAACCACTTTGGACGAGCTCGAGGTCAACATTTGACACGCTATTGCCGGAATAATGCCGCACATATTGGACCGAGTCATCAAAAATTTAACCGACCGGTGGTATTCCACACACAATGGCATGAACGTAGCTTCAAAATAAAGCCAGAATCAATTTTATGTCTCACACCGTTGTTGTTTTTTTTCCGTCGTTCTTATCTGGTCACTCTTTAGTATGATCCACTCAGCCGTAAAAGCAGGCAACTTTAGACAAAAATTGCAATGTTGTACCGTTGCTGCATTGCAGAACTCGGATTCAGATTCAATATAAACCAACTTTGAGTTCAATTTATTTTCCAATATATAAATATGGGTCAACGACTACATGTATTCCTACCAATCCATGTGTTGCCCCATTTATCTTCAGCCTCACAGTTTTTTTTTTTACTTATTTCTCTCTTTCCATTTAAGGGCCAAATGTAGTACAGTCTGAAAGAAACCTGATATTGACAACAAAACAAAACAAAAACATACGCACACTCTCCACTAATTACCTGACACCATGCAGTGAGAGTTGAAATTAATTTACTCGTAAAAAGACGACCACGACCATCCGTAGAAACGCACTTTTTGCATTACTGCGAAATTCCAGCTCAAGTCCGAAGGAGGCCGTGCATGCGCAGATACGTACTGTAGACGTCACTACCAAGCAACAACTCTCGAGTTGTAGCACTCGACACAAATTGACTTTCTTCATCATACGAGTATACGACCGAACGACAGACGCTCCTCGGTCTTCAGCGTTTGGTCTTTGCGAATTTTGATCAATGGCAGTGAAGGGGCACGCACGAGGAAGAACAACTGCGCCCCGCCTAAATTCTGCACTTAATTATGTCCGATCCGCTGGTGTGCACTGCAACTTGAATTACGCACTATAATTGTCAATAAATTGCATCCTAATCGTGTATAAACAGTGTGTGCTTAAACACTTGAGTAAGTTGCGAGTGTTCGACGACAACATCGACAAGTACGTTGTCGATGCGTGTACTCGTACACCAAAACGCGTCCAAACTCCAAAGCCGGTTCCACTTTTGGCGGAACGACACAGCTGCATGCCGTGCCAGGTCTCAGCGACGCACTATGCGTTTCGATTTCACTTGACACCGCTAGCGGTTACTTAGTGCAGACTGCATGCGCGTGTGGACTGATTGCAAAGCAAGTTTTGATCAAAATCGCCTGCCATTTAGCCCACCTGGTGGGTTTGTTGGACTGCGGCCTGTAGACGCATTTCAATTTTTCCTTTTTTGGCTTAGTCAAAATTAAAAATATGATTGCGTGTGCTCGAGCTGAAACAGTTTTCCATCATCGAATAGTTTGCTTTGCTCTGATATAGACCGGTGTACCGCACGCACCACCCTTCAACCTTTTGGGTAAAAGTCTTTTCATTAAAATTCAATTAAAACGCGAAATTTACGATAAACCGTTGCGAATAGGTTAACAAGCACAGGTTCATTTATTGGCATATGCCAGGCTTAGCCATTCATTGCTTTCGATTGACATTTGTGTAATTAAAATCGGGAACGACAGAGGGGCTACCTGCTCGACTCAAAGATGGAACAAATAACATCAACGATTTGGAAATTTTCCATCTGCCAACTCTCGGACACCATGGTTACGAATTTTACGAATAACCATTGCCACTTGGTTAATTTATGGCTTGTAAAGGTGTGTAGATGTTTTTTTTTTTTTTTTTCAAAAATTGTCAGCCAAATAGTAAATGCCGACGCAACCAACCAACCCCTGGACGTCTGTGCGTAATTTGCATGTTCACCAGCAAGAATTGGTGTTGCTTGCTGCAGATCGGGTGGTTTGGTAAAATTGGTCGAGTTTTTTTTAAGTCTTTATGTTTGCACCTGACACCACCGGAAAATTGGCTGTGACATTTAATGAACTGCGGCTTGAGTTATGAGCTGTCCTTTTAGCCATACGGTTTTAATGAGAAAGCCAAAATGCATTAGACGTTAATTGACTTTTTTGTAAATGAACCACTTCTGCAGCTGCACAGCGTGAGAATTTGTTCAATGATCTAATGACTGCAAGTCAGTGTTTATTCACACTTTATGACTTAAAAATGCGTTAATATCTTGACATGATGGTATTTTTTTCGAATTATTATTAATTGAGGCAATTTTGACTAATTCACACCGTGACAGGGGTAGATCGTAAACTGGTTTCAAGGGAAATCGACCAGACTAATATAGTTCGCATCCAAATAGCCTACTCTATTCTCCAATCATATGAATAAGACCTTACATATCCAAGCAAAGCCGAAACGACTATGGCAACTATTCCATCGTGCCACTGGTCTTGAATTTAAATATCCGTGTAACGCATAAAATGAGGCATTTGCTGGTACTTGAACATACTTCCAGCTAACGTCAATTATTTTTTTATGATGCTGAAATAGGCGGCAACTTTCATATGCTAGATGCGAATTACTGGCTACGGAATGCTTACTTTTTTTTCTGTCGGAATAGAGCACTCAGAAAAGGAACTAGTCCATTATACTTTTTGTTTTAATGAAATCTTTCAGTCTTACGAAAAAAGATGAGTGAGCGCTTCAGTGATAAGGTGGCATTTCCAGCACCCACCATGTCAGCGCCGAGTACCTACAGCCTGATGAAAGCATAAGGCGGACATTCACAGACATAAAGCTCCGCGGTGTCATCATCACTTTCACAGCAAACATTGCAGAATGTTGTGTCGCCTATGCCCAGCACAATTAAGTGCTTAGCAAAAATGCAATGCGCTGTTACGACGCCAGTAAGCAACCGGGAGTCCTTATCGCTGAGGGACAGCAGAAAGGCCACTGACTTCCTAGAGATATCGTGGGTATTCGTTTGGTCTGCCTGCATCCTGTGAAGCTACGCCATCTGCAGTTGTGCTCGTATAAGACCCAACTGTCAACGGAAGCCTTAACCGAGGACGCAGGCAGACCCAACGTAGTTTCGGGTACTTTAAAATTCTCCTCTGAAGTTCATCGGCGATTTCATTTCCCGCTATCCCATTGTCATCTGGGACCCAGACAAGGGTTACTATTGTAAATTTAGCCTTCCGACTGCGTTCAGTGATCTCTTGTATTCTTGAGCTAGCTTGGAAGTCATAAGAGAGTTCAGCAAGGCTTTAAACACAGCTTGGCTACAGATGCAAATGATTCACCGCCTCCACCGGTTCTCCTCAATATAGTTTGGTGCCATCAGGATTGCGTAAATCTCCGCTTGGAAGACAAATGCGAGCTTTCCTAACATGAAGTGAAATCTAGCGTTGTCGTCCTTCTGAAAGACACCAGCGCCACATCCTATATGGATTTTGGGGCCGTCCATGAAAACTCAATTGCATTCCTTTACTGACTCTGATTCTGGCCGAAACTAGTTCTGGGCACAGGGAAAGTCGATTTCATATTTTTCCCGTGACAGGAGTTCCGGTGTCATTGCATCGAACTGCATGTCCATAAGACCAGGGTCATAAGACAGCCGACGGAAGATGGCTTTGAGACTGCAGCCCATGATATGAATATCAAGGGGAGGGAGACATGCATCCGAGACAAAGTGTTCTTTGGAGTCCGGTGAAAGCATCAATCACGTATTTTTGCATAGCCGTGTAGATCCAAAGGAGCATTCCTGGTGATAGGCCCCATGTCTTACCGATAGCACCTCTGTACTACCAGAAAACCGACAACGCCTTAGAGGCTTTCGACGTAACATGTTTAGTCCAGAGAAATTTGTTATCCAGGATGACATCTTTGGAGATTTTTATGCTGATGCCTTTAAGCATTAGATGAGTCAGACCAGGCGACTTCCTGCTTCTCGTACAGAGAACAACTTCAGTTTTGAGAGGATTAACTGAAAGCCCATTACTAGTGCACCAGTCGTCGATCACGTCCGGGGCTGCCTGCGCTTTTGAGCAGACAGTCGCTAGACTCAATCCAACAGATAGTACAGCTACATCATCCGCGTATGCGGCTTGAGCGCGTTGAACGTTCGACCACTGCACCACAGCAGAGGAGACAGAACGCGGCCTTGCGGGCAACCCAACATTACATTTATCCGCAAAACTAATGATTCATCTGCGCCGTATTGTCTGGCCGAGTTACACATGCCGTCAAAAGTTGGGTTGCCGAAAGCACCCTCAACGTAGATGAAAATGCCCAAGACGCATTCCTTTTTGTCGAGTGCGCCTTCAATTCTACCCACCAGATTCTGAAGCGCACTCTCGCAGGATTTTCCGCGTTGGTAGGCGTTGTGCATTGCCGACAGAGGATGCATTCGCAAGGCGGTTTTGCGTACATGGATCTCGACCATTCGAAAGAAGTCAGACTTATAGGTCTGAAACTCTTGGCGAGCGTCCTCGGTATAAAGGCCACTTTCACTGTTCGCCAGGGTTCCGGTATGTATGCGAGTGCCAGTCTTGCAGTAAAAATTCTCTTCAGAGTTGCCAGCAGCTGGTCTATACCTTTTTGTAACATAACTGGGTAAATAAAATCGGTGCCATGCGACTTGAAGCCAACAGCATTTTTGATGTCCTCATCTGTCACCACAACCGATAAGATATACCAGCTACTGCGTGTTGTGTTTTTCAGCTCGCTACCAGCTTCGTTGATAGGAGCTAGTTGTGAGCTGGTTCCGATTAGGTTATCTGCGAAGTGAGACTCAAGCATGAAACGGCGAGTCTCCGTTTTCGACTCACCTATACTTTTTGCTTTGTGCCGTAAAGAAAGGAACGAGCGATGTGCAGGATTCCTTACTGGCTGGATATGCCATTTCGAAACACTTGGTGAGGATGTCGTTCATGTTCTGAACAGCTCCTTCAAGCTTTTGTTTTGTCCTGAGCTAAGGAGGAGCCCAATTGTGCTTGTCGAATTTCTCCTTAAATCGTTTCCAGTTGGGTTTATGCGGATTCCTCCTCTTCAACAAAGTCGAGCCCTCGCTTCCGATTCTGAATTCGATGTATATATGGTCTGGCATGGAGATCTCCGGTAGTACTTTCTAGCCATTAATCTCCTTAGCATACCTGTTGGATAAAGTTAAGTTGGTTACTTGCTGTATTACTCTCGTAACAAAAGTTGCCTGAGAACCAACATTATTGAAAGCCAGGTCAGACGATAGTATGAAGTCCTGGAGATGATTACCTCTCACTTTTCATTTGCTACTGCCTCAAAAAGTGTTCTGACCCTTAACATCGCAGCATATGATAAGTCCCATCTTCAATGAGCTCTGCAACCGCCTCCGGTGGTAACGGCAGTAACGAATCATAGGAAAAATAAGTAAATGCAATGCCATTCTCCATTCGTTTCGTAATTTATGTCTGCAGCAGCTAAATCTTGGTTACAAAATTACACAAGTTTAGATGGTGATAGCGAGTTCGACACATAAAGACAAGCTCTCAGCCTTTTCGATCAGTCGTCATAAATTGGTGTGACAGCCCTGAAACATCCGAAACCACAGATGTGTTTGTTCCACACCCATAGTTCCCGTATGGATATTAGGTGGGGTTTTGTATTCAACATGGAAAGCCTCTTACATAGGGATGCAGTAGCAGGCTTGGAATGTTGAAGGTTGATTTGAGTACACAATCATTTGGAAACAAAATGGAAATTAACCCTTCCAAGGTGTAGATAGCGACGTGAGTCATGCCTAGACTTAATGGTCTCGACAGAAGCTTTGTCTAAGCCCACAACAAGGGAAGAGTCGTCGTTGTTTTCCAGATTCCTTCTCTCTGTGAGAGTAGATTTTCCACTTTTCAGTGTCAAGTCCAGGGTTCTGGGTATGAAGACTAGGCAGAAGATCTCCCGGTTCTGTGCGTTACCCCGGAACCCAGAAGACGGCGGGCCCCACTTTCGGCTGTTGCACTTTATCCTTCAACTTTTCTGAAGAAAAAGAAGTGTAACTGGTATCAAATAGGCAAAGATGCATTCCAGTGAACACTGAAATCCTTATGAACTATTCAGCTCCTGACAAAGGAGGATCAGACATGAAGTCTAACAAGGGGCACCCTGTAGTATTAAAAACAAGACTAACACCTAGCTATATGTAGATATTTAAAGAGTGCGACCTTGTTTTTACGACGACGTTTGGAAAGCAGCTGTGTTTAAACCTTTCAATGAAGTGGACAAAAATCATCTGATCATTGACAAGTGAGTGTTGGACAGCGGGCTATTTTTAATTTCCAGTATATTCTAGGGGAACGAAATCCCATTCCAATAGCCAGGATCTACCACTATTCTAGTCACTCAAACGAATCCAAAATTCAGCCCTTTCGACAAGTAATTGAAGAGGGTGATGGAAGAAGCGAAACCAAAAAATTGGTAGCATCACTAATCAGTATGAAATTTGGAGACATGTACTCGTCTACTACAGCGGGTAGGTCTGACAAATAAAGAACGATTTGCGAGTTCTCAAACAAGATCTTTTCAAAACCAGACTGGAGAGGTTACAAGCTAGAACTAAACTAAAACATCAACCAACCGGGAGAAATCACTTATTGAGTCTAAGGTTCATGTTAACTTATTTGGAGGAGAGTAAAGTCATTTCAACTGCAGCAACATTAGAAATGCGTACGACAAAGGCAAAGGGAAATCAGTATAGATGGTCCTTCACTTTCAGATGGATACCATAGATAAAAAACTATATACAACGAATAGCTCACTATTCTAACCAAAGGCCAAGGCCTTTACCAACTCCTCTCCGAAAATAGGAAAGGTCTATCCATCACTTTCACATCAGTGTAATTCCAACTGAAATCTGAGGTCAACGACAACAAATGGAACGCTCACTTACAGACTTCTTTCACAATCACCAGTCACAATCACCATTTCAGGATCAATTCATCTTTTTCAGAGCCCGAAATCGGGAAAAGTTCTAAGGAAACACTTCGTATCTATCCATCTGTATCCGTACATCTATGCCGACCTGAATACCAATAAATGGCGTGCGCAAATCAATTTCAAGTTTTAACATCTCCCACGATGGATAAAATACCGAATTTGTGCTGCATGTCAAGATCTGACATCTTTCAGTCTACGAGCGATTTGTTTAACATTTCCCTCAATTTGCGAATTTCGAAATGAACACCGTTGTCGACCGACGCGCTCTCTGGTCATTTGATCGTCACTACCTACATACGAATGGCCGAATACCAGAATACCGAACTCGGCTACTACTTTGTCTGCTTTATATCTGACGCTGTCACGATTCAATCAAATATCGCGCGCTGATTCGAAATGCAATTAGAAATACAAAAACCGGCTGCTGGAGTGGTTTCAGTCCAACCTTCAGCAGCCGGTGGTCTATGTTTGCCTTCACTCCAACAGTTTCGCTCATTAGCAGGGGTCGCCTTTTGATTGACTACAGCATGGACATGAGATCAAAATCAAAATTAAAATCCAAATCCAAATCCAAATCCAAATTCACATCAATCGCAGTTACGAATACGTTACCTCCGATTTGATATGGGGAGAACTAAAACGAAAGCACTTGACATGTCTGGTGGATTGCTGTAAGCGGGCCACCTGGCCTGGTTTCCACATTTCAAGTCCCAGTCGTAGTTTCACGTTAAATTTGCATCAATCGCAGCAGCTGGGCGCGCATGCGTAATTTCGATCACACACTCGGGGGATCATGATCACTCACGCGCCGTGTGGGTGTCATCCGAAGTTAACTCCATCTAGAGGTTGATTCCATCAGCACACTGATATATTCAAATGGCTTACATGAGTAATAGGCTTGCAATGTTGTCAAGATTAGTGCGCAGCCGTGTGGTCGCCGTCACCACCGCCGCCGCCGCCGCCGCTGCCATCGCTGTCGAATCAAAAAAACAGAACGTTGAAAATCTGCATCAATTAAATCGTGAAATGGATCCAATGATTCGCCATCAATCAATCAAAAGTTAGCAGCGAAATTAGGCTTTGCTAACGGTTGTGACTATGGACGGGGGAAAGTTAAAACTTGAATTTTTGCCTGGGCCCTGAGAGGGTTATGAGTTGTTTATGGCAGATCGAGTGATTTAATTTGATTTATTCGCTCTTGCATTTCACGGTTTACATAGCTTGGCGGATATGCAAAGTGGGACTACTCGAATGTAGAAAAGACGACGACGACAAGTCTGTGATTTGAGTTGGTGCAGGCGTAGTTTTTTTTTTTCTAATTAAGAGCTGTAAGTTTGTGATATTTAAACGTGTATTTCTTGTTCAGACATTTCATTTTCTGAGTTGATTATGTTTTCTCCGGCCCTGGGGTAGTTTGGGTACCCTTAATGTATGAGGCCACTAGAACCTTTAGCATCTTAAGAGTTATGAAGTCACTTTATTGATGATGTGGAAGAAAAGTATAAAATCAACAAATTACCTTCAACTTTAGTCAATTCGCAGTTCGTTTGCGGTACTATTCAAGTCACTGCAGGCTGCTATATTTCTTAGCAGCTGAAATGATTGCGCTATCCTTGAAATAGCGTACATTTTCTATCTGCACCAATAGTCTGCCAGGTGATGTAGCGATTCTACACTATTTTGCTAAGAGCACTCCTTAAACAAGATATCGATATGGCTGCTGGTATTATGCCTTGTTAAGTGCAAGCAGACGTTCTTGATCTTCGCAGGTGCAATGCAAACTCTTATACTAGTGATGGTGATCATTCACGATGGCCGGTGCCAGACTCACCTTTATTTCGAAGGTCTTAAAGTGGATAAAAGGCATTTTTCATTAAATGCGGCCTATCTTTTTCCATCAGTACAGTGACAGTTCGGGTTCGAATAAGACGTGTTGTTTCTCGTGGCCGTGATTTCAAAAAAAATAAAAATAAAAAAACAACAAAATTAGCAAGCGTGCGCGAGGTCTTGGTGATGAAAATCTCAGATCTTCAAAAACAAGAAAGGAAGTTTGGAGGATGAATTCCCAATCGCAGAATCTTAACTTTTTTGCTCCCCTACAAGATTTGTCGGACTCGGACAATGACGACGAAATATTACCTTCAAGTTCAAATAACATAAATGCGAAAAAGTGTTGATGCCCCCAATCAAGGTTTTGCATAAAAGTGGTGAATCCGTCCATGCTTTCATGAAACGAATTAACGTGTCTGATTATTGCTTAAATAAGATTTCTATCGGAATCAAACTTATTTGTGAATCCGTCGATTCCTTTAATAGTGTTTGCAATGAACTGGAAAAACAAAAATTACAACATTTCACACGATTTCAAAAAAATGGAAAGAGCGTTCAAGGCTGTTCTGTTCGGACTCGACGAATATGATACATCTCTTCTTAAAAGTGAACTACTCAAAGTAGGTTTGCAATGCAAAGACATTAAATTAATAAAGAAAAATTATGAACGTTACACCGACATTATTTACAGAGTTTACTCAGTTAATGGTTCTGCCAAGCTCGCTGATTTACGGAACAGCATTAAATCAATTTTTCGTACCCAAGTGCGTTGAGAATTCCAAGGACAAATTAAGAACAAAGTTACGCAGTGCCATAACTGCTAAATGTACGGTCACGATGAGAGAGAAATTGCCGAGTTAAAACCTTCTGCGCGAATTGTGCTGAAAGCCATAAAACATCTGAGTCTAAATCCAATGATTTATTCAAATGTGCAAACTGTAAAGACAAATACAAATCTACGGATATCAACTATCCAAGCCGCGTAAAGTACTGTCAAATAAGAGAGACTGCAAGCAATAAATCTCGTTCTCATTCTCGCTTAAAGTACAATTATATCAGTGCACCAAATATCAAAAGCACAAGTGATTTTCCATCTCTTCCTATCAAAACCCCTGCACCTGCTATTCTCCCTACTCCGAGTGGAAGAGCGGACAATGAGGGTGATCTCTTCACTCAAGAGGAATTATATGCTCTCACTATGGAGATGGTCACTAAGCTATGTCAGTGTAAAACTAAGTTTGAACAATATGAAGCAATTACTCAGCTTGCACTAAAATTTCTCTTTTCTAATGTCAATTAATTTATCTCTTAATGTTATATGTTGGAATGCTAGAGCCATCAGAAACAAACGTATTGAATTTCTCAATTTTCTATGTGTTAACAATATTGGCATACTAGATGGAGTGAAAAGTGACCTCCTTGACCGCCAGAATTCGCTGCTACTGCAAAAAAGGTTATGGTGCCTTGAAGGCCGTTCATATTTAGGCAGACATGCCAAATTTCAGTGCGATACTGCAACTTGTAACTTGTAACTTTATTTATTGAAACTTTTTCCTTTTTTTACATATAATGATAAGTTAAAATTAGAATAATAGGATGCCGACTTAGAATTGGTCTTGCAATAACAATAAATTCGATTATTAAAACATTTTTGTGTAATGACAGATTAGGATTTAACAACTTAAATGAAATGAATTCATACGATAAGTGTTCGCTCAACAAAAACACTGACATTAAGTGAGGTGAATTTAGAAGGTGAGAGAAGGAATTGAAAACAGTGAGTCCACTTATTTGTGATGTACTAGTTGCCAATTCCGACCCTTTACAGCTGGGGTGCATATTGTTTTATACTATAGTTGTAATAATGGTAACGTTGTAACAAAACAATGTTTAGTACTATACAGTATTAAAAATTGAATAACAAATTTAAGGCTGGATTATCACATCGATTCGTGGAGGTACTAATATACATATATTACGCTAATAGATATACTGTATATTGTGTATAATCCTAATGGAATTATTCACATGAGATTATTTGTACATCAGGTTACTTAAAATAAAAGTACTTTAGTTCATATCGTAAAACCTTAATGTAACAAAAGTGTTCATTGGTTTTATAGTGTAAAAGTATCTTAATATAGGGAGTTATTTACATAATTCAGTCTGGTGCTTAGTAATAAATTTACAGATATTTACATTTGGGATGAGACTTAAAGTCTCGGTGGGGACAAGGTATTATCCTCTATAATTAGAAGGATTCGCTCTTCTATAGAAAACGGGCAGGAGTGAGTTGTCGGGTGCTAAGGTCAACTGCGGAGTCGAGTCCTCGTTTATGATGCTTACTGGTGAAATGTAATATCTTTCAGTAATGTTGAAGTCGCAATTTTCTAGAAAGATATTCCTTAGAATTGGATTCTCGTGGTTGCTAAGTAATTTCAAGCGCTTCTTGGACAGTAAAATTAAATATTCTAACAGAGGTGAAATTTGCGCAGTGGTGTAGATTGTCTCCTTTCTAAACCATTTTCCGGACGTTCTTCTGTGCTTGGAAACACACTTTCGGAGCACGCTTCTTTCGAATCTTTGCATTTCTTCTGCGACATTTGAGGTGATCTGAAACCAGGCTGTGAAACCATAAGAGAGTACTGGGCGGACTAGTGTCTTATATATAAGGGTTTTTGTTTTGACATTCACTGCTCTTGAGTTCAAAAGTGACTTCAGCCCTGCGGCGGCGGCTTTAGCCAGTTTAAGTGCGTTCCTGGCTTGTGGATTCATTTTTAACCGTTCGTGAAGGATGACACCCAGATATTTTATATTTGTTTTCACAGGAATATTTTTTCCTTCAATGGATAGCGTAAGTTGTTTGCTCTCTCTGACGGCTAGATGATGACCTCTTGATGAGGCATTTCGGAAACAAATTAGCTCGCACTTATTGTGATTTAGGCTTATTCCCCAGTCCTTGTAGTACTTGAGGATGTTGTTTAAGTGAGACTGGATCCCCTGAAGCGCTACATGGGGCCTTTCGTGAGAGTCAATTATTATGGTATCATCTGCATAAAGAATGGAGTTGCTGGAGTTATGTTGAGACGGGAAATCGCTAAGGAAAATATTGAAGAGGAGAGAACCAAGGGTAGAACCTTGAGGGACTCCCGCGTTTACAGGCACTGTCTCTGAAGATTGGTTGTTCAATTTTATTCTTAGGATTCGGTCGGTTAAAAAGCTGGAAATGATTTTGCAGAAGTGGGTGGGAAAGCCTAAAGATATGATCTTAGAGAGTAGACCATCGTGCCAAATTGTATCGAAGGCCTGACGCAGATCAAGTGAGCATGCGAGGGTACATTTTTGCTGTCTTAAGTTATTGAGGATAATGTTTTCCAAGTGCAGTAGGGCATGTTCTGTAGAGTGACTGTTTTTGAAGCCAAATTGATTATTGGGGATTAAGTTGCGATCTTCTAAAAATGGTCTGATTTTATTGTAAAGGACTTTTTCTAAAATCTTTCCTAGGTTAGATAACAATGAAATAGGCCTGAAATTGTCTATATTACTTGTATTGCGTTTTTTTTTAATATAAATGACGGTGGCACTTTTCCAGGAAAAGGGGAAATAAGAATTGTTAATACAGTTGTTTATTATCACTGTAAGAGGAGGGGAAATTGTTTTGATACATTTTTTAATTACGAAGTTGGAAATTTTGTCTGGGCCAGAGGATTTTTTGTTGTTGGTAGTGCTTATAATGAGGGATATTGAGCTTTCGGAGGTGAACTGCTCACTATTGGGGCGGCTAGCCAAGTTTTCGGCCGAGAAATTCGATGTTCTTTGTTCCCGACTCCAGGCCAGAAAAGCGCTTACCAGAGTGCGTACTCCGACGGTGTTAGGTTCGTTTGCAACAGGAGTGACACGTTCATAGATCTTAGTGTAGTAGTTTTGGAAGGCTAACAGTTTGGCTTCCGTGTCGTGAAGGACGCTATAACCTACTGTTAGCGGAGCTTGTTCAGAGAATCGGTTTATTTTTTTTCTGCCAGTAAGCTGATCGATTACTTTAAATACTGCTGGCGACGGTTTAAGATTCACAAGTTTTTCCCTAAGACGTTCATTTAGATCCTTACGAACCGCGTCTTTGATGATTTTCGAGAGACAGGCTATTTATGAGGAGAGGCACTTATACTCATCATTTATTCTGTTACAAGTGCAATGAAAGATTCTTTTCAATTGTCTTTTCCAGATTTTCCTAGTTTTGAAAAGGTTTAATATGTCAGAGGAGATGTTTAGGTAGTGTTTTTTAAGGATTACAGGCTTAGAATGTGATTGAATACAACTTTGAAGTGGGGTTGAAAGTAGGTCAACGTGAGTATCTGTTTCGCTGTTAGAGAGGTTGCGATTGGGAGGAATAGGATTATTTGAGATTAACTGTGAGAGTTCAAAGTTGAACAGGTCCCAATCCGTGTTTTTTAGAGTGACTGGGAAGGGCTCTGACAGAAATGGTACAAACGAGATTTCCATTTTGATGGAAAGTAGTAGGGTAAAGTGGTCGGAAATAGCATCTAGAGTTACGCAGGAGAAGTTTTGGTCTAAATTTGGGGGGGATAAAGTGTTGTTGGAAATTAAGAAGAAATCAAGATGGGATGCTGCAGCTGGCCGTGTCGGGTCCTCCGGCGCAACTATGTTTAGATTTAAAAAGTGACTAGATTGAAACCAATTAAATAACAACTGTCCGTTGTGGTTACTGGTCGTATCTCCCCAGTATTGATGTCTAGCGTTGAAGTCGCCTCCCAGTATGAAATGCTCGTTCGAACCCACTAAATTAAGTAGATCATCCAATGCTGGCGTTAGTTCAGAGCCGGCACTACAAGGTACGTAGATTGAGGCTAATGAGCATTTTGAATTTCTAGAGTGGTCTATTGTGATAGCGATTAAGGTGGCCGAAATGACACGGTTAACAAAGCGGATCTCAGAGAATTTTACATTGTTTTTAATTAAAATGCCTGTGCCTCTACCTGAGGGGTTTGAGATAAACTGATAACCGCAGAAATATCTTTTGTGATTTTTGGTCAAATATGTTTCTTGGAGGAGAAGGGCTACTGGTGAAAAATCAGTAAGCAGTTGGCTTACCTCGATCATTTTGTCTAAAGCGACAAGCGAATTGACGTTTGAAGACAGTATATTTATCATATTTATCATGGCGAAAGAGACGCAATGAAGCCTAGGTAGGTACCAGGTTTATCAGGATCATTTAGTTTTGAATATGTCGGCCAGAATTCACGGACTTTTTTGATCAAAGAGGAGATAGATAGACCGAATAATTTCTCGGATTCTTTTAAGAAGTTGGAGAAGATGTTAGCTCCAATATTGTCATTTGTGGGCTGGTAATGGTGCGAGGTCCCACGGGTCACATCAGCGTAGGAAACTGAGCTTAAGTAGCTAGTTGGGGGGATACTTTGGTTGGGGAGCCTGTTATTAGAAATTGGGTGATTAATTTTCTCTCTGCGTTGTAGAAACTCAACCCGCTTAGGGCAGCCCTTAAAGTTTGCCGGGTATACAAATTGTTTGCAGTTTACACATGCAACTTCTTCGGATTTTTCTTTTAGGATGCACTTGTCTTCATCATGCGCATTATTGCACTTCACACACCTTGCCCTAAAAGAGCAGTAGGAACTAGTGTGCCCGAAGCGTTGGCACCTGAAACATTGTACAGGGCCATTTCTTTTAAAGGAATCCCACCAGATTTTGTGCTGCAGGACAAACAAATTTGATACTTTTAAGTTGGGCAAGATTTTCCATGTCCTGGACCGAGCACGAGAAAAAACCTAGGTCAATACCTACTTCTTTCGACCATTTTGTACCGAAGGGCTTTACCTCGACCTTCAACGAGGGATCTAGTCTCTCCAGTTCTTAACTAACCTCCTGACAAGAAAAACCATCAGATAATCCCTTTAGTAAGACGGACGGTCTTCTTAGTTGCTTAGGCATGAACGAATAAGCTTCAACTGCACAGTCTTTGAAATGTTTCATGAAGGTGGCGTGAAGCCCTAAATCCCTAACCGAGACTTTGAATCTTCCAAAATCTTTGCTTTGGAACTTAATGTTTTTAATTGAGTCATTGTGATATGTTTTTACATAGTCCAATAGTGATTTTGATTTGATGCCCTTAACAAAAATTGGTGGACACCATACCTCATTGGGCTTGTCTTCGTAGAGTGGAAAAGCATTAGCACTATTTGTCCCACGCCGACTTGTTGATGGTATCTGCTCAGTTGAAAGGTCAGCTAAAGTGTCGTCTAATATCGCAAACCGGTTTTGCGTAATTTTTTTTTTGGGTTTGGGGTATTATCTAATCCTGATGCTCTTTTTCTTCTTTCCACTACCAGCTTAAACGATTTTTGGTCATTCGCTAATAAATTATTGAGCGTACTTAAATTGTTGTTAGCATGCAAAGGTGGCATCACTGTATCGATTGTGTCGCTGTGGTGAATTCCATCCATTGCGAAATGTACATCATTGGTGTTAGTAGTGGTGCTTTTGTTATCGTTCGCCCAGCTGCTTACAGATTTGTTTATTGCTTGAATATCTTCGCTATTTAGTAAGTTAGATGGTAGCACTAGTTGATTTTTATTTTGTTTACAGATTAGCGTGCTTGCAATTTGGGCACTAAAAGAATTTGAGATTCGTACTGATTGTTTAGAGGTTTGGTCAGGAGGTTTCGGAGGGAGCCCTCCTATTTTACCGGGTATCATTACTTTGTATATTTATCCACAAGCACTTTATTAATTCAATGAAACACTTGTATCACTTTACAGTTTTGTATCACTTACAACACTAATGTATTTTTTGTTGTTGGTATACAGATTCAGAACTGTATCCTTTTTTAGGGGGTTGTAATTATTTTACGGGGGTTGTAATTGTTTTACTCAGGCAGAGAAATTCACCACACGTCCGAACACTTCAAATGCGCAGATGGCACTCTCAGTGCCATACTGCCTTTAGTTTTGTTTTGACAGCTGATTGTTGTTGACGTGTTTGGCATCATGTTGAGTATGGACAAAACGATTTTCGTTCTCTTATAAAACGTTATTTTTTGAGAGGCAAAACGGCGAAGGAAACAAAAGAAAAGTCGAATAAATATTATGGAGCTAATGCTCCGTCAGATTACACCGTTAAATATTGATTTCGAGAGTTTCGTGGTGGAGGCAACTCCACTATCGATCAAGTCCGCAGCGGCAGGCCCTCCGATGCGGTTAAAGAGGACAATGTCAAAAAAATACTTGAAATGGTGTTGGCTGACCGGAAAGTGAAGGTGCGCCAGCTAGCAGATACCACAAGGATTAGTACTGAGCGCACACGCCATATTTTGGGCAATATTCTGCATATGAAAAAGTTATCCTGCCGCGCATGACCAAAGACACGAACGCGAGAGCACTTCGAAAGAGTGTTTGGACTTGCTGATTCGGAGTCGATCGGACTTTTGGCGTCGATTGGTAACTGGATTTGGATCCCTCGGACTATTATCTCTTCCCAAACCTTAAAAGATGGCTCATCAATAAAAAATTTAGCTAACGCAAGGAAATCATCGACGCCACGGAGAAGTATTTTGCAGACCTTGGTTGAAAAATCGCTGGAATAAGTGTATGCATCAAACTAAAAGGAGACTATATTGAATAATATAAAAAAACATTTAAAAAAAATAAAAAATTTAATTCCCAAGGAGGTCGCTTTTCACTCCATCTAGTATGTCTTGTATGTGAAACTGGTCTAAATTCTAAAATTACACTTGCCATAGACTAGATCGTAGTAATAGGCGGGAAGGTGGAGTTGTTGGATGGTCATTAAAAAAGTACTACAAATTGCTACCTCGTGTTAATACTAATGCTATTTAAGCAATTGGTGTAGAACTCAAGGCAGCTAATAGTTCGACAATTAAAATTTACTCTGTTTATTTTCCAGGAAAAAGAACACTAGGAAATGAAAACTTTAAAAACGATTTGAGAAAATTAATTTCGATTGGCGATAAATTTGTGATTGGAGGAGATCTTAATTGCAGGCATCGTTCTTAGGGTTGTTTAAGAGCAAGTAAGTGGGGTCATGAGCTGAATGAGCTTTGCATGAGATACCCCGTAAGAGTATTATATTTCACTCCAGGTAATAGAGGATCTTCATCCTTGTTGGATTTAGTAATAACAAACTCTGATAGAATAGTAACTCAGCCAATAACTATTAATGCGCTTAGTTCTGATCACCTTCCAATTAGATTTCAGATCCATTTTCAGGGTAGTATTAAAGATAAATACTATTTATCTTTCAAGAATGCCAACTGGAAAAAGTTTCGGCCAAACCTCAATTCCCGCCTTGAAAATATTTCTCTTTGTCAAGATGTGATAAATAACACTTAACAAATAGATAACAACGTAGAAAAGCTCCATAATGAAAAGCACAGCGAAAGCTGTACCTAAAAAAATCATACCAGTGCGAACTACCTTACTTCCACGATACATACTTAACCTAATCAAAGAAAGAAATTATTTTAGAAGGAAATGGCAGCGCTATAGACCTGATATTTTTCGTGCGCGTATGAATTTCCTGAAACACCTAATAGAAGCAGAAATAACTAAATTCAGAAATTTATCTTGGAATGAGCCGCTCTGTACACTTGATAAAAACAGTCAGCCCCTTTGGAACGTAACGAAACTATTAAAGAACAAAAATAAATTCATTCGCCATATTCAAACTCCATCATCAGTTTATGTATCTGATGAAGAAAAGTGCGAATTTCTACAGTTTTAACAATCCCTTATTGTCAACCCCCAGTCGTATGGACCCTCAAGTACAAACCGCTCTACATGTAATCGAAACAAGCACAGATCGTGTACCTGTTAGATGCTTCATAAATTCCGAAGATATTCAATTTTATCTAAAGGAACTTCGAAATCGAAAATCCCCAGGGTTGGGTGGCGTCAGGAACATTGTTCTTAAGCAACTTTCGTCACTAGGTATTGATTTCCTGTGCCTCATAATCAATTCATGCTTCAAATTGAAGTATTTTCCAACTAAGTGGAAAATATCAAAAATTATCCCGACCCACAAGCCTGGAAAACCCCTAAATGATGTTTTATAGCTATCGCCCAATAAGTCTGTTCAGTGGCTTAAGTAAGATTTTTGGAAAAATCATTAAGGAAAAATTACTAAATGTTGCGGCAGGTGCCGATATATTACCCAACCAGCAATTCGGTTTTCGTCAAGGACATGGTACATCGCATCAAGTACTTCGTATATGTAAACATATAAAACAAAATTTTCTCAACCAGCAATCCACAGGCCTGAAAATGAAAAAAGCATTCGACTCAATATGGCACAATGGACTCTTGTATAAGCTCTTGAATATCGTTTGTCCGATTTATCTTATTCAGTTGCTAAAAAGCTTTCTAGACAATAGAAACTTCAAAGTGTTCCTTAACAAAAGTCATTCAACAACTAAGACAATTCATTCTGGTGTTCCTTAAGGATGTGTATTGACTCCCATTCTCTGCATTTTTATTTGTTGCGGACTTACCCAATGTTCCTCACTGTGAAATTGCCATGTTTGCGGATGATACCGCCATTTACAGGTCAAACGATCTGGATTGTGCCATATTGAATAATCTCCAAGCTGCTCTTGACATCTCGATGGAATATTTATCTGATTGGACGACTAATATAAATGGGAGCAAAACGCAAACCATCTTGTTTTTTACCCAATGGCCAGCTAAGGATAAGAAATTGTGACATCCCGTGGGTTTCTTCTGCCAAGTATCCAGGTGTATACTTAGACTAGAGACTGACCTATGGTGACCATGTCAGAAACACTCTGAACAAAGTTAGTTTAGCTATAAATATGCTACATCCCCTATTACTAAGCAAAAGCAACAAAATGCTCTTATATAAGGTTATCTTCCAGCCCATCATACTCTACCCATGCCCTGTATGGGGTGCTTGTGCCAAATCCCACATAAAAAAATTCCAAGTTGCTCAGAATAAGGTTTTGAAAATGATGCTCAACCTCCCAATGCTGTTTTCTACGATGATACTACATGAACAAGCTGGGGTCTTACAAATAAAAAGGAAGATTGAAATTCGAAATGAAAAATTCTATACAAAGTGCCTACATATATTCAGATAATCCCCTTATAGCAGGTCTAATAAATAATGTTAATGTTTGATGTTGAATGAATGCCTTTTTGTCGTATTGTTTATTCATTTAAATACAATACATAAATACATATTTATAAGTTTTATTTAACTATTTATTTATTTATTTGTTTGTTACTTAGTCAAATGGACATCTAGAGGTGTTTTCCCAGAGCACCCATTGAATGCGAATAAAATGACTGCTAAGTGTAGTCTTTGTGCTGCAGGTTTCACTGCGAGCGTGTGAATTATGATCAATGGAGACCGCTCTCGCTCAATGTTAACTTATTTTTTGGGGAAAAAGTGCCACACGGTGGTCGTGGGACTTGACACTATTTTCTTTGGAGCCACGTTAAGTCTCTGGTCTATCCCTATAAGACAACTTGGAGACTAATAGTTGACCTAAAATTGCTAGAATATCAGCCGAATTGTTAACTAGGGTCCAGCGCACCTACTGGCTCCACCTTTCCGCCAAGGACAATCGAGTGGTGTCAAATTTCAATCTGAAATAAAAATGCAGGTACACGTCTTTGTATTTAATATAGCAAATTGAGGTGCATCTTATGAATTCTTATAAGATCACAAAATCAAATATTCTCGACACCTGAAAGAGTATCTTGATTAATCTCTTTGCGGACAAACCAACTTTTTTCATTTTAATCATGGCACCCGTGACATAATGAATACGTTAAACGAACTGCTTGAACATATTCGGAACAGAGAAGCGGTATATCTGTCCCACTTTTCTATAAAAAAAAAACATGATTTGATGCCAATACTAGGTGGAGTGAAAAGTGACCTCCTTCGGAATTAAAAAAAATTTTTTTTTAAATGTTTTTTATATTATTCAATACAAGTCCCCTTTTAGTTTGATACACTTATTCCAGTGATTTTCCATCTTCTTGATCCCGTCCGAAAAGTAATTTTCCGAAAGGTCTGCAAAGTACTCCTCCGTGGCGTCGATGATTTCCTCGCGTGAGCTGAATTTTTTATTTATGAGCCATCTTTTGAGGTTTGGGAAGAGATAATAGTTCGGGGGAGCCAAATCGGGCGAATACGATGGATGCGACAGCAATTGGAGCCGTAAGTCATTGATTTTTTTGGTTGCGATGCTCTTGTACGCCGGCGCATTGTCTTGCAAAAACAAATTTTTTTTTCGCTTCATGTGAGGCCGTTTTGCAGCGATTTCGGCCTTAAATCGCTCCAATAATGCACACTAATACTCGCTGTCGATGATTTTTCCTTTTTCGAGGTAGTCCACGAAGAGTATGCCATGACAATCCCAGAAAACCGACGCGATAACCTTTCCGACCCATCGAGCCTCCCTAGGCCGCTTCGGAGCACTCGTGCCGGCTTCAGTCCATTGCCGGGCACTCATTCTGTTTTCTTGTGTGTAATAGTGGATCCAAGTTTCATCAACAGTTACCAATCGACGCCAAAAGTCCGTTCGATACCGCATCAGCAAGTCCAAACACTCTTTCAAAGTGCTCTCGCCTTCGTGTTTTTGGTCAGGAGTGAGCATACGCGGCACCCAGCGGCAGGATAACTTTTTCATATGCAGAATATTGCCCAAAGTATGGCGTGTGCGCTCAGTACTAATCTTTGTGGTATCTGCTAGCTGGCGCACCTTCACTTTCCGGTCAGCCAACACCATTTCGTGTATTTTTTTGACATTGTCCTCTGTAACCGCATCGGAGGGCCTGCCGCTGCGGACTTGATCGGTAGTGGAGTTGCGGCCACCACGAAACTCGCGAAACCAATATTTGACGGTGTAATCTGACGGAGCATTAGCCCCATAATATTTATCAAACTTTTCTTTTGTTTCCTTCGCCGTTTTGCGTCGTTTTTGTCCATACCCAACATGATGCCAAACACGTCAACAACAATCAGCTGTCAAAACAAAACTAAAGACAGTATCGCACTGAAATTTGGCATGCCTGCCTACATATGAACGGACTTCAGGGCACCATAACCTTTTTTGCAGTAGCAGCGCATTCTGCCGGTCAAGGAGGTTACTTTTCACTCCACCTAGTACATGCCTACGAAGGAGGCAATTTTCGTATCTGTCCACATAACGCCAAAATTTTTAGCGGACTAGCTAAAGTCTATACAATAGCTAGCACTTTCTCCTCGAGATGCTACGAAATGGATCAGCCAAATAGAGGACGAAAAGCTCGGACATATGTATGTTGCAGTGATTACAACAGAGGTATAGAGGCATAGAATCTTCATTCAAAATAAAATACAGAAAAATAAATAGGATGATCAATAGGTGGCAAATTTTATGGCATTTAGCGTTTAAAAACAATTTCGGGCACATGGTCATCACCATGTCCAATTTTGCACCCCTTTTTCCAGCATAGCCGGCCTGATTTCGGTAATAATGCTCCGATAGTTGGCTTCTAAGTTGTTAACTGTAGCTGATTTAGCAGGATATACGAGTGACATGACAAACTCCCACAAAAAGTAGTCCAAAGAGTCGAATCACATTGTTAGGTCCATTTCTTGAGGTTTCGCTACCCAAATGTTTATCTCTCTAAAGTGGTGGTGTGACCCGCTTTATAGCATGTTGCGTCGTCCTACTGAAACCATTTGTCTCCTGGACAATTGTTGTTGACACAAGGAATCAAAAAATCGCGAATCATTTATCGGTAACGCTCCGCATTTACGGTGATGTTGGCTTCATTTTCAGATTCGAAAAAAAAAACTTTTTCGGGATTTAATGTGGTCTCGAGAGTCTCATGAGATTGTGCCCATTTCAAAAACGGCAATTTTACCTGTCAACATACCCATTAAGCCAGAAATGAGCCTCATTCCTGACGGTAAAAATTCGTTTCAACTTCTAAATTGATTTTCAGCCCATTAACCGAACGTACGACGCAAACGGTGATCTATTTTCTTCAATTGCTTCACCAGTACGATCTTACACGGGTGTAGGCCAAGATATTTCCTCATAATCTTCCACCTAATGGACGAGCAGAGGCCAAGTTTCTGAGAATGGCACAGAATCGATAAATTTGGGTCCTCGGTCACACTCACCTTTACAGAGCCAATGGCTCGTATTGGGTGAATATTATCCATAAGAGTAACACGGCCAGGAAGAAGTTTTTTCTTTGAACCAATTTCTTCATTTGGACTCCATAAAATCATGGAATTAAAAAAGTCAAATTCGACTACAGTTAATGGTTCTAGGCCTCAACTAACAAACGTCTCCAGGCAGGTCGATATTTAGCTAACTGCTTCCAGTTTCGCACGTTAAGTGTGATTCCAGAGGTCTCCTGCAACTTGCGTGAGGTACCCGAGTCACGGTCTTTCTTTACTGGATTGTACCTCGGGGCGGATTCGAAGATTTTTCAGACCGGAGAATTGGTGTCCATCTACTCTACATAACCCAGCCACCTCAGTCGTTGGACTTTCACTCTTCCGACCAAGTCGATGTTGTAATACAGCCCGTACAGTTAATTGTCTCATCTCTTCCTGCACGAAAATCGCCCGAAAAATCTTCCACCAAGAGCAGCCTTATCCATTTTTGATGAAGTCCATGCCTCTGCGCTATAGAACAGGACTGGGATTATTAAGGTCATACATACGGTTACCATTGTTGTTCGGGAAAGCGCTTTACTAGTCAATCGCCTCCTTAGCCTAAAAACGCAGCGATTGACAAGAGTTATTCTTCGTTTGATTTCAGCGCTGGTGTCCTTTCTGGTTGACATCATATACTTGATCTTGCCCTAGTTGACTGTTAATCCCATTTTCGCCGCTCACGTATCCATACTCGCGAAAGCGCCACTGCCTTCACACTGCTTTCTTCCGATTATGCCGATATCATCCGCGTATGCGAGTAATTGGACGGACTTTTGAAAGATTGGTCCTCTTTCAAGAACGATATCAAAAAAATAGCATAACAGCGCATCACTTTGTCTAAATGTTTTTGTGATATAACAGGTCCCCGTGAGTTCTTTACCGACCTTAATGGAGCTGAGTGCATTTTTCATCGTCATTCTGCACAAACGGATGAGTCATCTATGGATCCTATAATGCGCTGCCTTAAAATCGATGAATAGGTGGTGCTTATCGATTTGGAGCTCATGGATTGTTTCCAAGATCTGCCGTGATATGATTGTTTGGTCGATGGTGGACTTTGTTGGTCTGACCAATCAGGTTGTTGACGAACGGCGTTACGTCGAGGACCTTGTAGGCTATGTTAAGAAGACTGATGCCTCTGTAGTTGGTGCAGTTCAGTGGGTCTCTTTTCTTGAGGATCGAACAAACAATACTAAGGTTCCATTCATCCGGCATTCTTTCATCCGAATATATTTTACAGATTAGTTGGTGTTTGCTCCTTACCTCGACAACCGGGTTACTCGCTCCAGCAACTTTGTTGGACGTAAGCTTGGATATGGCTATATTCACTTCATCCAGGTCGGGTGGACAGAATTTCCTTCTTCATCGTGTAGATTGAAAAGTTCATTCTGCCTGACAGCAGTATTTGGTTGGTCGTCGCCCTTATACTAGTACAATCTACAGAAATATTCTTTTCAAACCTTTAGCAACTACTGCGACTCTACTACTATGTTCCCTTGTTCGTATCTACAGGTTTCGGTTCGAGGTTAGTGTCCTTGGCATGAGTTTTTTACCTTTTGGTAAGACTTCTGTAAGGAGTCAGTTGCCCAAGGAGGCATCCATCATGGAGGAAGCCCGCGGAAGCCATGCTAGATCAGCAGGTAGAGCATGAGACTCTTAATCCCAGGGTCATTGATGCCTTCGTGGCCAACTGACCCCTTACACTTCCGAATTTCATTCCTGGAGTAGTACCTCTCAATTTACGGCGCACTTGTCATGCTCCTTATTTTTGCTCCTGAGAAGGCGATGTTTGTCTCTCCTCTTCTGTTCGTAGAGCTCCTGAGCAGCTTTAGTCCTTCTATGCAGCGCCGATTTGTATGCGTCTTGCATAGGTGCATGTGCTCACGGGCACTCATCGGCCAACCAGGGGTTTCGTTGTGGTGGCCGAGTGAAACCCACCAAGTTATAGGTGGCATATCTGATGACCTTTTGGCAATGTTGCCACGTCCGTAAATACAGGCCAGCAGCTTTGGCATTTAGTGAAGCACAGGTAGATCCCCGCCCACATAGTTAGAGAAAGGATTCCTAAAAGAATCGTATGGCAATTCGGTAAAGCGAATTGGATCGAACTAAACAGCTTATTTATCAATTTTAACTGGTCGTTATGTTTCCTCGATAAAGACGTGGATGCCGCTGCTGATATGATCAAAGACACTATTCTCTTTGGAATGAGATGCTTTATCCCCCATCAGATGATGGGGATGTATCAAACCAAAAGAAAAGGCGTGGTACGACTCGAGCTATAGAGAGGCTTTCATGGTTAAAGAACTATTTTTTTCGGTCCCACAAAGTCAACCCGACGGAGAAAAACCGAAGAAAATCCAAATGATCCAGGAATGACCTTTGTTAAACGTGTAAAATTCTAATACGACCAAAAACTGGAGCAAAAAATACTACAATGTCCCAAAAGTAGTAAAAGTGTTTGCACGTTCGTCAAAAACATTAGAATTTCTGCCTCATCCTCCATCCCTGTTCTCATTTACAATGACATTCCAGGTGTCAGCTCTTTGGATAAAGTCAATCTCCTTGCTGCACACTTTGCGGCCAGTTCAACACTTCCAGATTGTGCTTTGTCCATTTTCGCACTCGTGTAGTAGCAAGAGTATTTAAAGATCTCAACACACATAAATCCGCTGGTCGAGATGGCATATCTCCCCTTCTTCTGAAGAGGTGTTCTTCCTCAATCCTACCCTTTAGGACACTTTCCGAGCAAATGGAAAACAGCATTTGCCCAGCCCGTACCTTAAAAAGGCGAATCTTCCTCTCCCTCCTCCTACAGACACATTACTCTTACGTCCCTTCTTTCCAAGGTCATGGAAACGCTGATACACCGTCAGCTCATGAAATATCTCGAAATACGAAAACTTCTCAATGATCGTCAATACGGTTTTCATAGCAACAGGTCCACTGGTGATTTGATGGCATGTCTCATCGAAAAGTGGAACCAAAGCGTTGGGCAGGGTTTGGCATCATGCGCTTTTGTCGAAAATGCGTGCTTTTGGGATCAACGACTCTCTTCTTCAACGGGCTAGAAAATTACCTTTCGAAACGTTCAATTCAAGTTGTCTTGGATGGTTTCAAGTCGGATACTCACAAAATAAATGCTGGTGTGCCCCAGGGCTCCGTTCTGTCTCCGACATTCTTTTAATTTTTATCAATGGTCTGCTACTTTTAATCCAATATATTCCTTTGCTGACGACAGTACTCTCTGCTTTTCATATTCGTTACCGAACTCATGTCCCACCTCTTCGGCTGTAGAATGGTAACGGCAGCGTGTGTTAAGCCTATTCAATTCTGATATTAACAGCTTAACCAATTGGGGAATCATCAGCAGATTGGAGTTTAATGCTCCCAAAACACAATGCTGTCTGCTGTCATTAAAGCGAAATTTAAACTCCCAGCCATTATCCATGAATGGCACTTGCATCGTCGAAACCGATAAACTTTCCATTCTCGGTATGCGTGTCAATGATAACTTATGTTAGTATGGCCATATATTCAGTGCCGTCAAAAATGCTGCGAAATGTCTAGGTTTCCTCAAGCGATGTAAGAAATACTTTACCCCCTCTGATCTGGCCACAATATATTAGGCATTCATCCGCCCAAAATTGGAGTACAATGCCCACATCTGGTCGAGTGCGCCCAAAACATCTCTGCACCTGCTAGCTAGGATTCAAAACCATAGATGATACTAATATCACTCAAACAATGGACGCCCTCCAACACCGACGTAATGTCTCTTGTTTCACTCTGTTTTATCGCTATTTCCACCACCAGCGCTTTATAGAAATCACCAGTAGCATTCCGCTCCTTCAAACTCTTAAACGTTGCGCTATGAATACTCATCAGTACACCATCAAGCAAACTTTCGGACGTACTCTAAAATATTGTGATTCGTTCCTAAGCCGTACAACTCTCTTATGGAATGCCCTGCCTAGCTCTTTATTTGATAGTCATTGTGGCATTCAAACATTTAAATCCACCGCACATCGGTACCACTCTTTCTATTCTCCTTAATTTTCCTTCGCCCGCGCTGTATGCAAGCATTTTAAGGGTACTAATAACCCCTTGAGCGCGAACTAATTAATAAAAACAACTCTGTTTGAACTTTACACTTCAAGACCTAAGAAGTGAAAGTCGGCAGATTTTCCAACTAGCAGAAACTAACAGTCTTTCACTCTGAGCTCCCCAAAATTTTCAAAACTGATTTAAAGATATCCTGAAGATTCTTATGTGAGAACATAGGGGAGTGCTCCCAAACCATATCACCTTTACGCCCTCCAACTAAACCATTTCTAGCTTTTAAGTCAAACTAAGCGCTCAGTAGCTCAGTAGCTCCTATTATAGGTCTAAGTGGGTTGATTTTTCCAACAGCTACTCTTATCTAACTTAACCTACCCTAAATATCAAGGGCTCAAGCAACACAGGTTCTTTCAAGAAAAATGTTTTTAAATATTTCACTGCACATTCTTAATGAAATTATCCCGCTGTGCTAATAAATTTATCCATCTCTGTCTTTTCCCTTTTCATTCTCTTTCTCTATGTACATAAGTGAATCCATATTATAAGCTTGTTCTATGTCTAAAAGATGATAGATACTCGTATCTTATGTGAACAAAGAATACGAATAAATAAATAAATGAAATACGAGTATATGGTATGGTAAGCAATCTAGCGGCCTATGGCATCACTCATTCATCCTTAAAGATACAATAGAAGAAAAACCTCAGTCAACATATTTACCAGATTGTACTCGTATTTCTGGCAATAGCTTTCTGAACAAGAGTACTGGACCGTCACTACGACATTTACGATGAAAATAGAGTTCATCCATATCTGTATGAATGCCTCCAAAGCTTATTAAAGCATGAGAGGTGGTGTATTATTTTAACAACTCTTACATCGAGGGTAGCTGAAAGCCGTCGCTTCTCACATAATGAGATTTTTTTTTTCTGTGGAAACAGGAAAAAGGCAAACAACTACTCTATTGTACTCCTTGTATGTTCCTTTTGCTGACATTTTTCAGGCTTCCGTAGAAGGATAAGCAAACGTTTCAGTGTTAAAGTGTATACGAGTATAGTGCCAGCACCCACCACATCCGCCCTGAGTACCTGCTGATGCGAGCGTAGGCCGGCTGCTCGCAGAGAAAGTTTCCGTCGGCATCATCATCACTCTCACATCACTTATGTCTAGCACACTTAGGATAACCGTTGTGCCCAGTTGCGATATCGGTAAGTAGCCTATAGTAGCAAGAAAATAGCTGAGCCCTTAGAGACGGCGTGTAGCACTTGTTTGGGCAGCTGAAATCTTCGCACCAGATTTTATGAGCATTTATGCTCACAAGAAACTCAACTGTATATTATGTATTAAGAATCTGCTATTGGCAACACCTCTGTTTTGTATAATTGAAATACCAAATAAATATGGAATTTATGATTGACCGCCGAAGTAAGTCGTTTGAGAAAATCTCTCTTGAGCCTTGCGTAGCAAATTTTTCAGCTATCAGCCCAACTTAGTTACTCAAACCAGTCAGATGTGTTTTTTCTGTTCTACCTATTAACCTGTTCAATTTTCAGTTCAAATTTTCATCAAAATGCACTTTGCGATGCTCGAATTCATTTATCTTTTTTGTCTGCTGGCAGTTTTCAGTGCAAAGTCCCTATCTCTAGTAGACTGCAACCAAACAATAAAAAAAAAAACTGCAAACAATAATTGCGACATATACTCGTATTGTATTTACACCCTGAATGACACGAACTGCAACCAACTTCAGACTGCTATAATTTCCAAACCGTTCATGACAGTGAGCTCAAATTTTGACACATGACAGATAATTTTATTGTTTACAAGCCTTTTAAACGATTTGCGTCTCAGTTGTGTTGAAAAAATTTTTATCCGCGATGGAACTCAAACGTGATAGTGTGATTGCTTTATATTTGGCTGGAAAACCAGCAACTCAACGTGAATAAATCATTTGTATCTCGAACCATAGCTCGTTACCGTGATGCTGGCAGCGTTGCACAACGCCATGGAGGTGGTCATAAAAAAACAGCAACATCGGCAGAAATAGTTCGGAAAGTGAAGGCTCGAATTGAGCGAAATCCGCGTCGAAGTGGAAGAAAAATGGCTCGTGAGCTCAACATATCGTTGGAACGGATGCAACACATACTGAAAAATGAGCTTGGGATCAAGTCATTGAAGTTCCAAAAAGCACACGATCTTACACCGCAACAGAAAAAAGTTAGAGTCGAAAGAGTGAAGGAGTTGCTACGCTTGCACGAAAGTGGTGAGTTGACGAATTTGATTTTTTCCGATGAGTCGCCATTTGTTATCGAGCAATATGTCAATAAACAAAATGACCGAGTTTATTTTCCAGAGAGGTCCTTCGAAAATCTACACCTTCGGACGGCCACCAGAGAGCAGGCAGCACCGATGGTGATGGTTTGGGCCGCCATAACCGCCGATGTTCGCTCTCCGCTCGTATTTTTGGACCGTGGCGTCAAAATTAATGCGATCGTATACCACGAAACTGTCTTAGAGGCAGTATTGAAGCCTTGGGCAAACAATCATTTCGGTCAGTGACCGTGGACATTTCAACAAGACTCAACACCGTCTCACAAGGAGCGCGTCAACCAAGATTGGTTAAAAAACAATGTTCCACACTTCATTTCTTCGACACAATGGATTGCAAATTGCAAATTCTCCGGATGCAAATTCGTTGGATTTCTCTGTCTGGGGTATTTTGAAGGCGAAGGTTGGCACTAAAAAATGCCAAAGTTTGGACCACTTCAAACAAGCACTTCGCCGGAAATGGGCCAAAATACCGTAGAGCCAATTGCGTGCAGCGTGCGATGCTTTTTTCGGCCGTCTCAAGGCTATTATTCGCGCCAAAGGTGGACATATTGAAAACTACTGATACAATTTGAAAATTGATGTATTTTCCAACATTTTTTGCTTTGGCACAATAAAATTTATCAAAAAATAAAAAAATTCTAGCATTTTAAAAAGTTGGAGTTCGAGTCATTCACCCTGTACACCCTCACTGACCTACACAATTAATTTATCTACGCTACTGTGTGCTTAGTGCCACATACTCCATTTCAAATTTTAAACATGTCCTGCGGAATTGCCAATTGTGTAATCGATGACAACAATGCTGACTGGGTAGCTTGCACGGGCATCTGTGGGAAAGCCTTTCATAACGTTTGTGTCGGCACAAAAGAAATATGGAATTCTCCCACAAAATCCTTTTATTTTGTGTTGAGCGCCAGAGTATCTCACTTTGGCATGTACTTTTGGCAATAAAATGCCTACGCGATTCTAGTGACTCCTACCAAGACGCACTCGCTAAAAAGATTACGAACAAAATCTTGGTTATTGAAAACAGTGTTAAAAGTGTTGAAGAGTTACCTAACTCTGTCCAGAACTCAGCCCATATTATAAAATCCAAAGTAAAGTACATAGATAAACAAATTGCAGGTCTAATCGAGTTAAACTCCGGGACAGTTGTGTTGAGTATTATGTGTGTGTTGAGTGACAGCAAAGCAAAAAACATGCGACTGGTAAACTCCCTGCGTGATGACATTGACATTCATTTCCAGTCCTCGTCACACAAACAACTCTCTCCTAAAAACCTGATCCTATGCTCGAAGCTATCTTCTATAAAGTGAACGATGCCGGTGATGACTCGATCTCTAGTATTTGATATTTAACATCACATCGTAACAATAAACAGCAAAATCGATGACACATCAAACTTCCCGCAGCCTTGCCAGAATGTCCACTGTAATACAAGGATCACGGCTGAATTAATGGAACCTGTAGTGGATTCACGCTCACCCCCACATACAAGTCGTCTGCGGACAGTCCAACCTACTGATTCCTGTAAATTTTCTTCCAACTTGATAACAGAGAACACATCTATGTCAATTCCTTTGTTAGACACCTTCTGAATGCCAACGTAGACTTTGCCAGCTTGCTTCGACGAATCAATTGGTTAAACGCTGAGGTTGATTGGATTTCGAATTTCTTCGAAAAGAAATATGGCATCACAATTAGCCACTGCAATTTGCTTCCAACATCTCACCACAGAAGTAAGCGCAGCTTCAAACTCAACCTCCGGGTGGTTATTCCATAATCCAGCCAGCAACAATTTCAATCTTGGAAAGATGCATGCCTGCAAATGGTTGGAAAATACGACCAAGAAGCAGGATAAAGTCAAGAAATCTGTCATACCAAAACCAGCTAATAAGTTAGCAAGTAAATCAGAATTTTCAAGACCTACCTCCTCTACCCACAACAAGCCCAGCTCCAATTTGAGTTTCAAAACAAAAATGTTACCTAATTTTAAGCCTCCCGCCCATACTCCAACTCCATCTATTCCACCCCAAACCAAGCCCAACGTCTTTTGACTTAACCCCTACAACTCAAACTCCCAGCACTCAACCCCTAACACACACGCCTTTCCCTAATTTCGATCTCAGTATCCTAACTTCATCAGTTCCTATTCCTTGACCACTCCCTCTTCTATTGTCCCCCTTTTGCCACCCACTGTTAAACTAACGCAGCAAACCAATATTATTATGAGGCTAATACATAACTGTACAAATTCATTTCCAGATAGAGAGCAATTTTCATAGAATTTTCGCCTCGAGTATTCAAAAAGTCGATATGGGCTAGTTCATGAAGCCTGCGTGTTGAGTAAAACCATGGTAAATTTTGCATCGTTTTAAGAATTTTATTTTGACATCTCTGAAGTTTAATTTTATGCGTTTTGGCGCAATCGCTCCAGGCAGGGGCACCGTACAAGGGGATGGCGTGAAAAGTAGTTTTAAATAATACCGAGGTACCTACAATGCTCAGACAAGTCTGTGCTGACCGAACCCAATTGAAGGTTCACCTGGTAGAAAACATGCTTTTTTACGACGCGTAAACCAAGCTGCTTCGGTTTTTTGGGCGTTAATTTTGATTTTCTATTTGAAAAAATATTCTTCTAACATGAAAAGTGATTGTTGTAAGGTAAATTCCTGATTTAAAAATGGCCGTGTCATCGGCGAACATGGCAATATTAACTTCATCACCAAGATCAGGAAGGTCGACGACCAATACATTAAATAGAATGGGGACAAGTACCGAACCCTGAGGAACTCCAAATTCAGTACGTCGAATTGAAGACATTTCATTTTGCACTTTTACTATACTGTAAATTTTCTGTTGGATAAAAAACTTTGAATTATTTTTAAAGTTGCCATTGGAAGATTGATAAGGACTGAAACAAATAAAATCTGTTAATTTTAATTCGGGCTATACTTCCAATGCGTAAAAATTGCAATCCCATTTTGTACCCAAATTAGCCTGTATATTCTCTAGTTTTAGTTTGTTATTGATTTTAGTTCGGTGCGGTTTAAAATATTTATAAAATATGAGTCAAGAGGAACGCCGTAAAAAGATCATCGACAAATGGCTCGAAAATACTTCGCGTCTAAACCATTTCATCGCAAAAAAGTTAAACGTAGCACGCAGTACAGTGGATTCTGTTATTAAACGATATTTGGAGACGTTGACAGTTAAGCGGACACAGAAAAGTGGAGCTAAAAGTGGAGCACATAATACAAATTTGGACAGGAAAAAAGTGGGTACCATTGTAAAAAACCGGACTATGTCACCCAGAGGTGTTGCTCGGAAATGCAATACCAACCAAACAATGGTACAAAGATTTAAAAAACGTAACGGTCTAGAAAAATTACTGAAAAGCAAAAAAAGTCATAAAAACACGAGCCCGAAAGCTATACGAGTTGATCAGCAACAAGAAGTTTTGGATGACGAAACTTATGTCAAAGCCGACATTACTACTCTTCCAGGTGCGAAGTTTTACAACTCGTTTGAAGCTGAGATTCTTCCGCAATCAACAATATCGATTGGGATGGAAAAATTCGGGTCAAAATATTTCGTTTGGCAGCCCATTTGCCAATGTGGGCACAGAAGCTCATCGTTTATTACAACGGAAACAATTAACGAAGAAGTGTACATTAACGGGTTCCTAAAAAAACGGTTGATTCCTTTCTTAAATAAACACGAGGGTTCAACATTATTTTGGCCAGACTTAGCTTCAGCTCACTATGCTCATGCGACGTTTGGCTTTCTTGTTGCTAAAAATGTCGACTTTGTCCCAAAAGACACGAATCCACCCAATGGTCCACAGTGCCGTCCTATTGAAAGGTATTGGGCTTTGGTCAAAGCTAAATTGAGGAAAAATGAGCAGTGTGCAAAGGACGTAAAAGATTTTAGTGCTAAATGGAAAAGAGCGTCCAAAAAGATCACGGATGTAACTGTCACCAACCTTATGAAGGACATTCGAAAGAAGTTCAGGAAAGAATGGGAACCCAAATAATTTTTTTTCTTTTTTGGAATTGTGAATGAATTTAATAAAAACAGTGTTTTAAAGCAAATAAAAAAAATTTACATGAATTATGAAAATATCTTTTTTTACTTTGAAGTTTCCAAATATTATTCGTTGCAGTCCTTATTAAGAAGCGTGTGCAGTAAGGCATCATGCTAGACCGTGTTAAACGCCTTTTCAATGTCGAACAATAATAGACCAGTCGATTTTTTTAAATTAAAGCTATCGGAGATGTATTTTTTTATTCTGGTGGTTGGTGTTGTGGTATTGCCTAAAACCGAATTGATATTTTGGTAAAATAAGTGATTTTCAAGCTTTCCCTTAATAATTTTTTCTAATAATTTGCTGAGACAGCTAAGTAAGCTAATAGGCCTGTAGCTATTAACGTTATCTTTAGGTTTTCCCGGTTTTGCTATTGGTATTATCATTGCTGATTTCCAATATTCCGGAAAGTAGCAAAGGTTAAGACATCCATTAAATATAACTGTTAAATATTTAATAGCCACAGGAGGAAGTGCCTTTAACAGTTTATTATTGACACCATCTTGGCCAGGAGATTTTTTTATTTTTAAAGTCTTTATTAGCTCGCTTATTTTGTTTGGACTTACAAAATACGAATCTGGCAAATCAACATTTGATTGCAAAATTGTAGTAACGGAGGTGGTGACTTCAGAAATAGTATTTTGATCGCTTAGGTGATCAGCAACATTGTAGTTATTGGAGAAAGTTATTGCTAATGAGTTAGTTTTTTCTTTTGGTCCTATGTACAGATGGTTTTGTACTTTAAGAGGCGGTTTGTTAGAGCCTCTTTTCTTTATTATTTTGGAAACCTTCCAGAACGGCTTACTTGCTTTGTCAAAGGAAGACAGCAAACTACTCCAACGAGTTTTTCTTAACTGGGAGATCTCCTTAGCTATTGATTTGTTTAAAAATTTTACGCTATTTAAAAAGGAATCGTATCGATACCGAAGCCATTTTCTCATTTCCGAATTTTTGAGTCGTATGAAAGACAAAATACTGGATGGTAGTTTTACCTTATAGCTATCAGATGCAGGACACTTGGGTATTACGAAATTGGCCGCTCTTCTCACCAAAGCAATCAATTCGAGAAGTGTTGTTTATGATGTCCAATGAGTATTCTCTTGAATGGCAGTTTCTATTAAAAAATGATTTAAAAAGACTCCAGTGGACTAATGTTGCTCAAGCAAATATTTACAAGTACGAGTAAATGATCTGATCCTATGTACGACGGTTGTCTGAAAAGTTTCCCATCGAACAAGGATACAAGGCATTTCTTCTCAAAATTTTTTTTTATTTTTCTACATAGTCTCCTCTAGTACACACTTCTCTCAGCGATGCTCCCATCTCTCTAACCCGTCCAAATAGTACTTGGCGTTTTTCTCTGCAAAATAATTGTTCACGAATGTGATTGCCTCCTCATTTGACGAATATCTCTGTCCTCCGAGCGCAGTTTTTAGATAAGAGAACAAAAAGAAGTCGCTTGGGGCTAGATCTGGTAAATAAGGCGGATGGTCAAGCAGTTCAAACCGTAATTCATAGATTTCCGCCATGGCAACCGCTGAGATGTGAGACGACGCGTTGTCTTGCTGAAACAGAATTTTCTTTTTCATTTTCTTGACCATTTTTCCGCAATTTCTGCCTTCAGATTGGCAAGTAATGATGCGTAGTATGCTCCTGTAATCGGTTTTCCTTTTTGAAGATAATCGTTTAAGATAACTCCTTTACTATCCCAAAAAACAGTCGCCATCACTTTTCCAGCCGAAAAAACAGTTTTTGCTGTTGCCCTTTGCAGTCCACTGTTTTGACTCAATTTTCGTTTCGGGCGTATAATAGTATATCCAAGTTTCATCTACAGTAATTAATCGGCGCCAAAACTCGGATTTATTGCGTCTAAACTGCGCCAACAGAGCGTTGGAAATGTTCACTCGAACACGTTTTTGGTCTAATGTAAGCAAACGCGGCACCCAACGAGCGGACAGCTTTCTCATGCCTAAATCTTGATTTAATATGTAACAAACACATTCTTTGGACATTTTCATAACCTCTGCTATCTCCCCCACATTAATTGGGCGGTCGTCTAACACCATTTGGTGAACTTAAGCAATGTTATCGTCAGTGGTTGTAGTTTTTGGACGTCCCGAACGTTCATCATCTCCCAAGCTCTTACGGCCACGTTTAAATTCAGCTGCCCAAAATTTCACTATGGTAAATGATGGTGCAGAGTCCCCATATACAGAGTCCAACTCATTTTTGATTTGCGAAAGCGTATTGCCTTTCAAAAATGAGAACTCAACAGCTCGATACTAAATTTTTTCCATTTTCACAAAAAATACTCACATCGACTCACTCAAATGACTGTCAACTAAAAACTGCGTGTCCAAAATGACTGAAACTTCGGTAAGTAACTGCCAAAAGATGCACAACTAGGATTCACTAGCTTCTTTACTTTGCACTATCTTTACGTTGCACTTTTCAGACAACCCTCGAAGTTTGTCATAAGTAAATGGTCTGGTGCAGTAGTTTGGAGAGTAAGTCAAGGGTGGATCGATTTTTAGATAAAGATGTAGGAATGTATGTACTAGATGGAGTGAAAAGTGACCTCCTTGGGAATTAAAAAAAAAAATTTTTTAAATGTTTTTTTATATTATTCAATATAGTCCTCTTTTAGTTTGATACACTTATTTCAGCGATTTTCCAACTTCTTGATCCCGTCCGAAAAGTAATTTTCCCGAAGGTCTGCAAAATACTCCTCCGTGGCATCGATGATTTCCTCGCGTGAGCTGAATTTTTTATTGATGAGCCATCTTTTGAGGTTTGGGGAGAGATACGTGACTTTTTGAATTTCTGACCTCTTTACTGAAACAGCAACACTGCTCCTGTCAACAGGCATTTGTCAGTTGACTCCTGTCAAAATTTAAACTTGCTACGTCAGTTAGTTTGTGTTTGACAGCTATTTTTATCAGACTACTCACTAATTTGAGGAGAAAATGGAAAAAAGTGAATTTCGTGTGCTTATTAAGCATTATTTCTTGCGAAAAAAAACCATTACCGAGACCAAGGCTAAGCTTGATAAATACTATGGGGACTCTGCACCATCGATTTCAATGGTAAAAAAGTGGTTTACTGAAGATGCCGAACGTCCTGGACGCCCAGTTGAGGTCTCTACACCCGAAACAATCGAAAAAATTCACGATATGGTGTTGGCCGACCGAAGATTGAAAGTGCGAGAGATTGTGGAAGCCGTAGGGATCTCGCATGGCTCAGTGGTTTCAATTTTGAATGATCACTTGGGCATGAGAAAGCTTTCCGCAAGATGGGTGCTGCGTTTGCTCACAGTCGACCACAAACGCAATCGTGTAACAACTTCACAGGAAGGTTTGGCGTTGTTTAATCGCAATATGGAGGAGTTTTTGCGCCGTTTTGTAACCGTGGACGAAACATGGATCCATCACAACACACCAGAGAACAAACAACAGTCAAAACAGTGGGTTTCTAAGGGTGAATCGGCGCCAAAGAAGGCCAAGGTGGGTTTGTCAGCCAATAAAGTTATGGCGACTGTTTTTTGGGATGCACGCGGGATAATCCACATTGACTACCTTCAAAAGGGAAGAACAATCAATGGGGAATATTATGCCAACTTATTGGACCGATTCAATGACGATTTGAAAAAAAAACGACCTCATTTGGCCAAGAAAAAAGTTCTTTTCCACCAAGACAATGCAAGGGTGCACACATGTGCAGTTGCCATGGCAAAAATCCATGAATTGGGCTATGAATTGCTCCCTCATCCACCCTATTCTCCAGATTTGGCTCCGAGCGACTACTTCTTGTTCCCAAACCTGAAGAAATGGCTTGGTGGAAAAAGATTTGACTCCAATGATGAAGTCATCTCGCAAACAAAGGCCTATTTTGAGGACCTCGACAAATCATTTTTTTTGGAAGGGATAAAAAAATTGGAGAAGCGTTGGACAAAGTGTATAGAGCTCAAGGGAGACTACGTTGAAAAATAAAATTATTTTTATAAAGTCCGCTCGATTCCGCATCAGCAAGTCCATACACTCTTTCGAAGTGCTCTCGCGTTCGTGTCTTTGGTCAGGAGTGAGCATGCGCAGCACCCAGCGGCAGGATAACTTTTTCATATGCAGAATATTGCCCAAAATATGGCGTGTGCTCTCAGTACTAATCTTTGTGGTATCTGCTAGCTGGCGCACCTTCACTTTCCGGTCAGCCAACACCATTTCATGTATTTTTTTGATATTGTCCTCTGTAACCGCATCGGAGGGCCTGCCGCTGCGGACTTGATCGGTAGTGGAGTTGCGGCCACCACGAAACTCTCGAAATCAATATTTGACGGTGTAATCTGACGGAGCATTAGCCCCATAATATTTATCCAACTTTTCTTTTGTTTCCTTCGCCGTTTTGCGTCGTTTTTGTCCATACTCAACTTGATGCCAAACACATCAACAACAATCAGCTGTCAAAACAAAACTAAAGACAGTATCGCACTGAAATTTGGCATGTCTGCCTACATATGAACGAACTTCAAGGCACCATAACCTTTTTTGCAGTAGCAGCGCATTCTGGCGGTCAAGGAGGTCACTTTTCACATCTAGTATGATTAGGAGGATATAACAATGAAAAACTAGAATAGGATTCATTTATATCATATATCGTAATCGAAGCCAATTCCATAACTGATGGCGGCAGCCAAGATCACTACCAATAATAATTTTCTTGCAATGCCTAAATATTTTTTGCAAGTCTCTCTTAAAGTGAGTGATTTTATCTGCGGTTCTATTACCGCAGATAAAACCGTGACCTTGTTGAGTTGTTATATAATTGCATGCCTATAACAATTATTTCAATACATGCAAGGTACAAATTAGGGTGTGCTGAGTGTTCAATTTCATTTCGAACTATAACTGCGACACCACCACCTCTATCGAGTTCCCTATCAAGGCGATAACAATAAAAATTGGGGTGACTAAGCGACTTGTTGGGCTTAAGCCAGGTTTCAGTTACCAGCGCAATATCGACTTTTTTACTGATAATGAAGTTGAAAAATTCTAATTTCTTTTTGTTGGTGCCTCTTGCATTCCAAGTTATAATGTTAAGACAGCTATATGCCATGTTCATTAGAATATACATATTTAATAGCCAAAGAGATAATGACGTGGAGTTGTTCTGACTTGGCAGGACAAGAGCCAAGTTTAGTGTGAACTTCGTTTAAAAGGGAATTTATATCATCAAAGAGAATACATTATTGTTTTCGCTAGGAATGGATTTGGGTATGGAGTGGAGGATTTTTGAGTGCAGAAGGGGAAGAATGGCTAGCTGATCGATGAGTAAATCTAGAGCGTGATGGCAGTGGAGGGAACTGAGTGAGAGAAGAGTTGTCAAATAAAACGTTTCTCTCTGGTTTCGGAGTAGGTAGTCCTCTTTAGTTGTTAGTGGTTTGGCGATGAGGAGAAAGTTTTTGATGAATGTCCAAGTATTGTTGTCGGCTGACGTAGTTAGGATCTGATGATTTGTGTGGCGCATTGCAATTGGCGCAACTAACCGCGTCAGGCGAAGTACAGTCAATCGTTTTGTGATTGCCGGAGGAGATGGCACAAAAACTTTGGACATTGCAATGCATGGAACCGTGTCCATACAATTGGCAATTATGACATTGAGTTACCTTTCCAGGATTGTGTCGTTTAAAGTCCCAGCGGGTAATAGTGTTGAATAGTTTTGGAAAACTTCACCGAAGTTCATTCAGTTTGATTGTTCTACGTTCTATTTAAACTATATACACTTGTTTTTACCATACTAATGAAGGGTATTCCCCATAGCGGAGTTCGGCCTCGTATTCTGAGCAAAAAAAATCTGTTTGAATTGAGTTGTGACGGTGACAAGTAAAAAAAAGTGAAATGTCTGGTAAATATCATCAACTGACTCGGAACGAAAAAGTTCAAATATTGACTTTAGTTGAAGAAGGGCTTGGCTATCGTGAGATTGCGGTTAAAATAGGGTGCTGTCATTCAACTATCGTACGACTGATGTAGAAAAATTTGGATCCACTGGAAAGGAAAAAAGGCTCGGGACGAAAATGTAAAACAACTCAGAAGACGGACAATGTATTACAACGAATTAGCATGAAAGATCGCTTTAAAAGTGCTGTCCGTATAAGAGCAGAGCTGGGTGAATTTCATCAAGTTGATCTAAGCGCCAAAACCATACGCCGACGGCTACGGGAGATAGGTTTATATGGAAGACAACCAGCGAAAAAACCTCTCCTAACCACAAAAATGAAAAAAGCTCGCTTGACGTGGGCAAAAAAGTACGAAGATTGGACGCAGGATGATTGGCGATGTGTGATACGGTCCGATGAAAGTAAATTTAATTTGTTGTGTTCCGACAATTTGCCATACGTACGACGGTCAGCAGGTGAAAGGTTCAAGGACGAGTGCATAGTCAAAACAGTGAAATTTCCTCAAAGCCAGATGGTTTGGGGATGTTTTTCTTTTTGCGTTTTGGGCCCTTTGCACTTCGTTAATGGAACTATGAACGCTCAAAAGTAGGGAGAAATAGTAAGGGAGTTTTTGGTACCAGCACTTGAACAGCATCATTCGTATACTGACAAATGCATTTTTGAAGATGATTCTGCACCTTGCCACCGCGCCAAATCCGTAAGTAAAGTGCTATAAATCAACTTCTAGATGTCAACTTTATAAATAATAAACAGACAAATAACTAGAGTCTTTCAATAATTTTCAGCTTAAGACAACGTTTGATGACCTCGGAATTACCAGACTAGACTGGTCAGCTAATTCCCCCGATTTAAACCCAATCGAACACTTGTGGCATGTAATGAGACGTAAGGTGGCTGAACATAAGCCAGAGAGTAAAAAAAAAGCTAAATGAAGTTCTGGAACATGTATGGAATAATGAAATTTCAAGGGATATTACTGAATTTCTAGTAAACTCGATGCCTTCTAGAATAAAAGCGGTTATAGCCACCAAAGGAGAAGCAACTCGGTATTGACAATTTTTTTGTAAAAGTGGCATATCTAAACATCTTATATACACATACATAAAAAATATATCGTTTGATTTTGTTAACCAATGACTGTATTAAAATATTTTAAAAAAATAAAAAAATTAACTGGTTTTTCTTTCTTTGTTAATGTCTTTTTTGAAACATTCAATAAACAGATGGAAATTAGATAGAAATACTTATAAACTACTGCGGAGTACTCAACAAAAATTTCATTTCATTGAAAAATTATTATCGTAGTTATTAACAATTTTTCAATCATTTTGATGTGGTGCCGTTTTTATGACCGCAAGTGTATAAGTAATATAAGTTAATGAGCTTTAGACCCAGCTTTATCAGTTCATCCTTCACTTCATTTTCCTTGAAAAGATCGAGTCCTGACAAGATTACCTTTTAGAGGTCTTATATCCTTGCGCGCATGCGTAAAGAATTCGCAATTGTGTTTTGCCAGATCGACCAAAATTTGTTTATGGCCTTCCAATGAGGGCGAGATAATTTTTTTAATTAAGGGGAAATGTTTTTAATTAAGTATTTTTCAATTCATAAAGAATTCAAAAAGAGACGCACTTATTCACTTGATGATTTAAGTACCACAATGGGGGGATAGTTTCTTTAATGACGTTAGATCTTTCATTACTAATATTATCTTCCGAGTCTGCCATAAGGCTTTGCAACGGCTGGTAATAATTTTGGTTTTTATTCATTTTAGAAATATGATTTGAATTTATTGTTATTAAGTGTTTACTGGGAGGGCGATCATCGCCTTCACCAGAATCGTCACGAGTTCGTTTATGAGTAATTATGTTTTTTCCGGTAGTAGGGGATAGAACACTTGTACTCACTTCAACTGTTGGCACACGACTGACATCAAGTTAATTTACGCTAATAATTAAGTCTCCCCATTAAATGTTGGATGCCACCCATGGAGCGAAATAACCACTGAGCAAAAACATCTTTCTCTCTCTCTCTCTCTATCCAATTTTCCGAAAAACTTAAGAGTGGTTACAGCCCTCTTGAGTGTTAAGTTCTAAAACGAGCGCTTTCGAAACCAAATCTTCAAGGGATCGTCCTACCATCGGCAATTTCTTTGCTACATTTTGCAAACAATCATTTTGTAACAACTCCTTCGTACAAGATCACCCTTACTGCAATGACTTACCAAATTTTTTGATTGGTCCCTTTCCCATTCAAAATTTCGATCCTACTATTATTGGAGAAAAGTTACTAAAACTTAAAGATGAATTTCTACCTGGCCCAGATGGTTTTCATACCGTTTTTCTTAAGAAATGCTCTTCCAACCTGTCTCACACCCTTTCATATCTATTTCGTCTATCCCGTAGACAAAAAGGGATCTAAGCATGAAATAACCAATTATCGTCCTATTGCTAAACTCTCTCATATACCCAAACTCTTTGAAAGCATTCTATATACGAAGCTTTAAGCTTCAAATGCAAGCCTTTTCTTTTGCCCAAAAAACACAAAAAACCTAGTGGATTGGTGTCTTTTGCTCTCGCAGCCTTAGAAAATCGGCAAAGAATTCAATGCGATAACATCGATAATAATAATAACTAATTGAAAGCGTTTGAGAAGATATCTCATCAGCTGATCCTCTTCAAATTTCCTGATCTCACCTTCGAACCTGTTTGATTAAAACGGATTTTCTTCTTACCTGGCATACCGATATTATAGTGTTGGCTTTAGATCCGCCCTTTCTGTTCCATTCCTGGCCTCATCTGGAGTCCCACAAGGCAGCCATATTGGTCCTCTGGAGGGTCATTCAATACTCCTCCCTCTATTTTTACGCTGAAGACACAACATTTTTTAAAACTATTTCTTCTCCTCGATCGGTTTGCAATCTGGTGACTCAAAAACTGCTTAGAATATAACCAAATGTCAATCCATAACCTTTTCACATAAATGCAACCCGTCTTCTCGACGACTTTATTTTCTCTATGGTCAACCAATTACCTGGTTCAGTCTTTTCAATACCTTGGCATATTGTTTGACTGTGAGCATAATTTCTGTTCGCATATCGATAAGATGATCCTTAAAGCCAGCTCATCACTCGTCTTTATTGAATGGTGGCCAAAAGAACTTTACAGCTCGTATGTAACCAAATCGCTCTGTGTTAGCTTTGTTCGCGCCCTGCTTGAGTATGCCAGTCAAGCTTGGTCCCCCTTTCACAGAGTTCATGTTTCCCGAATCGAGAGTATTCAACGTCGATTCCTCCGATTTGCTCTCATGGTCTGCCTTAAAACGACCCTTTTAACCTTACCTCCGTATCAGGACAGCCTCAAACATCTCAATATGAGTTCGTTCGAAGAACGTAGGAATATTGCTGACATTCTTTTCATTCATCGACAGCTATCAGGTTCTATCGACTGCGTATCCTTTTTCAACTCTATTTCCTTCAACACCAACCCACGTAATCTACTTCCTGGTCTTTTTTATATACCGGTCCACCGCACCTCTTATACTAGCTCCAACGAACCAATCACTCGTATGCACCGAAAGGTCAACTCTGAGCACTTCTCGTCTCAAAGAAAACCTCCCCCATCATTCCCTTGGTTCCTAGCAATTAAGTCTTTCTGTTAGTTTTTAAATTTTTAAAAAGTTCATATTAAGCCTTGGGGTCTCAGCCCCCTGCAAAATTATCCGATATCCCACGATCATAATGACTATGACTATACGTATGTCCTATGACTCATAGACCAAGCCTTGCATTCTCGAACTAGCTCAAAAATGGCAATAGGATTCGGCAAGGCCTTAAACGTGGTTTAGCTGTCGTTATAGGAGCAGATACTTCGAGCCTACACCGAATTTTCACAATATCGTTCATTACTATTAGCACTGCAAAGATATATCTTGAAAGATAAGTCATCTAAACAACATAACTAAACAATTCAACATTCACATTAGCTTTTATCGAAATATTCAGAAAATCTGTAAAACAGATAAACTTGCCAACTGACATTGACATCCATTTAATATCTAAGGACATTCGGATGCCACTCCCTGCTGAAAAATTTATAAAATGGAGATGCAATGGATCAAACAAAAAGCAACTAATCTAATGGTATCTGAAACCTAACCAGACAGATTTGATTCAAGGTAGATCAGAGACGTAAAAATATAGAAATTAGCGGTTATCATCGTATCAAAACTCATCTTGATTATTTCTTCGTTGAAGATCCCCAATTTTTGAGACTGCGTTCACCAGGCTCTGTAAAAGGATCAAAGTTAATGAAATCTCCAACACATTTGCTATGTAAAAGACAATAGGTTGTCTTCAAGAGCATCCTCAATAAGGGTATCCATGCCAATTGGTCATCTTTAAAAATGTCGATTTTCCTAATTGCGTAATTTATTATTACTAAATCACATTGCTCAATGCAACTCGAATTACCGAACCACAAGTCGATGCGTGTTACTTAACATAATTGCAATCAAAAAGACCACAGCAGTCTGCAGATACTCTGCAAATGTTGCGCAATATTATTCAAATCCAACGATCTATCTTTCTTAATCGTGTTTCGGTAAATCATTTTTGTGTTTTCCTAGATCGCTCCACTCTATCTCCTCATTTTTGTGGCAAACATTTTCATTTATCTTCTTTTTGTGTTTAGATAAAATTTGTTACCAAGTGTTGGATGTCCAGATCCAGAGGCAATGATTTGCAAATTCGTGGATGAACTGGACATTGATGTATTAATTTTTGAACGAAGTGAAATCTTGTTTCCGCCTCCGATGAAATGCACTTCAAAGACTCCAAGTGAGTGTAGTAACTGAAGGAGCGGGCAAATCTGAATGACTTTAATGTGATTATTTAGTGCCGTGTACGGTCTGTGGGTTGAAATTCAATTTGTCTTAACAAATTTTGCTTTGGTGGGTATGTGTAGAGATGTACTAGCATTTATAAAACAACATCTCCGAATCAATTGAATCAATGCTCTAATATTTTTCTGGGGTTTCCACTTAGGTGTTGGAGCTACCAAGTTTAGTGTCTTACTGTTTTTCTCTTTGGAACCATTTCCTATTATCTTTTTTATAGCTACTAAGAAAATCAACTTAGCGAAACTATTCGTACCTCCAACCACAAGAATATACTGGGATGTATTCAGGAAAGCACTGAAAGACCTGCTTTGGTAAATGCTTAAATTGACCCCTTACGATCCTATACTAGTAGAAAGAGTTATTTTGTATTTTTTCTATTTTTTACAAAGGTAGATTTAGATTTAGATTGTTGTGAGAGGTGGTATAAAGAATCCCAGATCACTGCGGGCCTATTGTGATATCCTCAAATTTGAGCTCATCCGTGATGCCGCAATTTGTTTCCACGTCCTTGTTTTATGCTATGCCCAAGGTCATCAGGTGTTCTTTTACACGACACACCAGTGTCCTGTGAGAAAACCTGGGGTCCATCGAATCTGACTTCTACTTAGTTCAAGTAGGTTTTTTGTTTTTTGTGGCAACAGCTTGGAATAAAGTTTTTGGCTTATCGGTTTCCTTTTTTGTTCCAGCAACTAAGCTTTTTTTCCTCTAGCCAGGTTTTAATACTTTCTTTTATTGTATTGATTGACAGTTTTTCCTGAAAGGCGGTATAAGAATTGATTATCTGCAATCCATGCGGTAGATTGTTCCAGGCACAAGAAAAGATCGTTAACCAATACAATGTGTGAAAGAGGGAATTATTAGTTTTTTACCTCTACTAGATTGAGCAAATCTTATCATTCTAAAGAGGTAACATGGAGATTTAGTATTAATAACTTTGAAGAGTTTTAAGATATTCCGAAAGTTAAAATATAGATCTAGCCTCAGACCAAAAATAGACGGTGAGAAGTAGAACACACTGCTCGACCGGGGAATATTATAAATAAAACGAACATAATCATTAAATGCAACATTAAGCCTATGTCTACAAACAGAATCAGAATCTAAGTACGGATACACAAAACAATTAAACAAACGGTGGGGCATTATTAGTGTTTGATCAATCTTTTTTTGACAATGGGACTCAGATAGTACGCTGAATATCGCAATATGCGGAGTCCGCAATAAACTTTCTGTAGAGAATCTTTAACTCCATCGTAGCATGTAAGGGAGGAATTAAAATGAAACCCAAGATACTTTACAGAACTGATGGCATTGATGGGGTTGCCATCAAGAACTATAGGTGACAAATCATTAAGACGAAATTCGTGAAGTGAAAATACAATAGATACTGTCTTAATGGGGTTTAGCTTCAATTTATTGTCTTTAGACCAATTTTAAATGCTAACAAGGTCTTCGTTCATCCTGGCAATACCATCTTCCAGTAAACCAAAAGGACGCAAAAGGTATTGGGTATATAACTTAATTCGTGTGGTTTTTTTTCAAAATTTGAACGCTTTTTTAAACAATAATTTACAATAGTATTATTCTGAAGCTGTGACTTTTTCCCATCTTTCTGGCAATTTGTGGATCCCATCCCAAAAGAACTGCGCCGGCCTGGCAGCCAAGAATGAATCAAGCCAATTTTTGATATTCTGCTCTGATGTGAACCGTGTTTCAGTGAGGGTGTTCTGCATCGACCAGAACAAATAGTAGTCAGAAGGGGCAAGGTCTGAGCTATAAGGCGGGTGGGGTAAGACTTCCCATCCACTGTTTTCCAAATAGTTCTTAACCGGAATAGCAACGTGGGGCCGAGCGTTGTCATGATGGAAAATTATTGCCTCGTGTCTGGTCGCATATTCCGAGCGTTCGTTTTTCGGCCACTGCTCTCTTCAAACGGATTAATTGTGTTCGGTAGCGTTGTCCATTGATGGTTTTACCCGGTTTTAGCAGCTCATAATACAGCACACCCATCTGATCCCACCAAATACAGAGCATTACCTTCGCGCCATGGATATTCGGCTTTGCCGTTGATTTGGCTGGTTGGCCGAGTTTCACATATGATTTTTTGCGCTTGGGGTTGTCGTAATGGATCCATTTTTCATCACCAGTAACAATCCGATGCAAAAATGACTTCCTTTTGTGGCGTTCCAGCAGCATTTCGGACATGCAAAACCGCCTTTCGACGTCTCTCGGCTTGAGTTCATGTGGAACCCAATTTCCTTGCTTTTGAATATATCCAGTTGCTTTTAAACGTTTTGAAATGGCTGCTTGAGTGACATCCAAAGATTCTGCGAGCTCTTCTTGTGTTTGGCAACAATCTTCATAGAGTAATGCTTCTAGTTCTTCATCTTCAAACTTTTTTGGCTGCCCAGGACGTTCATCGTCCTCCAAGCCAAAATCACCACTTTTAAATCGTGCAAACCACTTCTGGCACGTTCGCTCAGCTAGTGCATGTTCACCATAAACTTCCACTAAAATACGATGACTTTCGGCAGCAGTTTTCTTCATATTAAAATAACGAAGAAGAACTCCCCGCAAAAACACTTTTTCAGGCACAAAGTACGACGTATTTGAGTGAAAAAAAATTATTGTTGCTTACGCTTCAAATGAATGACATATACTGAAATGACGTACAATGACAGTAGCTTTCTAACGCATGTTCCAAGAATAATACAAGTTACGCCATCTCTTAGCAAACCGCACGAATTAAGTTATAGACCCAATATATAATTACGTCGTCGGCATACATGTGTATCTTGCAGTTTTCAACAATCCCTGGAATATCATTGATGAAAAGACAGAATAAGGGAGGTCCTAGTACAGAGCCTTGGGAAACCCCGCTCGGACAGCTTTAGGATTAGAGTGACCTAGTTCAGTGACGACCGTCTGTACTCTATTTCGCAGATATTCCCTACACAGTTTAAGGGAAGAATTAAGAAAAATTAAATTTGTTTTTCATTTTCGAAAGAAGGAGAGAATGGTCAGTGCAGTCAAAGGCTTTGGAGAAATAGAAGGACTGCGACACAAATATCATTTCTATCTAAAGCAGATCTAATGTCAGAGGAAACCTTTAGGACAGCAGATTCGCAGCTATACTGACTCCGAAAACCAGATTGTCATTTGGAGAGTAAATTATTTTCATACAGGAAACTTTGCATCTGAGAAGACAGTATCTTTTCAAGGGCTTTTGACAGAGAACACAAAATACTAATAGGTCTGAAGTCAGCAGAGCACTGGGGATTTGGCTTTTTAGGAATAGGAATGATATTTGCTGTTTTCCATATTAGCTGAAATTGAGAGCTATAGATACAGAAATTAAAAATATGGTGAATATAACAAATAATGTGAGGGAGTATAAGCTTTAAAAACCGGGGGGAGATACCATCAGGTCTAATGTCATTTGATTTAACTGAGTTAAAGGCATTAAATACATCAACTTTATCAACACATCGAAAACGAAAATTCGGGGACGACTCATTAGTACTCAGATCATAGTTACAATTATCTCTAGGGAGTTCAGGAACATTCGGAGAGAAAAACTCACTGACTTCATTAGGAGATAACGAACACACAAACAATTTACTATCAGATACTACACCTAAGTTTTTCAGATTTTTCTACAATTGCTTTGAACCCAAGTTAGGTTCGAGCGTATATATAAAATAAGACTTCTTGGCATTGCGAATAAGGACAGTGACTTCATTTCTTAAGGAAGTATATTCAAGCCTATTCTCAAACATCGGATAACGTTTGAATTTTTTATAAAGACGCTCTCGTTCAGTAATTTTACATTGAATTGCTCTACTATACCACGGACACGGACGAGAATTAATACGTTTAGTTACAACAGGCACGAAATTGTCATATAAGAAATTGACTAGCTTGTTAAAAATTTCAACCTTTTCGTCAACATTGGGTGTAAAATATATATCACGCCAATTTCAATTGTAAAGGGCATGTGTAAGTCCAGTAAAATGAATGTCTTTAAAATATCTAAAGTTGAAAATCGTATCACAGTTGGATCGGTCTACAGAGAAATTAAATGAATAAAAACTTAAATCATGAATAAATTCACTAGTCATACATATTTGATCGAAACATAGCACATTTGAAGTATTTTTAGTTAAAAACATGTCAAGTAGTGAGGGGTTATGTAGAGATTTAAAACACGTAGGGTATCGAGAATTAATTGGAGATAACCCAACCTTATCACAGAAAAATTTAAATAGACTACTTGTATTATTGCACTTAAATATATTAACATTGAAGTCACCACCCACCAGAACTTTGGAATAATTGCTTTGAAATTTTAGTAAAATTTCTTCAAGTTCTTCTACGTTTTCTTCTAAAAAACATTTAGGAGGCGAGTACACAGCAACCAGGAGCATTTTCTCATTCAAAGCACTAACTTCTATACAACAAAATTGAATCACAGACCTAAAAGACGTATACACACATTTAGGCTTCAATGAAGTTTTGGCATATATACATACACCCCCGCCTGCCCTGTCTACACGGTCACTTCTAAACAATTTGAAATTAGGGAAATCAACCTAACTAATATAGTTAGAATATGACTGTTAAGCCATGATTCAGAGACCATTAACACATCAATTTTAGAGGTACAGAACGTTTGATGCAAGATCGTATACTTAGCTCGAATGCTGTCGACATTTAAGTGGCAAACCTTAATTCCCTGATTTGACCCACACATTGCATTGACAACGGTCCTGATTTTATCAGGATGGTTTAAGTTCATATAAAAAGATAAGGAATGGTATTAAAAAAAGAATTATACCGCCTTCAGAACGTATCAAAGGAAAACATGTCATAGGAAAATTTGCAATATAATTAACAACAAAGTAACAAAAAATAGTTATTGGAAAGATACAAGCATAAATTAGAAATGATAAATAAAAACAAAAATAATAAATATATAAATGTATTAAAAGTAGAAAAATTGAATTAGTACAACAGTAAGAAAAAAAGTACATCAAATGAAAATAAACAAAAAACAGAAAGAAGATAGTTGGCAACTCAGTCAGCTGATTTTATCTCAAAGGCGTTAATTGCAAGTTGTGCTGCTCTGCTGTCGGAGAGAATAGATTCTCTCTAATGCAAAGCTCTATGGCGTGGATTTCAGCCTGAAATACGGAGCTGCTTGTATCCATACTGCGATGTATGGATGCCTTAGTGCGAGGACCGTATACCTCGTCTCCAACTCCTTCATTTGTTTTGAATCCGTCTGTGTACCATACATGTGAGTCCTTGTCAAATGTTGGTTTTTCCTGTTCCCAGTTAAGACGGTCTGGTAATGTAACCTTAAAGTTGTGCCGAAAGTTATATCGTGGTAGACATTTGTCTATTAATTGTATTCCAAGTAGTTAATTTATTTTAATTCATGAAGAATAGCAGTATGAACTAGTTTGGAATTGGATTCATCTTCTGTAATGAGCATGTAGGCGTTTAGCATTATTTCTTTCATGAGTTCTAGATGAAGTGGTGGGATGTTTAGGATAACTTCAAGCGCAGCTGTCCTTGTAATTTGTTGAGTTTGGCCTGGTAGACCTCTGCGTTGGTTTATACCACCAAGCGACGGCTGCATACGTGATGATAAGTTTCGTTATCGCCGTATACATCATTTTGGGATAAAGTCCCCAATTTTTTCCAGCTAGACTTTTGCTGGTCGAGAGTGAGGTCCTGGCCTTGTCAATAGTACTAGAAAGATGAGTGTTCTACTTAAGTTTTTTATCCAGTGTGATTCCCAGATGTTTGATTTCCGTTGAGAACTCTATTGTTTTACCGAAGAGTATGGAATTTCTGAGCCTTCTTCTCTTAGTGAATCTAACTATGGTGCTTTTCTTGGGATTGGCTTTGAGGCTAACTTTGGTGCACCACTCAGCAACAAGGTCCAAAGCCCTTTCTAGGCGATCCGAGATTGTGTCCTCGTACTTACCTCTAGTTAGGATAGCAATGTCGTCTGCATATCCTTGGACATAGAAGCCATCATTGCTGAATACAATATAATCAGTAGTTCATTAACTATTAGGGGTGATAGTACTCCTCCCTGAGGGCAGGCTTTCGTAGCTGTCACACTGAGTTTATTGCTGTCTAATGAGATTTTTATTGTTTTATCCTCTAGCTTATCCTTCCAAGTTTTGAATGCCTCTATACAGGGTGAATGACTCGAACTCCAACTTTTTAAAATGCTAGAATTTTTTTATTTTTTTGATAAATTTTATTGTGCCAAGGTAAAAAATGCTGGAAAATACATCAATTTTCAAATTGTATCAGTAGTTTTCAATATGTCCACCTTTGGCGCGAATAATAGCCTTGAGACGGCCGAAGAAAGCATCGCATGCTGCACGCAAGTAGCTCTGCGGTATTTTGGCCCATTCCCGGTGAAGTTCTTGTTTGAGGTGGTCCAAACTTTGGTATTTTTTAGCGCCAACCTTCGTCCTCAAAATACCCCAGTCAGAGAAATCCAACGGACTTGCATCCCGAGAATTTGCATTTTGCAATCCATTGTGTCGAAGAAATGAAGTTTGGAACATTTTTTTTTAACCAATCTTGGTTGACGCGCGCTTTATGAGACGGTGCCGAGTCTTGTTGAAATGTCCACGGTCTTTGACCGAAATGATTGTTTGCCCAAGGCTTCAATACTGCCTCTAAGACAGTTTCGTGGTATACGATCGCATTAATTTTGACGCCACGGTCCAAAAATACGAGCGGAGAGCGAACATCGGCGGTTATGGCGGCCCAAACCATCACCATCGGTGCTGACCGCTTTCTGGTGGCCGTCCAAGGGTGTACATTTTCGAAGGACCTCTCTGGAAAATAAACTCGGTCATTTTGTTTATTGACATATTGCTCGATAACAAATGGCGACTCATCGGAAAAAATCAAATTCGGCAACTCACCACTTTCGTGCAAGCGTAGCAACTCCTTCGGTCTTTCGACTCTAACTTTTTTCTGTTGCGGTGTAAGATCGTGTGCTTTTTGGAACTTCAATGGCTTGATCCCAAGCTCATTTTTCAGTATGTGTTGCATCCGTTCCAACGATATGTTGAGTTCACGAGCCATTTTTCTTCCACTTCGACGCGGATTTCGCTCAATTCGAGCCTTCACTTTCCGAACCATTTCTGCCGATGTTGCTGTTTTTTTATGACCACCTCCATGGCGTTTTGCAGGGCTGCCAGTAACACGGTAATGAGCTATAGTTCGAAACACAAATGATTTAATCACGTTGAGGTGCTTGAGGGCTCTAACGATAGCTACTTATGGTTTTCCAGCCAAATATAAAGCAATCACACTGTCACGTTTGAATTCCATTGCGGATAAAAATTTTTCAACACAACTGAGACGCAAATCGTTTAAAAGCCTTGTAAACAATAAAATTATCTATCATGCGTCAAAATTTGAGCTCACTGTCATGAACGGTTTGGGAATTATAGCAGTCTGAAGTTGGTTGCAGTTCAAGTAATTCAGGGTGTATGTATATTGTATCCGGGAGAATTCTGTGTTGTCAAATGCTCCTTCTATATCGAGGAAACAATCGACCGCTACCTCTTGTGGTAAGAATTTGTAGAGCATGATATATGGCTGATTTTCTAGGTTGGTAGGCATATGTGAAGGGGGTTGATTTCAAATGCCCCGTCTCTGATATGCCTGTCGAGGATTTTTTCCATAGCTTTGAGGAAAAAGGAAGTGAGGTTGATTGGTCTACCATATATGACTTTGGTAGTTCGGACGGTCTGCGTCCTACCTTAGGTATATATTTGACAGAAACCTTCTTCCACTTTTTCGGTAAATATACCCACGCGTAGCTAGCTCTGAATAAGTTAATTAGTACAGGTAGCAGTTGGGGGATGCCATTTTGTAGTAAAGTTGGGAATATTCCATACTCACCAAGGGCTTTGCAGGGTTGAAAAGAGTTGATTGCCCAAATTATTTTGCCTTCATGAAAAATTTTCATTGCTCTGTTCCAGTCCTCTCTGAGCGGTCTATTTATCCTTCTCTGGGGAGGGTTTTCTTGGGCTTCTGGAACTGTTGTCGAGTCTGGGATGTGTATTTCGGCAAAGATTTGAAGTATCTGAAGCCCGTTTTCGGCGTATGTGCCATCAGGTTTTTTCATTGATAGGATAGAATTAGTGTGCTGCTTAGAAAGTATTTTATGAATGCGGACACAACTTCTGGTGCCGTCGATTCTATGACAGAAGTTTCACCACGATTCTCTCTTGGCCCTTCTAATTTCTTGGTTGTACATGGTGAGTGCTCTTCTGTAAATTTCCCATTCACCACTACGTTTAGCCCGGTTTAAGGGCTTTCTCGTCTCGTCTCTGTTCTGAGTTTGGCTAGTTTTTTGTTCCACCAAGGGGTAAGTCGATTGCCTGTTTTTTTTCTTCTTTTTCTGGTCAACCTCTGGTCTATACCTCTGATGTTCATGTTACATGTACCTAGGTCCATGGATTTTAGTTTTCTGTATTTTTCAGATATAATAGCACCTAGTTCTAGGTCAAATAGGATGTGGCGATGGTCCGACATTGAGGTTTCGGATGAGACACGCCAGTTCTTTGTAATTTTTTTTATAAAATTAGTGCGTAGAGTGAGATCTACATACGAGGGGCGTTCAACATATCCTCGGTATCGGGGTGAAGCTGTGGCTGTATATATAAATTGACTTATTTATCAAGTAATACTATTATTTTAGTGCATTCATGTAAGATTTCATATAAATGTGATTATTAATTCGCGTTTTATCTCTAGTTAAACAGAATCATAATGGCAACTGAGGCGATGATGGTGAAAATTGAGCATCGCGCTGTAATTAAATTTCTCACTAAGCAAGGAAAAAGTCAAAAAACTATTCATGAAGAGATGGTGGCTGTTTACCAGGGTTCCGCACCTTCATTATCAACTGTGCAAAAGTGGTCAAGTGAGTTCAAGAGAGGCAGAGAGAGCATTGAAGACGACCCCCGCTCCGGCGCCCCGGCTACTGCTTGTACGGGAGAAAGTATCAAAGAAGTCGAAAAACTTGTTCTTGAGGATGCCCGAATAAAAGTGAAAATGATGGCAGAGATCACCAAGCTTTCAATTGGTACCATTCACACCATTCTTCATGACCATCTTAACCTTTCAAAGGTCAGTGCAAGGTGGGTGCCACGAATGCTCACAGCGCCTCAGAAAAAAGTGAGAATCGCATGCTGTAGGGAGCTTTTGGAGATGTGTAGTGAGAACGCGGACGGTGTTATGGATCGAATTGTTACTGGGGACGAAACATGGGTCCACCACTATGACCCTGAAAGCAAACAAGAGTCCATGCAGTGGCATAAAAAAGGAACAGACCCCCCGAAGAAGTTCAAAGTCACTCCGTCTGCCGGGAAGCTCATGGCCACAGTTTTTTGGGACTCAAAGGGAATCTTGCTCATTGACTACAATAAAAAAGGTGAAACCATCAACGCCACATCCTACGCTTCCACTTTGCATACGAGTAATTTGCGGGAGGAAATTAAAAAGAAAAGACGGGGTAAACTCGCAGCGGGTGTGTTGCTTCTTCATGACAACGCTCCTGTTCACACGGCGCGAGTTTCTAAGGCTGCTGCGCGAGATTGTGGTTTCGAAGAAATCCAACACCCACCCTATAGTCCAGACCTTGCCCCTAGTGATTATTTCCTGTTTCCGGATTTGAAAAAATGTCTTCGTGGAAAAAGATTTTCGGATGATGAAGAACTCAAGTCGGCAATAAATGGAGGAGGAGGAAATTTATTTTTTTGAGGGTTTAAAAAAGCTTATCTCAAGATGTAACAAATGCATTGATGTTAGGGGAGATCATATTGAAAAATAAAAACAATTTAAATTGAATTCGCATTTTCCTTCATATCGATACCGAGAATATATTGAACGCCCCTCGTAGGACATCTGTCCTAATGATGTTAATAAAAGTGGGGTCGCTTCCCTAGTTTAGAATTTGTAAATTGTTTGAATTAGTAAATTCTAGTAGAAACTCACCCTCTGCTTATGTTTGAGGTGCTCCAGACCGTGTGATGGGCGCTTGCATCGCAGCCTACATTTTGTTGCAGGTTCTTCTTAGCATAGTAGTCCACCAGTCCCTTCAGTGGCAAGAAGTCCAAGTCGCTGGAGTCACCGGATAGGTAAGCTGAGCATATAACAGCTTCTGTCTTACCTGCATTGGTATGCAGCTCAGCTTTTGCAGCTACCAGCTCCTTGTTGGTGTGTTTTAGAATTGGAAGAAGTTTTGTATTGTTATCAGTTAAGATGCATGCTCTGTGTCTTGCAGGGTTAATGGACTTACCTGAGAGTCCCTTTACCTGATTTTTAAAGATGTATGGTTCCTGGATAAAGGCGACGTCTACGTGGTCCTAGTTAAATCTCTGGCTGAGGACTGCCGAGGCGGTCTTGGCATGTTGTAGATTAACATGGATGCACCTTAGTCCCATTTTAGTTATTGCTGGGTGGTACTGGCAGAGTTGCCGGTATTTGGAGACAGCTAAGGTCTTGGTATGGCATCTAGTAGCCCTGGCATAGAGATACTGTCTTTTGATGTTACGGCACTAGAGCTATTGTCTACATCCATTGAGCTACCTGTGCCACTTTTTGTTGTGGGCTGGCAATCTATTTGGCCTTCTTGTATTCCAGATTGTTTTAATGATCTTGCGTCAAGCAGCTTTGGTTGTGCGATCGTCCGACATTGAGGGGCTGTAGTCTTCGGAATGACAGTGTTTTTCTGCCTGTGTTAATCCTTTGATGCGGATCTGTATCTGCAGGAAGTTAAGAAATAGCTTCCGCTTGTGCTCCATCAAGTATTTCTTGGACTGTCGTCAATAGAGAAAGTCACTGTATCACCTTCGCTTCTTTGCTTTGAGACCCGGAGAATACGCCAATCTGTTGTGGAAATGCCAGGATTCTGCTTGGCGATCCTGGACGGGAAGACTTCCTTGAGCATTTTATCACCGTCTGGAAGGAAAATAATACTTACACCTACAGTTTGGGGATTTCACTTCCTTGAATTGTGCAGAGTTTAGCTTCTGGTCATGGCTTTATCTTCTTTACCGTTGACAAGAGCCAGTCTTTTGTACCTGTGTCGTGGCAAGTGATGGACATCCAACCATCCCTTGGTGTGCATGCAACAAATTTGAACTGACAGTTGTTGTCGGCTTTGTCCACCTCGATCAGAAGGCATTTTTTTACCCGCTGAATTTGCTGCACTGGCAGGGATTCTTCGGGATGCATTTCGTACATTATGGCAACCTTGCATTGCGTTAATGGGCTCTTATGTCGAAGGTTCTACCGTTGTGTGGCTGGCCGAGGGTTCGTTTGGGTTCCTGATCTTGCTTACTTCCTCTCTGGGTCCTTTATTAGAACCTGAGCGGGGTTTAGGATGAGAGGTGTATTTCCCATCTTGTCTCGGTGCGCTTGGTTTTCCGGGAATTCCTATCGTCGTAACCACATCTGTGCGCTTTTGTAGCTCAGAATGCGGTCTGTGTTTTTTGGGCTGTTGCACCATCGGGGAGACGTCGACTGATCGGCGTCTTTTGGACGTGCACGGTTTCTCGCTTTCTTTAGCCTTTTTTTTATAATTTGCGCGCGCTCAAGGGATTAAGTATCCTTAAAATGTTTGCACACAGCGCGGGTGAAGGAAAACCAGGGAGGATGGAAAGAGAGGTACCGGTGAATGTTGGTTTTAAATGTTTGAAGGTTATAATGACTAGGAAATAAAGAGATAGGCAGGGCATTCCATAAGCGAGTTGTACGGCTTACGAACGAATCACGATATTTTAGAGTACGTTCGAAAGGGGGCTTGAGGGTATACTGATGAGCATTCATAGCGAGACGGGTGTTACGGTTAAAAGTTTGAAGGGGAGGAATGCTACTGGCGATTTCAATGGAGCACTGGCGGTGGAAATAGCGATAAAACAAAGTGAGACAGGAGACATTACGTCGGTGTTCGAGGGTGTCCATTGTTTGAATGATATTAGTATCACCTGTGAGTTTTATCGCACGGTTTTGAATCCTATCTGGTAGGTGCAGAGACGTTTTGGGCGCACCCGATCAGATGTGGGCATTGTACTCCAATTGCTGGGCACACCAGCATTTATTTCGTGAATATCAGACTTGAAACCATCCACGACAACTTGAATTGAACGTTCCGAAAGGTAATTTCTAATCCGTTGAAGAAAAGAGTCGTCGATCCCAAAAGCAAAGCTTTCGCCAGATTGATGTATGCTTTGATTCCACTTTTCGATGTGACATGCCATCAGATCACCAGTGGACCTGTTGCTACGAAAACCGTACTGCCGATCATTAAGAAGTTTCCGTGTTTCGAGATATTTCATTAGCTGACAGTTTATCAGCGTTTCCATAACCTTGGAAAGAAGGGATGTAAGTGCAATGGGTGTAGGAGAAGAGAGAAGAAGATTCGCCTTTTTTAGGGACGGGCTGGACAAATGCTGTTTTGCATCTGCTCGGAAAGAGTCCTAAAGAGTAGGATTGATGGAAAAACTTACGCAGTGGTTTTGCCAGTGAGGAAGAACATCTCTTCAGAAGAAGGGGAGATATACCATCTGGACCAGCGGATTTGTGAATGTTAAGATCTTTAAGTACTCTTGCTACTACACGCGTGCGAAAGTGGATTCGTCTCATTGAAGATTCGACGCACTCAAATGTAGATGGAGACAAAGCACAATCTGGGAGTGTTGAGCTGGCCGCAAAGTGTGCAGCAAGCAGATTGGTCTTGTCCAAAGAGCTGACAGCTGGAATGTCATTGTAAATGAGCGTTGGGATGGAGGATGAGGCAGAATTTCTGATATTTTTGACAAATGGCCAACATTTTTTACTGCCTTTGGGACATCGTAGTATTTTTTGCCTCAACTTTTGGTCGTATTGAAATTTCACACGCCTGAGAAAGACGTTGCAGTCATTTCTGGCTCGTTTAAACTTTTTGCAATTTTCCTCTGTCGAGTTGGTCTTGTAGGACCAAGAAAACATTTCTCTAACCCTGACAGCCTCTTTACAGTTCGAGTCGTACCATGCCTTATCTTTTGGTTTCATACTCTTCATCCGATGAGGGATAAAGGATCTCATTCCGAAGAGAATAGTGTCAGTGATCATATCAGCAGCGGCATCCACGTCGTTATCGAGGAAACATAACGACCAGTTAAAATTCCTAAAGTCGTTGTTAAGACCGCTCCAATTGGCTTTCTCGTATTGCCATATGGTTTTTTTTGGAATCTTTCCTCTAACTGTGTGGTCGGTGTACGAGAAATTAGCTGATATGACACATTGGTCCGACGAGCCTAGAGGGGAGAACACATCAACGATGTACTTGTCAGGGTGAGAAGTTAAAAACAAGTCCAGGGTGTCGGCGGTATAACTATCAACGTCTGGTATTCGCGTGGGCTTATTTACAAGCTGCGTTAAGTTGTTTTCCGAAGCAAAGATCTCAACACACCGTCCTTCGGGTGTTGTCTGTCCAGAATGTCGAAGCCAACCAGAATTGTGTACATTGAAATCGCCCGTAATAACGATTTCAGTATGAGGATAGAGGGATGCAATTCTTTGAATGGAGTCAGACAGCGCATCGAATTTATTAAAAGTCGAACTGCTGTCCAGTTTGGGGCTTCTATAAATAAAACAGTAGTGGATAATTTGCTTACGGATATGGAATTTTAACCACATGAAATTGAATTCCGGACAGGGACTATATTGTGGTGGAATTTGGTAAGCTACGTCACTACGAAAGTAAATGGCGAGACCGCCGTGAGAGAAGAATAATGGCACTAGTTCGTAGCCATGTAGCTTCAGATCAGAGTGATCTGAGAAGTGTGGGTGTGTGTGTTTCACTTAATGCCAAAACGGCTCATCTATACCACCTTGAGTACCACACCCCCGTGTGGCGCTCCAATTATTCCGATTTGAGTTCTGTTTATTTTTTTAAGTTGAGAAATCTGTTGTTGACATTTCCTCTAAATCTTGGCGTCATAGCTTGACATTTGCAAAAGTTACGTAGCCAAGAGTAAATCTATCTCTGTGTATGTTGGCGATATTTTACAATTTTAGAAATGGGTTTCAATTTGCAACAACGAACTTGTACGAGTATTAAATTTTGCGTAAAAAATGGATTTAATGGTACACGAACGTTGGAAATGTTGGAAAAGTGTTTCGGCAATGATCTCTAAAGAAAACGGTCGTTTACCAGTGGAACGAGCGGTTCAAAAGTGGTCGTGAGTCAATGGATGATGATGAACTCAGTGGCAGACCATCGAAATCGAAAACCAACGAAAACATTGATGAAGTAAAAGAAATGTTGGTCAATAACCGCAAATCAACCATCAGAGAGGTAGCGGAGGACATGAACATTGCCTATGGATCCGACAAAGACATTTTGGTTAATGATTTGGGTTTCCGTTGTGTAGCAGCAAAGTTGGTGCCAAAAGACCTCAATTTCATGCAAAAAAGAGACCGACCGTGTTGACGTCGGTGATGATTTGCGAGGCTGAATCCGATCTCACATTCATCAAGAGGATCATTACTGAAGACGAGACGTGGGTTTATGAGTACGACACGCAATCCAGACATCAGGCAAGTAAATGGCGTTCACCAAATGAGCCGAGACCAAAAAACCACGTCGTTTTCAGCCAAAAAAGAAGGCAATGCTCACGGTTTTCATGGACTACAACGGTGTGGTGCATCATGAATTTTTGCCAGAAGGCCAGACAGTAAACAAAGAGTACGAGTATTATTTGGGCGTTATGAGACATTTGCGTGAAGCAATTCGTCGAAAGCGACCAGAATTGTAGGCAGAAAACTCGTGGATTTTGCACCATGATAACGCACCGTCGCGCAGTGGCATCATTATTCGTAATTTTTTGACGAAAAATGAAACAAATACCATCCAACAGCCACCGAATTCAACTGATTTGGCTCCCTGTGACTTTTTTCTGTTCACTACGGGGAACGCGTTTCAGCAGCCGAGAGGAAGTAACAGAAAAATCGCAGGAAGCACTTATTGACATACCGAAAACCGAATATAAAAAATGTTTCGAGGATTGGATCAAGCGCTGGCATAAGTGTGTTGCAGTCGATGGGGATTACTCTGAAGGGGACAATATAGATTTAGATGAATAAACTTGTATTTCCAATCTTCTGAATACATTCCGGGAAATTTTTGCAGTATTTGCAGACGTAGACGTACGCAGAAAAGTGATTACTTTTTCGCCCGCGTATATTGGAAACATCCACTCTGAATTCCCGTGTCATTATAAAGAAAGACAAACGCAAAAAACCTCAAACACCGACGTTACTAAGACCAGATGTGAAGTACAAATTCAGAATTGGTTTACCGAATCAAATTGTTGGAGGTGTTATGCCCTTACAATAATACCAAACAGCAGACCAACAAAATTTATACCCACAGCCCGCTATCCATCGGTTGTTACATACGCACAGTCACTGCACGCGCAGGTATATCCTGCTGTCAAACAAATCGTTAGAAAATAGTGTATTTGGTATGAGTGATTTTCAAGAACATTGTTTAATACATCTTAGCAGTCAAATTATTCGCAATTCGATTCTCCGACGAGTGCATTTAAATTCCAACCGTTGAAAACCATATCAGAATTTGGTACTCAACTTTACAGTTCATCAAAATCGTTTCAAAATAGGTTCCACACTATTCTTATAGCCATTGCCGCATGGTCAGGTCCACTGCTTCTATTCCGTATCTGGAGATTTTTATAAAAAATATTAAAAAAATTAGTACAAGGCACTACTTAGTAAATATGAAAAGTCACCTAAAAATATTTCCAATTTTCAAAAAAAAAACAAGTTTACCAATTTTAAGCACAACTGTCCACTTTAGCTAAGTTTATCTTTTATAAAGTGTTCAAAAGCACTGCGGTGTTTGCGACCTTCAAACCTCATCCATCACAATGATTTTAGAAAAAAGCTTTCTTTCTTCAGAAAGGTGATTCTAATTTTGACCAGTCTTATGACAGTCACATATGTAGGTACATGTCTTCACTTGTAGGCAGTCCAACTACGCATGTAGTACTTATATGGGAACTTCTTCGTGCCCAGTTTACTCTCATATTACCCTGGAATGAGCTTTCCAGCCCTTATCGTCTATCTGATTCCAAGCTATCACCGTAAAGTCAGACTATCGGCATACCAACTGATATCGCTGGCTATCAGTTTCGTTTTGTTGTCGCTTTAGCAAAGTTAGTCAGAGGTAAAACGAGTCGACTGTAGTTTTATTTTTAAAAAAAATTCTAGTGTCAGCCGATAGAGCAAGTTCGTTGTCATCACAATGCTCCAAGATGATTCCGTGCGAAATTTGCATTACGATAGTGAAATTCGCGTAGCACAACAGCCCCGATTTGAACCGACAGGTGAGATACGAGTACGAGTGGTTTTGTCAACATTAGTGAGTGAATGAAATTTTGCTACAACCGCAGAATTGGCCATTACACCAGAAAAATTTTATTTTCATTTTTTTTTTCTTCTTCAAATAGCCTTTGATATCTTATCAGGGCTGAGTAGTATTTTTGTTTCATATCAACAACCACCATTTGACTTTGTTCAATACTTCATTGTTCAACAGTATAACCAAGCAACAATGAACTATTTGAGGTATGTACTCTTATAGTACGACTATATGTAATTGTAGGTTCGGTTGCAAGTTCTATAGCACCGAAGAAAATGTTGGGATACCCCTTCTAGCTGGATTTTCATCAGAGTCTTGTTCTCCATACACCTTTTAACCCTTCTGACCAGGCTAAATTACTCGTAGTTGAAACTCTCGGATATGCCTTTTCTTTCCTTCATTTACGGCATGGAGAGTATTTCACTGCGAAGTATATGTATATCTCTGTTAACTAAACGACGAACTTTGTTAAACATTTAACTTCCATTTATATTTTTAATAATTTTTACAATCAACAATTGCTTGATTATTAAATTGGATTAAGATAGTGAGCCTCTACCCTTTATCTAGTTTTAAAATAAAAGTGTCGAAGTGACTGCCTATCTAATATCATTCATCTTATCACTCACTTTACTTGTAACCTCTTTTAATTGGTCATATTGTTAATATTAGTTCTAGTGACTATCTAGCTTGAACTATAATCACTATTTGCGGTAATGCTATGGCGTATCTTCTATTTCCGATTTCTATTTTCTGTTTGCACATCTGGGCTAAGAAAACCCCCCAGAGAAATAACGTACAATATTCTGTTCAATATTGGACACTGAACAGACTTATTTTTTGCAGAACAGGGACTATGTTTTGCGTGTAAGCAGTTTTGAACCTATTATACACTGTTTCATCTCCTATGAGATGGCCCAAATTCCCTTGGTTTCTGACAACTCAGAGTGTCCTAAAGCATACGCAGACGGTCTAAATGCGTAAGTTTGCGTAAATTTTTAGAGCATTTTGGCCCTTTGGCCTCACTCTCACAGGACAAACTGTGGTTCTTGTGTTAATCGGCTATTGCTCTGTCATCCTCAGCTACAGCCATATTAACAGCGTTGTGTTGTAGTCTCTTTGATAGACTACTTGTTTTGGGGGAGGTAGCTGAAGTTTTATCTGAGCTCTTTCTAATGAGTCTCAGCTTACAGAATCGGTATGCGACATGACCTTTTAGGTCGTTTACCCGTTTCGTCGCACTGTCATTTACATCAAAGACCATGTGGATGAGATATTTCTTTTCCACGCTCCGCAGAACTCTCCAGGTTTGGTGTTCAGACCTGAGTTTTGTGCATCCAAGGACACGAGGATTTTATCGCTAGCTAGAGTGATGATTTGCAGAAAGAACCCTTTTATGATGTGTAGATTCGGAAATGAGTCCTCCTCCACTAACATCACGTTCAGACGGTATTTCTCCTTGATTTTGGAGCAGACAAACACGACCCAGCCAGCACAAAGCTGTCAAAAGACCGCTTCACCTCTTCGTCTCGAAGCTCTAAAATCGACTTTCTTACTTCACAATCTGGCCAGACGGAATCATCAAAAAATCTATTCTACTCTTGCGTAGGCCTTAGCTTGAGAAAGGTTAGGAAAAAGGTCAACACCGAAATTGCGTAAAAGCCTCTAAGCCCATCAGCGCCTTCCCGTTCCTGATGAACACACAAGTTGACATCGCGGTAAAGGTTTGTCTAGCCTTATCAGGCCAGCGGCGATTACGAGGTTAGAGCTTGAGCTAGTACAGATCTTTAAACTGTAAGGTTAGCCTCCGTTTTGCTCGTAGATCACGTGGAAGGGATTTAAAAAGTCTCTTAGCTGGAATATTCTTGTCCATTTATTGAATTTGGCTGATCCAGTCTAGTCGTAAAATTTAGCTTTGCTTCTGAGTATTTTAGTTGATGGATTGGATGGATTTGTGGGATATGTATAGGGTCTTCTATGCTTAAGTCGGTCCTTCACATTATATGCCCCAGTACAGGATCAAAGAAATCACATGACACCACGTTTCAGCCCATATTTGGGATAATTTTATTTCCAGGCAATAAAAAAAACGGATACCGAGTAGCGACTTGGACCGCATTGATCTTTTCCAGGACACGCGGCACTGTCAAAATTTTAACCATCGTATTGATTTGCCAGTGCCGATTAGTATGGTTGAAGTGGATCGCAATGTACGAGTACATTAACCAGGGTTACGTTTCGGTACGTACTTATTATGTACATACTCGTATGTATTTATAGTACAAGATGGGCCATAATGTATGACCCGATTTTCCTAGGCTATATCGTTTGGGCATTCAAGTTTTTTTTCATCGTATTTTGAAAATTATATCGCTTAAGTGGACGCCGTCATTGTTGATTACGGCGGACGATAGGTTCTCCACTTCTTGACGGATGTTTTTCTTGAGGACTGCCAAAGTGTGTAACTTGTTCACATAAGTCCGTGACTTTAAATAACCCCATAGAAAGAAGGTTAGGAAGGTCAAATCGGGTGATCTCTGAGGCCGGTCCAAATTGACAAAACGCGATATCAGATGACCGGGAAAATGCCTGCTTTAGAATGTCGATTGTGGCTCGTCCAGCATGCGCCATTGCTCCGTCCTGTGGAACCACATGTCCTCCAGTCTCAATTCACCCAATGGAGGAATGAAAAATTCATTTATCAGGGCTCTGTAGTGCTCACCATCCACAGTGACCGCTTGGCCACGTCGTTCTAAAAAAAAAAAATGGTCCAATAACTCCTCCAGCGTGAGCTCCATACCATGCAGTGACTTTGAATGGATGTAATCGCTCTTCGCGCATTACTCGCCGAGTTTTAGTGCCCCAGAACCGCGAATTTTATTTGTTCACGTATCCACATAATGTAGGTGGAAATGAGTCTCGTCACTCATGATTATGTTTGAAGTAAAATAGTTCACTTGGTTTCTGAAATTCAGGTGGGTGTGAGCATAGGTTAGACGTGATCCACGGTCGACACTCATCAACTGAAGGACTGTCTGCCTTTTGTAAGGAAACATCTTCAAGTTGTTCACCAAAATGCACAGCAGAACGTACGTGGAATGGTAAATTGCTTGGCCTGGTGGATATCGAGAGAGCATCTACGATATCTTCAGCCACGGCAGCGACATTCTCGGCCGAATGAGAGCTACGAGGTCTTCCAGGGCTTGCTCGATGACATGCTGTTCCAGTGTGTACGAGTCTAAAGTCTGCATTAAATGACCAGTGGAAAACGGGCACGAAATGCACGCTGCGCCAAAATCACTAACAAATTGTTCATCAAAAACACCAAAACCATTACGATCACTCCGCGTTCTTCAGGAGTATAGTGTTCCATTGATTATTCACACAAATTCTAATTCTGTTTCCTTCACAAATGTCAAAACCGAATTCGACTCCATTTGTAAAATCGATTGCACATTCCGATGGGGTCATGCATAATGGCCCACCTTGTACATGAGATGGCTTTCCGTGAAGATGGGGCAAATACGGCTGATTAGGGCTGATATTCCTGTCGTTATTCCTAAGTTTTTGAATTGCTTTGGCGGTTTTGACCCGGTTAAGTATATAAAGTTGGGTTTTCCTTATACCCAAGCTCCTGGTTATGTCCATCAAACAGCTGTTGGAGATGCTGGTGCTAAGTGGAAAACTTTTAAGGTGAAAAAGTAACGCTTTTTTTCAGATTCAACAGTCGCTATGAGTCACTGTTCAAAAGTGCCCCGTGAATACACCGTCAGGCAGCACATCGCGCTTGTTTCACTCATGTGAATATTCAACTAATGTGTGATGGACCGAGCATGGAACTAATCAGGTTCTAGGTGCAAAAGTTCAGACAGAAAGGGACAATGGTCAACAGAACTCTTGGCTTCCACCCAAATAAAATGTAAATCGAGTAGGGTGGCTATATTTTGCAAGGACCCTGCGGACAGTTTTTCGAATAGCAAAAACGCTTGGAAAGAGACTGTTCAGTAACGAAACGCATTTTCACAGCGATGTGTATATGAAAAGCAAAAAATTGATTGCTGGTGTCTGAAAAACCTAAGAAAACGCCATCGAAAACGTTTACTTTATGCAAAAGACACAGTATCGTGCCCGAGGGATAGCTAGCCCTTATTTTTCTAACGAATAAGAATTGGTGGTTGCTGAAGTGCGTTTTCATTGACTTTTACTCCTCTCTTCTTATAGCTTTCTATTCTTTGCAACGACTCATCGTTTGCCTTTTTCTTTTGCACCCTTGTCGAGGTGTTGGCCGTCTTGGGTTGTTGTTGAATTGAATTGCCACTTGTCTAAATTAATGTCATATCCAATTATTCTCTGTAATCTCCAGCCTTTAACGGTATAGCCACGCACCTAATATTGAATTTATTTTTCGGTGGTTAGAGCAGTTTTCTGTCAGTGGATCGCGATAATGCCGGCCTATATTGCGACTTCACGATGTTCTTAAGCCGTCGAGTAGCTCCCGCCAGGGATCATATTTAGCATTTCGCCCGGTTAGGAGCAATCGAGGCTTTGCCCTATGTACGTAATTCTATACTATTAGGGTTGAGTCTATCAACATATCCTAAAATAGCCTTTGATGTGACGTTTGGGAAAACTAGCATTTAGTTGTTGATATTATTGGTCTCGAACCGGTAGTCTGATAATGACATCTCATCAGAAATCAAACGAAGAGCTACTGTTGCCAATCGCTGTTTCTTCTGTGTAACACCGCTTTATGGTGCAAAAGGGTAGATGAAATTATCGTTGGTCCTTTCGAACGCAAAATGCTTCGAGTGGTTTTTGGTCTCGTTGACGGGGTTTGGAGGAGGACATTTAACGATGAACTCTCCAAGCTTCACAGTGACATTGGTCTGGTTAGAAAAATGGAACTTAAAAGAGCGAATGAACACCAACGCTCCAGCCCGAAGAATCTTCATTCCAACCCAAGGGACTACGCAGCAGCGGAGGACCTCATCTTAGGTGTCGCACGCAAGTGAAAGGGGAACTCAACCAACTTCGATTGGGCAACTGGAGGCAGTTAACCAGAGAATGCGCTAACTGGTGAGGTCTATTGGTTAAGACCCAGGTCCAACCCGGACTGCAGTCTCGTCTAAATAATTAAGAAAGTAAGTAACCAGAGCTTTGAAGTTATAATTTCCGTATTTTTAAATCAATAGAAGACTGAGTTTTTTTTACCAAACAAGTGCTGTTAATTAGAACAATCAGTTTATAGGTACAGGATGGGGCAAAAGTAATGTCATAATGTGAATGTGGCATAATTTTTGCAAATGTCGCTAAGTGTCATTGTGCCTTGACATTTACATTGTGGACAGAGAGAGAATTAGTTCACAATAAGCAGTGGAGCGATACACACCTGAAGAACGCGGAATCATTGTTATTGCTTATTTGACCAATTTCCGCTCTGTTGTTTTAAGGCAGCTTGAATTTCATCATCGTTCAGTGTTTGACTGAGCATCTCGTGCAAACTGGGTTCACTAAAGATGTCGCAAGAAATGGTCGGCTTCATTCGACCGAGAATATCACTGCTGTGGCCAAGTCCATATACATCGACGACGAACACAATTTGGCATCAGCAGCCATTCGTTCTGTCGAACATTGATGAAAGACCTGAAGATGTTCCCTTATAAAGTCCAAACCGTACATGTCGATCGAACAGTCCACCTAAGATCTGTCCTTTTGTTAGCATCCAGTTTTAAATTAATTTGCACGTAGCCATTGGTATATCGATGCTGCCCTTTTCCGGTAGAATAGGTGGAGTGGTTCCAATTTTGGCGAGTTCGTCGGCCTTACAATTCCCTGGAATGTCTCTGTACCCCGGCACCCAATATATGTGAAGATTGAACTGCTCTGCCATCTACCTAAGAGATGATCGGCAGTCAAGGGTGGTTCTAGAATTTAGTGACACTGAGTCCAGGGACTTGATGGCGGCCTAACTATCTGAAAAGATGCGGATATCCCTTACAGATATCACGCCAGGACAGGATTTCTTTAATCGCTGCAATTTCCACCTCGAACACGCTACACTGATTTGGAAGACGGAAGGAGGGGCTTAGATTCAGTTTATCTGATTATGTAAGAAAACACCGCCACCGACCCCACTATCAGTCTTGGATCCATCCGTGTAGATATGGGTTGATTTGTCATCCAGGAAAGCGTCTTCCTCCCAGAAGGACCTAGAGTGGATGCTTACATGAAAGTCTTTGTCAAACTAATTTTGGGGTATCTGCAAGGATTCCTAGTATGTCAAGAATATTAGCGTGGCCAAATAATTTATTTGTCCACTATGTAGCCGCTTTAAGACGAATAGCTGCGATCACAGCTACCTGTCGCTGAAAATATCGAAGGGTGTCAAGTGAAACAGTATATCCAGTGCCGCGGAGGGGGTAGTGCGTAGGGCTCCGTTTCTGCCCAGACATGCTCTTCTTTGGACTCTGCTAAGTTTATGCAGTTGATTGAATTATCTAAGGCCGTCCACCAGACAACCACCCCGGTCTTATAACCGAGACGTATAGCCAGTGGATTATGGGAGGTTGAAGCACCCATTTGTTCCCAATGGCTTTTTTGCCTTTCTTGAATGTTAGGTTTCCAATTTATTTTCCTGTCAAAAATGAGACCCAGGATACCGTTGATTGGGGGAGAGTCTATGATTGGAATTTTGTATTTGCTGGAAAAGAGAACAAGATCAATTTAATGGGGGCTTACTCTTAATCCACATCGATCCGCCCATCGGGTTAGTCGGTTAAGATTCAGCTGAAGGAATTCTTTACTAGTATTAAGATGCCTACCTGCGACGGCTATAGCAATGTCATCCGCATAGGCAATCACCCTTCCACCACCCGTTTCCAGGTATATCAGCACCTACGTCCCAGAGAAGGCGTGCGGCGTACCTCTGCTGGCACGCCTTTTAGCAGAAGGCCCACCCAGTTTAGAGTTGATTAACCTGCTATTTATCATGAAACTGATGAACTCCCCAAGTAAGTCGTCTACCTGCAAACTTGACAGCGCAGTCGTGATTGCGGATGTGTTGACACCTTCTATGTCAAGGAATGCGACCATTGTGTACTGTCTATATTGTAGGAATCGTTCGATCAGGCTAGTCAATGAATACAGAGCCAACTAGCGTTGGCGGGATAATATCTGAGGATCTTTGTAGCTCGGCAGGTATTATACTGTCCGGACCAGCAGACTTGTATGGTTTGAAGCTGTGTAGCGCCCAAAGCAACTTGTCTCTTTTGATCAGACCGTGAATTTTAGTCACAGTTGCAGTAGTCCTATTATGGTTGCTACTGGTCGTGCATATGGATCCAACTGGAAAATGGGTGTCCAGTATCAGGTTGAGTGATTCGTCACTAGATGTTATCCAGGAGCAATCGGGTTTTTTTTTAAACAGCTAGGCATTCTAGGATTTGTAGAGAGGATTTTTCTTAGCCGCGATGCCTCAGAGGTTTCTGTTATTTTATCACAGAATGACCTCCAGGATTGTCGCATTGCGACTTCAGTTTTTTTTTTATAAACTAGCGCGCGCTCAAGGGGTTAAGGTAGCCATAAAATGTTTGTATACAGCGCGGGCGACAGAAATTTAGGGAGGAAAGAAGGATAGGTACCGATGTACGTTGGTTTTATATGTCTGAATGTTATAATGACTAGGAAATAGAGAGCTCTGCAGGGCATTCCACAAGGCTTAGGAACGAATCACGGTATTTCAGAGTACGTGTTACTTTTGCTTAGTTGAAAAGTTTCCTGCAAACGTGTCTAAGCGGTCCTTGAATAAGCGGACAGCAAGCAGCCGTTACCTTGAAATCCTTGAATCTCATGTCAGGCTCATTGGTGTTAGGCGGGGTACTTAGAGTTCAGAGGAGAGTATTTTTAAAGTGTAAACTGACTGGCTAAGTTTTCCGATAATTCCAGAATGCCAGTTGGCTGGGGGAAGTGTCATTAAGATTGGATTGGATGTATCTGTGATCTGAAAATGAGTGGTCAGACGATACCATCCAGTTTGTTAGCATTTGAGTGATGTTGTCGGAGACAAGAGTGATATCTAGCACTTCCTGTCTGTTTCTTGTTATAATATAATCAAAAAGTGACTCACCTCTATCGTTGATGTCGGTACTGCCCCATACCATGTTAGCGTCGTACCCGATGATGATGTCAGTTTTTAGACTTCCAGTACCACACTTTTTAGATTGTCACCAGGGAGAGGACCCACATGATCGTTTCCAAGATATGTCGATGCCAGCCAATAGGTGTCTTTGGCAGTCTCCAGTCTGGCAACGGTTATGTCGGGCTATATCTTACTAATATTCAAGTTTTAATCTTACCTTTGCCTCTTGTATAGAGCGGAGCGTGTATACTTGGTGTCCCAAGTCCACGAACCACGCCTTCTACAATCTATGGTTTCTGGATTAGGATGGTGTCTTCTGCGTTTTTGGAAAGACGCAGAATGATTGCGGTCGAGGCCTCTTTGGACTGATGGAGATTAACCTGGAGAAACTGTAACATTACTACAATCTACCAGAGGAGCTTCCACCACGATGATATTCGAGTCCTCCGATTCTGGATATGTGCCCAAGAGCTGATGTGCAGCCTATGATCTCTTTTTAATTCGTCGTCGATTTCCATTTCCGACAGAGTGTCAGAGGAAGAGACCAACGGCTTAGTTGTCCCCTCGGATAGTTTGGAGTCGACGCTGTCCATTTCAGGAAAGGATATCGAAGCTTCAAGATCTGGGGCAGAATTTTCCAATTCGATTAAAGGAGGAGGAGGTTGCTTATCAGCATCCAGCTTATCTTTTTTATAAACCCTAGGTGTACTGACTTTGAAGCAGAATCTGCGCTAAGGACTAAAAGGTTAAGGGATTCCTTATTGATCACAATTAACGCGCATCTATAAGGGCCAGTTTCGCCAGTTGCCAGTCATCAGTCGGAAAAGTCGGGTTACTGAGCCTAATAATGCGGCTGGAATCCATGTGCAGGTTCTAGATCTGCTGGGGATATCTTCCTTAGCAATGACTTTGAGTCTTGCACCTGGTCAAATTTCTCCTAAGCCACCTATGCCTTTGGTGTAAAGATCGAGAGATCTTTGATCGACACCGACAGCCAGCGTCGCTTATAATGGGAGCTGGTCTACTAAGACTTCGCTAAAAGATGTGACGTTGGAAGTCCTAGGGAGGATATTGGTGTTTCTGGTTTCGGGCCTTTTGAGAACTGGCACGATTTCCTCCAATAATCTCTGGCGCTTGGAGGAGTGCTTTTGCATTTTCGCCCAATCAATTTTGCTATTTATGTCCGCACTTCTCTCAACCTCCGGAGGCTCGACAAGTTTGGTGCTGAGTTAGAGGTATTTCATAGTATACCTCCTGTAATTATATAATCAACTCCAAACTAAGATTTGTTGTCCTTTTAGAACATTTTATTGCCCTTTTAAGCCCGTCCCATAGCGCGTTCAACTTTCACTATGCTACGCCCGATTTAATATAATCGACAGAGGTGTGTCGTATGAATTTAATTTGGTAGGGGCGAAGGCCCCCATTTATTAGGCGTAATACAAGCGATGTATAACTTAAAATTAAACTTAAGCTTAAACTTAAAACAAAGGTTGGTTGGAGTAGTGAAGGAGAACGAATTTGAGATAGGGAGTGGTGCGGTGAAAGTCAAAGGCAGTAGGGTTTAAATTGATCTTTCGTAGCATACGGGAGATTGGTTCGTTCACCCCACGGGAGGTGTGGTGGGTTGATAGAAAGAAGGGACTAGGGGCACGTAGATTACGAGGGTTAGTGTTAAGGAAAATAGAGTTGTGAATGGACGCGCTTCAACGTTTCAACTTGACCTGAAAGGAGTCAATGTATGAGGAGAAAGTCGGCTGCATCTCTGCGTTCCTCAAGGGTGTTTGAATTAATAAGGTTGAGACGGTTTTGATAGGGGGGCAGAATAAAAGGACCATCCCAGGGCATACCTCGAAGAGCAAATCGAAGAAAACGGCGTTGGATGCTTTCGATTCTTGAGATATGGACGCGATGATATGGGGACCACGCTTGACTGACGTACTCTAGGAGGGGGCGAACAAACGTAATATAGAGGAACCTGGTCACGTATGGGTTGGTGAATTTTTTGGATCACCGTTTTACAAAATCTAGTGCAGAGTTGGCTTTAAGGATTATCCCATCCATATGTAAACGGAAGTTGAGCTCCCTGTCACGCAAAATGCCGAGGTCGCGGAGATATTGAACGGAGGAGATAGGTTGATTGTGAAGAAGGTAGGGTCGGGGAGAAGATTGGTGCTGCTCATGTGGAAGGTGATGGATTGGCATTTGGGGATATTAAGTTCCTAACAATTTTTAAGGAGTAAGAAGTCGTGGGTAGAGAAAATGTTTTCGAAAATTTGGTATCGTCGACGTAAAGATGATTCTATCGAATCATCATGGTTAATATAAAAAGAAAGCGACCTTGTTGGACTCCAGAGGTGGTCAAAGATGGAGCCGAGTGAGCTGACCTGAAACGAACACTGTAAAAACGGTTTTCCAGGTAAGAGGATAACTATTTTAACAGTATGGGTTCAAAGCCGAGGGCAGTCAACTTGAAGAGTATTAATCGATGAGAGATCTTATCGAAGGCCTTGCTAAAGTCGGTTGCAACTAGATTACCATTCTAGGGCAGAGAGGGCAAAGGATACAATTTCAACGAGACTGGTGGTGTGTTGGGCCGGATGTGAGTTCGTCATTAAGTTGGCGTTACGTACATATGTTCGATGTAAGACGGGTCCAAAATTTGAGATAGAAATGGGCCATTAGAGATTCTCAGTATGTAATGAAAATAGGGTGGACTTGTGCCTCAACCAATAAGCCTCCCCAATTAGTGCAGTCTTTGGCGAACTACCTTCAGTTGCGCACTCTAAGTTGGTTGAGGTCGATGTCGCTGTATAGCTCGTAAAGTTCATCTTTGAATCGTCTCCTCCAGAACCTGTCAACGCATAGGGCACCAAATATCTTACGAAGAATTTTTCTCTCAAAACGACCAAGGACCTCTTCATCCACTTTAGAAAGGGTTCAGGCTTCGGAACCATAGAGCAGGACTTTGATTACAAAGGTCTTATACAGAGTTCCCTGGGTTGTTCGGGAGAGGGCCTTATTACACAGTTGCCTTCTCAGCGCAAAGAAACAGCGATTGGCAAGCGTTATTTTTCGTTTAATTTCTGAAACGATGTCGTTTTCAGATGTGGTACCAGAGCCGAGGTACCTCAAAGTTATAGTTGTCGACTGTGACATTCTGGCCGATTCGTCGATGTTGGGTGTCCCTTCTTGTTTACAGCATATACTTTGTTTTGCTCTCGTTTACCGCTAGACCCATTTTTGCCGCTTCTATTCCTATACTCGCAAACTCACCTATGAGAGCTTTCTGTGTTCTACCAATAATATCAGTATCGTCGGCAATTGCAAGCAATTGAACAGACTTTTGAAAGATGGTACCTCGTGTGTTGCCTTGTGAGTTTTGCACAATTCTTTCAAGTATAATGTTGAAGGAGTCACATGACAGCGCGTTGCCATGCATAAATCCTTTTTTGACATCAAAGGTCTCGGTTAAGTCGTTACCGACCTTGATGCGACAGCGAGCTTTCTCCATCGTCAGCCTGCACAAGCGGACGAGTTTGGCAGGGATGCCAAATCAGTTGTGGCATTTCTGATGACTTCTCGGCATCTAAGCCACTGGTCTTCAGCACTTGATGCTGGCTGCAAAGGACTTCACAAGAGGTTGAGGGATATACGATCTTCAAAGGTTCTGGCGGCTTGTTGCTATTGCAACCGTTCAACGTCTCCTCATAGTATTTCCCCGTAAAAGTACCTTGGCTGCAACTACAAGTAGATAGTGGTCCGAGTCTATGTTGGGCGCTCGGAAAGTTCGGAAATCTAAAATACTTGAGGAGTGCCTTACGTCAACCTCAACGTGATCCGCCTGGTTAACCGTTTGCTGATCTGGTGTCTGCCAAGTTCCCTTATGAATATTGAGGTGAGGAAACCGTGTGCTTTCTATAGTAACGTTACGTCCCACAGTGAAATCGATTAGCCTAAGTCCGTTTCCAGACGTGGTGTCGTGTAGGCTGCTCGTATGTCTTCCGATTGTACTACCAAAGATGTTTTCCTTTCCAATTTTGGCATTAAAGTCATACATCGGACATTTCTCGTAGATTTTGACGAGGAGCTGGTAGAAACTTCCTTTGGTAGCATCGTCCTTTTCCTCTATTGGGGCGTGAGCGTATATTAGGCTGATGTTAGCAAATTTACCTTTCGTACAGATTGTTATAAGGCGTTCACTCACGTGTGGAAAGCTTAAGACTTCTTGCCTAAGTCTGCCGCTTACAACAAATCCACAACCAAATAGATGCTGCTTACCTTCCCTATAGCAATCACCGTAATAAGCATCGGAGTTTTTCATCTATTTTTGCCCGGCTCATCCCACCGAACTTCCTGGATGGCGGTGATATCTGCTTTATAGCAGTCCAGAGCCTCCACGGCCTGTTCAAGGTCCGAACATTCCACGCGCAGATCCGAAAGTAGTTGCCCTTTGTTTGTTTTGCAAGGTCGTCAACAGCGAATCCGTGCTTATCCGAGGCTATCGTCGCATCGTAACAATTGCTTTTTTACGTAGTAGGGCAGTTAACCCCATGCACAATCCCCAACCAGGAGGGCCAGGCTCTATTTCTGACCCCTAGCACAAAAGGGGCCGGACCAAATTCCGGAGCCGGTAACCCCTTTGGCCCTTATAAAGGGCTCATCTGCCAGCAACTCTTTTCCAACACTCTGACTTAGTATTGGAAATCCTTGTAGACCTGGTATTCAAATACATTGAAGCTGCTCATATAGAGGTAACACTAGTTCAATCTAACTGGAACTGTGGATGCCACCGTTGATCACATTCTTAGAATTCGTCCTCTGCCGCCCGGAAACAGGAGAAAGAGTCGGAGATCATGATATTTAAAAAAGGAGTAAGAAAATGTTGCAGTAATGAAAAATGGATTGCCAATTCAACAACGAAAGTGCATATAGAAATTGTAAAAGAGTATAAGTATCTTGGCGTTTATTTCACTAGAAACCTTAATATGGAGAGACACTTGGCGGAGAAACTAAGCAACACTCTTTGGGAGAAGTACGAGAGTGTAGAACATTCCATCTGCCATTCAACAGTGGCATTCCAAGTTGGAAACAAGTTTGTCTCCTCCGAAATTGCATGTAGACTACTTTTAAAGATCTTGAAGATGCTAGATACCCGATTGCCGGGAAAAGCAGCAATACAAGCCATGCGGTCCAAAACGGGGTGGTACAGTGAGTAGCTGGAAGTCGTTAATAGCTGTGGAATAGTGCCAGCAGCAGGTGTTGGAAACTGCGGCGTTACCAACTCATTGCAAGCGTGAACGAACAGCTTAGATCAGCATATTTAGAGCAGGCGTCTGCATACACAACTTGCAGGGTAGCATTGTAATTACTTCTGTGATGAAAACAGCATTGGGCAAATATCGACTGTGTTTAAGCTGAGGGGTGAGCTACTAATACTGTCCAGCTTGTATAACTTAGAGGAGAGGGAAGACGTTATTTTGGAAAGTGTTCAGTTTGGAAGTGATGTCTTGTCCACGGAACAAGTTTTCGTCTAACATGAATACTTCCATCGGAAACAATCAAGTTGAACTTGCTTTCGTCGCTAAAGAGTATAGTTTTCTACTTCGTTGCTGATCAATTGCGAATTCCAGTCTAGGAAACGACTGACGTAGCAAAGTAATCAATAGGAATAAAATGGTAACTTTTTTGTCTATGGTTAGCAGTAAGTAGAGGCTTTTTCGCTGGTCGAAAGGAACAAAAACCCGCTTCTCTTAAACGCCTGCGTACGCTGCTTATTTCAATTGCAAGATTGAGCTACCTAATAATCTTTCTTGAAGGCAAGAAAGTATCGTTTAGAAAAATTTTCTTAATTTGCGGATCGGTTCGGAGTGTAGTTTTTGTGGGACGTCCTCCACAATGAATGGTTTCGACCGGTTTTCCATTCCGAAATCGACACACTGTCGATGATGGCATTTTATACTTCTTTGCTATGAATTTTTGTTTTAGCCCTGCCCTGAAATCCGCTACCACCTGATTTTTAACCATTTTATTATTAAACAAATTGAAGACACCTGACCTTTTAAGTTTTGTTAAGTCTATAACTTACTTCAAATGACAGCCAAAACCATTATCAGCAAGTTAAAGAGCAAGAAAATACGGTACTTTTGATAATCCAGTATGTTTTGCACAGGCATGGCATTGAGTTGAGCTACAATTTTTGGCAAAACTCTAAAAATAGTGATAGCAATGCCTTGTTTCTTTTTCCATTTATAAACTTATTCAATGGGTTGTCTTAAATTGCTAAACAGGTGTACCTACTGTATTCCTGTCCTCTAGAATTCTTCAATGAAAAATTTTCAGGAAAAATCCGATATGTTTTGCACAACACTGTACAAAGAAAGCAAACGAACTAGAGATGATGTCCAAGCACAAAATGCTATCACAGTGTCCGAGAAAATATGTGCCATATACAAAATGACATTTTGTTTGGGCTGCTTTGACTACGTATTTAACACCTTTCGAATAGAGTGTTGCTTTCTGAGGTCAAACCCTAACCCGGTTAATTATAAAGGCAACACTCAGACACCTGATAGTTTACCCAATCTTTTTATTCAGTATTGGTTGGCAAATCATCATACAAAGACTTACGCCCGAACCACACTTGTAAATTGTGGAAATGTTTGTAGAGCGCAGCGCACATTTTACGATCAACATAATCGACAAATTGAGTAGACTACTCGTATTCGCAACACAATTGAAAAATTTCGCACTATTGTTTTGGCCTCCAAGCCACTGACAAGAAGGAGCAGAGTGCACACAGATCAAAATATCTGGGCGGTTGAGGCCAGGGTTTAGGAAGATCGATTTGCCATGATGTACAATGGCTTGCGTCCATCAACGTTGTACACAATTCAATTTCTCTAAAAAATGAAGCCAGGCAATCATCGTTTGTAGTACTTTTATATTATTCTCCTTCCATACATGCGGTGTTGGACTGTATGAATGCATATCCGACTTATCTTTTGGCTCACAGGTAGTGTCCAAAAGTGGGAACCCGATCACATAAAGGCTTTGGGTAGTCTTATCAGACGTTATTGCGCCGTCTGGAAGGTCAAACCATTTCCACACGGTGGCAATAATATGTTATAACTTCAATAAGTAAAGTGATGTGCATACATCTGAAAAGTTTCCGGCCGAACAATGATACAAGACATTTTTTCTCAATTTTTTTTTTATCTTTCTACATAGTCTCCTTCTAACTCTACACACTTCTCCCAGCGATGTTCCCATCTCTATAATCCGTTCAAATAGTACTTGGCGTTTTTCTCTGCAAAATAATTGTTCACGAAGGTGATTGCCTCCTCATTTGACGAAAATTTCTGTCCTCCGAGCGCAGTTTTTAAATGAGGGAACAAAAAGAAGTTGCGTTTGGGCTAGATCTGGTGAACAAGGTGGATGGTCAAGCAGTTCAAACCGTAATTCATGGATTTTCGCCATGGCAACCGCTGAGGTGGGAGACGGCGCGTTATCTTGGTGAAACATTTTCTGCAAATGTGGCGGTTTTTCCGCAATTTCTGCCTTCAGCTTGGCAAGTAATGATGCGTAGTATGCTCCTGTAATAGTTTTTCCTTTTTGAAGATAATCGATTGCGATAAATCCTTTACTATCCCCAAAAACAGTCGCCATCACTTTCCCAGCCGAAAAGACAGTTTTTGCTTTTTTGGAGCCCGCTCGCCCTTTGCAGTCCACTGTTTTGACTGAATTTTTATTTCGGGCATATAGTGGTGTATCCAAGTTAATCGGCGCCATACTCAGACTTATTGCGCCTAAACTGCGCCAACAGAGCGTTGGAAATGTTCATTCGAACACATTTTCGGTCTAACGTAAGAAAACGCGGCACCCAACGAGCGGACACCTTTCTCATGCCTAAATTTTGATTTAATATGTAACAAACACGTTCTTTGGACATTTTTATAACCTCAACTATCTCTCTCACTTTAATTCGGCGGTCGTCTAACACCGTTTGGTGAACTTTAGCAATGTTATCGTCGCAGTTTTTGGACGTCCCGAACGTTCATCATCTCCCAAGCTGTTACGGCCAGGTTTAAATTCAGCTGCCCAAAATTTCACTGTGGTAAATGATGGTACAGAGCCCCCATACACAAAGTCCAACTCATTTTTAGTTTGCATAGGCGTATTGCCTTTCAAAAACAAGAACTCAACAGCTCGACACTCAATTTTTTCCGTTTTCACAAAAAACACTCAGATCGACTCACTCAAACGACTGTCAACTAAAAACTGCGCATCCAAAATGATTGAAACTTCGGTAAGTAACTGTCAAAAGATGCACAACTAGTATTCACTAGCTTCTTTACGTTGCGGTCAGACCTCGACCGACATGCAGTGGATTGAAACCAAAGAAAAATTCGTGGTACTCAGCATTGTTTTAAAATGTTTTTATTTCGTAGCTGCAATCAAGCCAGAGCTGACAGAAAGCCGTCCTCATCAGCACGGGTGGCCGTGGTGTAGTGGTAATAGCTATCGCTTAATTTAATTTTAATTTTTAATTTTGGTGGGGGCGAAAGCCCCCATTTATTCGGCTTAATACAAGCTATAACTTAAAATTAAACTTAAACTAAAACTTAAAACTAAGGGTGGTTATTCTGGTGAAGGAGAACCGATTTGAGGTAGGAAGTGGTGCGGTGGAAGTCAAAGACGCTAGGGTTTGAATTAATTTTTCGTAGCATGCGGGAAATTGGTTCGTTCGCGCCGTAGGTGGTGTTGTGGGTTGGGAGATAGAAGAGACGAGGGGTACGTAGATTACGAGGGTTAGTGTTGAGGAAAATAGAATTGTGAAGGGACGTGCATTCAACCTGACCTGAAAGAAGTCGATGAATGAAGAGAAAGTCGGCTGCATCACGGCGTTCCTCAAGGGTGTTTAGGTTAATAAGGTTGAGACGGTTTTGATAGGGGGGCAGAGTAAAAGAATCATCCCAGGGCAAACCTCGAAGAGCGAATCGAAGAAAACGGCGCTGGATGCTTTCGATTCTCGAGATATAAACGCGATGATATGGGGACCATACTTGACTGGCGTACTCTAGGAGGGGACGAACAAAGGTAATATAGAGGGACCTGGTCACGTATGGGTTGGTGAATTCTTTGGACCATCGTTTTACAAAACCTAGTGCAGAGTTGGCTTTAAGGATTATCCCATCCATATGCAAACGGAAGTTGAGCTCCCTATCACACAAAATGCCGAGGTCGCGAAGAGATTCAACGGAGGAGATAGGTTGGTTGTGGAGAAGGTAGAGTCGGGGAGGAGATTTGAGCCGCTTATGTAAAAAGGTGATGGATTGGCATTTGGTGATATTAAGTTCCAAACAATTTTTGAGGCACCAGATCGAAAAACTATCAAGGTCTTGTTGAAGAAGGAAGGAGTCATGGGGAGAGGAAATGGTTTTGAAAAATTTGGTATCGTCGGCGTAAAGGGAGACGGACGAGTATTTAATGATCCTATCGAGATCATTTATGGTTAATATAAAGAGAAGGGGACCGAGATGGCTACCTTGAGGAACTCCAGAGGTGGCCAAAAATGGAGCGGAGTGGGCTGACCTAAAACGAACACTGTAAAAACGGTTTTCGAGGTAAGAGGATATCCATTTTAACAGTATGGGTTCAAAGCCGAGGGCAGACAATTTGAAAAGTATTAATCGATGAGAGATTTTATCGAAGGCTTTGCTAAAATCGGTTGCAACTACATCGACTTCGTTGCCGTTCTCTAGGGCAGAGATGGCAAAGGATACGAATTCAACGAGATTTGTGGTGGTTGACCTACCCTTTAGGAAGCCATGTTGTCTAGGGGAAATAAGTGATTTGCATTGGAAACTTAGAGCTTCATACAAAATACTTTCGAGGAGTTTGGGTATATGGGAGAGTTTAGCGATTGGACGATAGTTTGTTATTTCGTTCTTTGATCCCTTTTTGTGGATTGGGGTTATAAAGGAGGTTTTCCAAACCTGAGGAAATTCTCCTTGTGAAAGGGATAGACGAAAGAGATCAGAAAGGGCAAGGGAAAGAGACGAAGAACATTTTTTAAGAAATATGGCAGGGAGGCCATCTGGACCGGGTGTAAATTCGTCATTGAGTTGGTGTAATTTATATTCGATATAGGAGGGGTCCAAGATGTGAGAGAGAAGTGGGCCGTTGGAGAAGTTCAGTAAGTAACGAAAATAGGATGGATCTGTTACAAAGGCGTCGTTGGTGAAGGATTGTTTAAAGAAGCTGGCAAATAGGTTGGCAATGGTGAGTGGATCGGTTGATGACTTGTTGTTGAAAGAGAGGGAAGGAGGGTAACCATCGGACTTTCTTTTGTAGTTAACAAATTGGTAAAAGGACTTAGGGTCATTTATAAGGTTGACTTGCGCATTGTTAAGGTAACGCTGGTAAAGGGAATCGTAAAGTTCGGTGAAATGAAGATAAGCACCAAGATAGTTGGAATAGTCGGACAAGGATCTGGTACGCAGGAAAACAGCCCATAACTTGTTTCTCTTGTTTCGTAAGGAACGAAGCTTGCGATTATACCAGGGAGGACTAGTAGATGATGTTTTAAGGCGGGAAAACGGAACGTAAAGGCTGAAAGAATTAAATATTTCTTTATAAAAAATGGATAAGGCATCATTTACGCTTAGGTCGTGAAAGTTAAATGGGGATCTGCTAAGATAGTCACTGATTTTGTGAAAGTTTGCTTTGTGAAAGTCGTAGGATGAGAGAGTTGTGGGAGGAGTGGACTGGAGAGAAGAGTTATGAAAAAATGAAAGTAGAAGGGGGGGGTGGTAGTTGTCGATTGTAGAGAGAGATAGGGGACAAAGTGAGACTGAGGAGTTAATTGAATCTGTTGTGAAAATAAGGTCCAGTTGCCTGCCCATATAGTTGGATACACCACTGACTTGGCATAGACTTGAGTCTGTTAAGCGATCTAAGAAGAGACATTCCTTAGCTGAGTTGGCATTTGAAGTGATGAAGAACGATTGATCGTCTGATGGAATCCACTGTAGCTGAGGAAGATTAAAGTCGCCGAGAACAAAGATATCGTCAGTAGAGTCAGACAGGTCAATTAAATAGTCGATCGCATCGACAACAAGTTGGTAAGATTCAGTAGGTTGAGCTGGCAGGATGTAGCAACATAAAACGTAAAGGGACTTGAAGGGGAGTGATATTTTTATAGCGACAAAGTCGACTTTAGAGGATGAAGAGATGGTAATGGGAGAAGAGTTAAGGCTGTTGTGGATCGCCAGTAGGACGCCTCGACAGGGGGAATCATCATGGGGGCGGGTAGGATCGTCGTCGCGAAAAACATTAAAAGTAGGGGGGAACAATTCCTGGTTCTTTATGTCGGGAATCAAATTGGTTTCAGTCAAGGCGTAAATATCAAAGGGAAGAGAATGTGAATGACGTAGGACAGCATTGGTTTTAGAGCGAAGACCTCTTACATTCTGGTAGTAAAATGTAAGAGGGATGTTGTGGGGTGGAGATGTATGGCGGGATGGTTTAAGTGCTGACGAGGAAGGCACGTTATGGACGAAAAAATTTATCGTGGTCAGCTCGGCTTCGCTGTAGGTGTGAGACTCGTTTAGAGTGAACGTAGTGGCCGAAAGCAGCAAGGTCGTCTGCTACTTTCTGAGGGGACATGCTAAAAATCTCGTGGTACCTGACATAAAGGTTCCTGAGACTGATAGGGTCGGTAGGGAGGCCTTCCTGTTGGATGGATACCATGACGCTAGTTTTGGTCTTCCCTTCGTAGCAGACCGAGTCCGATTTGTCATGTAGATAGGCGAGAAAGAGACGAATGTTTTCATATATCTTTCTCTCTCTAAGCCTAGAGAGTGCATAGCGACTTTCTGTAGTTCCATTGGTTTGCTGGGTTAGTTTAACTGTGGGGGGAAAAAGAGGATCAAGAATAGGGGTAGTGGAGGAAGGCGATGGAGATTCGTGGTTGGATATGGAGTTGGGCGCCGGATGAGATGTTGGGTTTAGGGTATGGGAGTTAATAAAATTAGGGTACTTAGCTCCAGTTTGTAGGTCGAAGTTAGGAAATGAGTTGTTTGCTGGGATCGGTGGCGTAGAAGATTGAGAAGGGATCCGCAGGAGCAGGTAGAGGCTATAGGAGCGACTTTCCAGGAAGTGTACAAGGCGAATGACATCATTGGCCTGAACCACGACCTGGAAAATCGAGTCCTTGTACACAATTTCTACCTTCGAAATGAAATAGAGAATTGGCGATTCGAGAGCTCGGGCTTCACCCAGTTTAGTGACGAGAATATGTCAAATAACGTCATCACCAACGATAGGGTATTACCCCCTTTCATTTCGAAGGAGGAGCTCCAAACGATTTTCGAATCGCTTAGAAGTAAGAGATCAGTGGGAACCGATGAAATACCGAACATTGTGCTTCGACATCTCCCACTAGAAGCGGTGGACATTTATACCACCCTGTTTAATAATACAATGAATAATGCACATTATCCATCGCATTGGAAAACTGCGGTGGTACATCCCATACCTAAAAAGGATGCTGTGTCGAAACTGGTGTCTGATATCCAATGGAACAAAGGCAAGAACCAGTGCACTGGTGCCTGCCTGATTGACTTGGAGAAGGCCTTCGATACCGTATGGTTAGAGGGATTCTTTTTCAAGCTGGACAGGTTGGGCATTAGTAAACCACTGCTGTATATTCTTTTTGATATGCTCTCCAGTAGACAGTTCATCGTGAAGAATGGCGATGTGTCTTCTTCTGGAATATTTAACATTAAAAACGGTCTGCAACAAGGTGCGGTAAATTCGCCGATCCTATTCAACATTTACACAAGTGATCTGATAGGTTCACTTCACCATGCCATAGCGTACGCAGACGACTTAATCGCGTACAGATCAGGTCCAAAGATTGAGATCATTAACATACTTTTGCAACGTGACTTCGATAAAATTAAACGATATTGCGATGACTGGAAGTTGAAAATCAACTTTCAGAAATCGGAAACCATTCTGTTTAGGACGCCTTTGTCTGGGGCCTCTAGGGATACCAGAAAGAATTGGCGAAAGTTCTCTATCGTCGGACAACATGGACAGCCACTTGCTTGTCGAAATGTAGTCAGATACCTGGGGATCTGGCTAGATCAATATCTGTATTTTAACAAACATATAGATGCTGCTCTGGCTAGAGCCAAAGGTGCTTTTGCCCTTACAAAGAGACTGTTTTATAACAGCCAACTCGACGCGAGGGTGAAGGTAATCTGCTACATGGCCCTTATCAGGCCCATGCTTGTATTTGGATGTCCCGTGTGGTTCAATGTGAGAGCAAGTTTATTGGAAAAGATTCGGGTGTTTGAAAGGGCTTGTCTTAGAACTTGTCTTCGCTTATACAGAACACCAGAATCTGAGTACATAAAATTCTATCCCAATGAGGTCCTGTACAATAGGGCGAACCTAATAAGAGTGGACAATTTTGTTATTAAGTTGACTCGAAGGCACATTGCAAGAGCAATGACCTCATCGAACAACCTGATCTCAGGGGCTTACTACCCTAATCATATGTATCACGAGAGAGCTCGCCTTGACGGCTTTATTCCTCCAGAAGCGTCCCTCTATTTAGATAGTAAAGATCTGATCCAGGACAGATTGGCGGTGCCGCTAATCTTCCACGTCGCTCGAACAGCTACGGACAGGCAATTCAACTACGACAGAGACGTCGCACATGGCAGTGCGGAGCGTCTCCGGTTCAGTAGGGCGGTAGGGAATCGCGACAGGAGGGATGATGCTCAGCAGCACCAGCAATTTTGGTGGCTTGAAGAAGGCGAGGATGCTTCGTAGTCGAACTCCTCCAGTGATAGGTAGCTTCATGTGAAGCAGAGTGGGCCAGCCTAATTATTTTTATTTTTGTTTTTATTTTTGTTTTTTAGCCATGGCCGGCTTATATAGTATAGGTAGTATTAAGTTAGATTTTAAGAAAAAAAAATATAAATATATACATATATATATATGTATATGCATATATGTATATATAAGTGTATATGTGTTGTGTATTGTATATAAGTGTATGAATGTATTATGTAAGTAGGTTAAGTAGATTAAGATTTATTTTTTAGGTAGTACGAGGGCGGGTCAATAAGACTTTTGGATTAAAACACAGATTTTTTGATAAAAAAATAATTTTATTTTTCAACGTAGTCTCCCTTGAGCTCTATACACTTTGTCCAACGCTTCTCCAATTTTTTTATCCCTTCCAAAAAAAAATGATTTGTCGAGGTCCTCAAAATAGGCCTTTGTTTGCGAGATGACTTCATCATTGGAGTCAAATCTTTTTCCACGAAGCCATTTCTTCAGGTTTGGGAACAAGAAGTAGTCGCTCGGAGCCAAATCTGGAGAATAGGGTGGATGAGGGAGCAATTCATAGCCCAATTCATGGATTTTTGCCATGGCAACTGCACATGTGTGCACCCTTGCATTGTCTTGGTGGAAAAGAACTTTTTTCTTGGCCAAATGAGGTCGTTTTTTTTTTCAAATCGTCATTGAATCGGTCCAATAAGTTGGCATAATATTCCCCATTGATTGTTCTTCCCTTTTGAAGGTAGTCAATGTGGATTATCCCGCGTGCATCCCAAAAAACAGTCGCCATAACTTTATTGGCTGACAAACCCACCTTAGCCTTCTTTGGCGCCGATTCACCTGTTTTGACTGTTGTTTGTTCTCTGGTGTGTTGTGATGGATCCATGTTTCGTCCACGGTTACAAAACGGCGCAAAAACTCCTCCATATTGCGATTAAACAACGCCAAACCTTCCTGTGAAGTTGTTACACGATTGCGTTTGTGGTCGACTGTGAGCAAACGCGGCACCCATCTTGCGGAAAGCTTTCTCATGCCCAAGTGATCATTCAAAATTGGAACCACTGAGCCATGCGAGATCCCTACGGCTTCCACAGTCTCTCGCACTTTCAATCTTCGGTCGGCCAACACCATATCGTGAATTTTTTGGATTGTTTCGGGTGTAGAGACCTCAACTGGGCGTCCAGGACATTCGGCATCTTCAGTGCTTGTACGGCCACAACGAAATTCAGTAAACCACTTTTTTACCATTGAAATCGATGGTGCAGAGTCCCCATAGTATTTATCAAGCTTAGCCTTGGTCTCGGTAATGGTTTTTTTTCGCAAGAAATAATGCTTAATAAGCACACGAAATTCACTTTTTTCCATTTTCTCCTCAAATTAGTGAGTAGTCTGATAAAAATAGCTGTCAAACACAAACTAACTGACGCAGCAAGTTTAAATTTTGACAGGAGTCAACTGACAGATGCCTGTTGACAGGAGCAGTGTTGCTGTTTCAGTAAAGAGGTCAGAAATTCAAAAACTTATTGACTCGCCCTCGTATGTAAGGTTAATTAAAAAAAAAAGTCCAGAAACTAAGTTTTTCTAATTAAAATAAATTTTCTTAGTTTTTAGTTTTAATAAATGTAAAAAACAAAATAGACTGTAAGTAACGTCGAAAGACATAGATTAAGTATTTTGTTTAACCTAGAGTGCCCGCATGGGGCCAGTAAGTTAAAATAAGATTACTTTTAAGTTATTTAAGCTAATTTTTAAGCATTTTTTTGTCTAGCATGTAAGAATTAATTAATGAAGTCTAATAAAAATGCATTAAAACTGAAACTGAACTGACTAGCTATCGCTTCTCACTCGGAAGGTCAAGGTTCGAATCCTAGCCACAGCAAGTTTTCATTTGTGCAATTGGAACTCAGTCAGAAAAATCTGCGTGTGAAGGCATAACACTGACATGTAGATTTGGCTGTTGTAGGGTTTTCAAACACAAAACAACCGTTAAAATTCACAACATCACCATTCCGAGTGAGGAAAATCTCTCCGTCCTATTCGGACTCCCAACCCTGGAGAGTCAATATCGAAACCAAACACACCTGAGTTTCAAACCACTACATCACAAACTTTCCTTTCTCCTCCTTCTATCTTTCCGCCCGCGCCAGAGCAATAGTGCTGGGTATTAGGCTCGTGTAAATTATAAAAAAAAAAACATCGATCCTAATTTTACGCTCTTCGAAGCGCTTACCAATAGATTTCTCTCTTTTTATTTCAGTTTTTGAAGGACCCACAAACATAACATCAGTCCGTCGACAGTCACATGGTAAAATGAATACTCGTATATTCGCTTCCTCTTTACTCCAGACCTAAATCCTCCTCTTTCCGTAGGTGTCACTCGGATTGCTTTGCCCGTGTCAACAATTGAAAATCAAGGATCCCCCCTCAATGGAAGTCGAACTTTTATTCCACTCTCCGGCTATGATATCCTAGGTGACATGCCATCAGTTCACATTGAACAAACGTTTGAACTCAACGAAAGTAAGTATCCTGAAGTCCCACTTGACCATCTGACATCATCCAAACATGCACCAGAACACCCCATACGCACACGTTTAACTTTTATCCTTTCTCCTAAATCATTTCAAATAAGCTCTCACATCAGTGTCCTCGGAGAATCGCTATACAGTCCGAACACCACTGGGGGAGGCAATATTTGCAGCTACGGAGAGTTCAACCGCCAACGACCGTCTAATTTGGGGTTCAGGACGGCCATTTCAAATGCATTTGCTCGACAAAACCCATCAGGAGGCGCTTTCGATGCGCCGAAAGCTGGCATTGGGCATATTTTGCTGTCAGCCAAATAATCTTGAAGTATGGGCACCACCAGGGGATCTTTTGGGCCGAATTGTCCAAATACCATCGGTACTCGCTCCAGAATTCGTTATCGAAGATGGTAATCACAATCATCTCTATCGGATTGAGGGCCAGGAAAATGCAGGCTTTTGCTGCTTCTGCTTGCCAAAGGAGACTTACTTTAAGGTGAGCTAAGGAGTAATCATATTTAACTTGTATTTGTATCTATCCGGCCGTATACTGTAGATTTATGCTGGAAACGATATGAAGGCTTCAATTCATCGAAAGTGGTCACATAGAAGCTCACAATACACCACGAGCATTTACTACAGTGATCCCAGTATGAGCGTTATGTGCAAGGCACTTTGCCTGGGTGCAGGATTCTTAATGGTAAGAGTGTATCTTTTGCAGTGCGAAGGCCTTAACTTATTTATCTTCTTGCAGGAGTACTTGTACTTCCAGTCCAGGTTCTAATGGAGCCGTACTCTTTACTGAAATTATATTTGTTTGTAATCACTTGCTGTTATGTTTAGGGGACGTATCAATAAAACAAAATTAATGGAATTGTAATTATTTCTTGGATCGGATGCATGAATATCCACCATCTTTAGATCAGTGGATGGCGTAATAAATCAAGGAAAATCCTCTCGCATAATGTAAACCTCCATCTGTTGTCAACTATTGACATAAAGTAAACGGTTCGTGGCATGGCTATGCTGTCATTACCGATTCACTATTATTATATACTCAAACCGTACTTCCCTAAACCTATGCAATGGATATTAGAGAAAATATTTCATTTTCTTGTCGTCATCATCAGTCCGAATTAGTCGTTTTCCGAAACGTGGAGTCAGACTCAGACTAACGGTCTTCTCAAAGTTGTTCTTACTTTTATAAATTGTAACTACGACTTACGCTGACCTACCGTAGCAACTGGGTGTTATACCATTAGTCCTGGCGTGGGCAAACGTCAACCTGGCGATGTCTAGTGTTGCAACCAAGACTACACATCAATTGCGATTATTTAATCTCGTCGTAGTAGACATCGGTTACTGGCCTCGTCTAACCGGACTTGTCTTGCCAAGCTTATAAATGCAAATGAGGAAGTAGAACTAAATAACTGAACCTCAAAAGGAGTACTCTATGCGAAGGAATTTGCAGACTTGAATCAACAATGAAGTCAGCAGGCAGCATGTCAGATTTATTCTTCAACGTATGTATGTAGGAGATGATGCTTCCACGATACCGCACCTATATTTCCGATAAGAAAAAAAGGAAAATTATACAACACAACGCGTTTCTTTCTGCATGTTTATTGGGTAAAGGAAAGCAAAAAAAACTGGGAGTTACAAGAAAATGCGACTGCACTGCTCGGCTTGATCACGGCGACTCTCGTTTCATGGTGGGGTATTCTCATTTGCCGGTAGCAGTTTTGTAAGCTGCGAACCTACATCTCGGCCATCCTGCGGAACGCCTGCCCCAGCTAGTTCCTCGTTCTCGTCTTCATCTTCATTTTTATCGCTATCGCTGCTGTGGCTCACCCATGATTTCATTTGATCAGCCGACGACGAGGTAACGTTCGGTCCTTCGTGGTTACCAACTTTTCTGACCTCGTACCGATCATTCCGCTTGATTTTGGACACCTCATACGGCTCTAAGAACTTGGGGTACAGTTTAAGCTCGGCAATGAACTGCGTACGTGAAATCGCGACTATGTCGTGGACCCGGAATAGGTGTGCTGCCTTCCGTTTCAGATTGAACCCCCTCCGGTTCTCTTCCAGCACTCCCGATATCTCGTCCTTGGCTTCCTTCCTCAGGTCATTTCGATGGTCCTCAAAATTGTTGATGATAGCTTCCTCTATCATTTCGGCTAGTTTTGTATCCTCTGGACTCTTCATTGGAATACCGAACATCAAATGGAACGGGCTTGTCTTTGTACTTCTGGAGGGCCCCCGCCCAATTATCAAGGCTTCGCCCATCAATGACGTTGTCTAATAAAAAGCGGCGGCAGATAACGCCTCTGAAGTTTGCTACGACCAGTAACAAGTTGCCGGTCATAGGTCTTGTTGGTGGCAAGACCACCGGTAGTCCCTACCAGGACTTAAATCACGGTACCATGGGAGTCAAGAGCCCCCCGGATTTCGGTCCGGGCCTGACTTGTTGAGGTAGGCCCCCTTGTGGGAGCGACATGGTGAGTGTGGTTTAAACCCAAATCGCGGGAAGGGTTTTCCTTTGGGTTTGACCCATTGTAGAGTAGCAAATAAGTACTGGGTGCTGTGACCCTAAGAACAGTAAGAGGTTTTAGGTCGGCCTCGACTCATACCAAGGGTGGAACTTGTGCCTCCAACACAGTTCCGAATTGGTATCAAAAAATTGCTCCCTATGGATGTATGGGCATCCCGTAAACATAAGGTTTACATGACAGGTAGTTTATGTTAAAACATAAGAGACCTTCTGTACTTCTGGAGGCTGAAGAGTTTAGCGCCTTCTGGAGGTTTGGAACAAACTTAAAGCAATTCATCGGTTCGTCAAGGGATAATTCGGAAAGAACGTCGATTATGGTCCGGTTAATCTTCACGACGTGACCATTTCCCCTTGGTACACCCGTAGTAATTGCAAAGTGCACAATGTTCCGCTGCTTGCAGTATCCCGTGAACACACCTCCGTATCGGTGATGACGCGTGCTGGATCTCCAAAAGTTTGACTCTGCAACTCCATTTTCCTTACCACCTCGTCCGACGTAATGCTCTTCACTGGGTATATCCAACAAAACTTGAAAAAAGCATCGACGATTACTAATAGGTACTTATAAGACTTTGCTGTAGACGGTAACGGACCCAAATGATCCAGGCGAAGGGTAATCAGCAGTTCGTCTCCCTTGCAGATGCGGTTCAAAAAACCCTCCTTCCGGTCTTCCTTCCTAGACGCTAGAATGCAGGCAACGCAGTTCCGTACCACTGCTTCTGCCATCGCTGCTAACACGAGAATGAAGTAGTCTTGGCGCGTCACTGCTATAGCTCGCTTCTTACAACCATGGCCTGTTTCGTGAACGGTTTTCAGAATGTCCCTTTGAAAAGATCGCGGAACTACCAGCAACGTCTGCCCGTCGACCACCTTGTACAAAAGGTCTATTCGCATAGTGAATCCTTCATACTCATCCTTTTCCTCCAAAAGCCCTATAATCAGCTTGCAGTACTCTTCCTTCTGTTGCGCGCTTCGTATCCTATGTAAGAGGCCGTACTTAATTCTTAACACCGGAGTATACCGACTTAAACAGTCGACATGTACGAGTACGAGTAGCATTGCTAAAGCCGATCGGAGGACGACGCTGCCGTCAAATTCTTGTATGAAGAGTGACCACCTAGCTACCCGATGGCATATGTGCCGCTTATTCATGGTCGCCTGAAATGCTTGACAGTCCGTGAACACGCGGATTTTTAATCCCAAAATGTAGACACGCAACTTTTTCAGACATTTTACAACTGCTAACATCTCCTGTTCGTAACTAGTGTAATTACCCTCTGCCGGAGTGGATTTGAAATTTTCGTATTCGTGCTTTTGCAGCATGCCACCATAAGCCACCTTGCTGGCGTCCGTGTGAAGCTCTGTTTCTAAATCCGAATTGAACAATTTCAGTACTAGCTCGCTACACAGGCATTCTCTGAGAGTTTCGAAAGCTAGGATCTCGTCGGGACCGAATTGAAACTAGCTATCCTTCTTTAGTAGATCCGATAGCGGCTTTACGATCGATGAATAAGACGGAATGAACTTACAAAAAAACCCGGTCAAACCAAAATAACTCTGGACATCCTTGGCACATTTAGGTTTTGGAAAATTCCAGGATGCGATGATTTTTTCTCGTGACGGCCTAATGGAGCCCCCCGAGAACATGTCCTATGAACAAACTGGCTTTTTTTCCAGTTCAAACCGTTTTCTTTAGCGACCTCCAATACCTGCCTTAACTTTTCCATATTCTCTTCCTCATCCATAGCTGCAATCACCAAATCGTCCATGTAGAATTGTACCAAACCCCTGCGAGCCAAATTTGAGAAAACCACATTAATGAAGCGCATAAATACTGGTGGAGAGTTACACAGCCCAAAAGGCACCTTGAGGAATTCCCATTGTCCATGGGGAGTTATGAACGCTCTGTACTTTCGGCTATCCTCGTCGATGGCCACGTGAAAAAACCCGTTCTTCAGGTCAAGAGTAGTAAACACCCGCACTTTGTGCAAGCCTTCCAAAACTTCCTCTATAACAGACAAATGAAACCTGTCCCGAATTACTTTGCGGTTAAGTTTCCTGTAGTCTATGCATAGTCGATAGGATCCATCCTTCTTCTTCGCCAGGACGGCCGGACTAGCATAGCTGGAATTACTCTGCTGCATTATACCATCGCGAAGCCATTCCTCTACCTGTTCACGAACGACTTCCCTCTCTTTCGGTACTAGCCTACGAGCTTTCTGATAAACTGGAACTTCGTCTTCTAATCTAATCGTCATTTGAATGAACGACTCCTTTGGCCTCTCGGGCTTGTAGTTCCTCACTAACCCTTCAATCTCCTGCCTTACTTTAGGATCGCCGATATCACTTAGTGCGCTTTGCTCCTCGCCAACCAGGTATACAACGTCGATTTTCTTGAGCGGATCATCCGCTCCTACGCAAACTGGCGCCCTCCCTCCTTCCTCCTGCACAACTGTCACACACCCATCAATGGTGACGACCGCTTCATACAAAAACTTTTTCCCAGCAGGATGCTATCTGGGAGCAACCTCTCTGAGACGACCTGAACCATAATTGCGAAGGCTTCGTTTTGACCCCAATGACGATACGGGCACATCGGATCCAAATCCACGTAGCGACATGCCGGGATGGGTTAGCCTATAAATCCCACAATCTCGGAGAATAGATTTTTTTATGAGGGTAGCACAGCTTCCGGTATCTATCAGGGCAGTATATGTTTGGCTTCCTATGCTAACTTGTACGGACCCGTAATCTTCGGAAATCCTATTAACCCTTCCCGCAGGCTGGTTCCTGTGTGGACACCGGTTGGCAAAACGGCCATACCCGTTACAGACAAAACATCTCACTTCCCTACTAGGTTGGCTCTTTTGTGGATAGCGCTTTGCAATATGCCCATATCCGTTACATATGAAACATCTTGTCCCCTTCTGCTTATCGGGGCAACCTTCCGAAGAGTGTGTGAAAGCTCCACCGTTTGCACATCTTTTATGGTTTTTCCTATCAACAATATTACGCCTAGAACCCTCTGCACTCCCGTCGTACAAGATCGTTTTATTTCTCGCGTCATCCGTTATCTCCTGGATGATATAGGAAATGACGGACCTCATCTACTTTCCCCTACTTGCTACTCGTATCTGCTTCACAGAAAAGACATATTCTAAAAAGGTTTCGTTAGATAGTTTTTTCCGAGACTTCAGCATTTGATGGACCGATATACTCGAGAGTTTCTGGCTGAACTCCTCCTCCAATTTGGTTTTTAATTTCTGCCACGAGGTGATCCCTTCCTCTGACTCGATGGCTAATTTGGCAGCACCCCTTAGCAATCGACGTCCGTAAAAGAACTTTTGAACATCATTCCAACCACATACGGCCGCGATCTCCTCGAAATCTTTCAGTCACAATAAAAAGTTTTTACCAGACTCACCCGAATACATTTCCAATGAATCCTCGACATCCTTAAAAGAGAATTTTGTTTCCGCCATGGTTCTTCTCCTTCTCTGGTTCTGACGCTTCTTCCTCGAGGTCTTCCTGGACCCTGGGCAATTTATCCTCCTCCGACATTAAATACTCGCGTAACCTGTCCACGAGCTCTTGTTTTGTGCGATACTTTTGGGCAAGGCCTGTGTACATGTATGTACATATAGCTGAAGCCAAAAATAATTTTGCAGGGCTAGTCAATGTGCTCAAGTAGAGATGGTGGCGGATAAAGCATAAATTCGTCAACGGCAGCTCTCCCACACCCAAACTGGGTTATTAACTCCGGAAGATTAGACCCATTTAGCCCAAGGCCTTCCAGAAAGTTTCCGCCTCCTTTGAAGTTGTGGGTGCTGTTAATTACGTAAAACAAACCCACAGAGGAAAAGTAGATGATTATAAGGAATGTGTGTGTGTGAGCCGTCGATAATACCTAGCAATGTCCTAAGTATGACTTTGAGATCGTTTGAGGTGACTTCAACGCGAAATCAGCCTACTCTGCACCACGCCTGCAAATGGAATAAGACTAATTGACCTTGGTGCTTCATCCCACGCAAGTTAAATGACACCCCTCTGAGTTAATCGGGGAGTGTGAAATATCTGCCCACATTCTCTTCCAAAAGGCCTTTGGGATCAAGAGAAGTTCTACAACCCAAAGTCATGTACTGAGCTTACACGTCGGTCGTAAGGCCAATTGGCACTTATGGTCTGCCCTGGAAAAATTGACTATGTGAATACTACTGGGACGTTGAGAACCACATCAACGGCGGTTATCCAAACTTTAGCCACATTGCCATTTCTGCATGTAGCTGCAACTTGCTCCGATCGCAATCTTACTAAATTCATTTCTATGTATACAGATAGCTCTAAAACAGCCGCGAGCGTTGACGCAGGAATCTTCTCTAGAAACCTCTATATACACCAATCCTCCAGTCTTCTCACAAATTATACCATCTTCCAAGCCAACATCTCGGTTTTTCTTTTGTCTCAGACTGAATCCAATACCAGCCAAGAACATTGCAACATACATACATAGACTTGGAAGACCATAAATTCAAAGATCGTTAAAGATTGCAGCTAATCTATCAACGAGTTGACTTAGCAGCACAAGATCCGGGACACTCCGACGTCCCAGGGAACTACGTCTCCGATGTGACGCCCAGACCCGGATTCCTATTATCAAAATGTAGGCAGCTTAACAACATCAAGCCACCAATATCCCGCGCCAAACAAGTGATACACTTTCCAGCCTCTCTAAGGCCAGTCACAGGTGAATTCATCAAGATAACTGTGCAACATATATTCTAATATAATCCATACTCAATCCTAAGCGGAAGAGAGCTGATCAACATAAGGGGTATCTTCAGGCCCGCAAACATAATCACGGATCACTGTGTAATTGAAAACCACGCGCAGCGATTGAATATTTCTCACGAAGGAATTTGTGGCGCACTTCCTCTATAAGCGCCATGTCTTGGTACGCATCAGAATGGAATGCTAAGGCAGTTATTACTTCCAATGGGTAAGGGATCTGTGCTATGAAAATCAGCAGCATTGACAAATTTATCAAAAAATCTCTTTGGTTGCAGGCGTTGCTGGGATATCGCCCTTCCATGCTCTCCCAGTATTATCATAGTAGGTCTCAGTGCATTTCAACGAGGACAACTGTAACCTAACCCACCCTAATTGGCTGGGCTGCCATATGGAATATAACTATAGCTAGCATGCATTTTCTTCATCCCTATATTCACTGATCATGTTCATGGATGTGTGTAACTCCTCCGAACATTTCAAGTGGCCATCTAGACACGGACCACTACCCAGTTGCAACTAAAGATATCTCAGAAGCTACCACAACTGAAAAACACAGTGAAAAGATAACATTAACACTAATTGCCGTCTGATGTTTCGATGGAAATTCCTTTCCAGCCAACTGATTGATAAATTCTGAAATGTTGGCATCAGCGTTTTGAGCAGCTGGCACCACCACAGGAATTCGCTGATAATATGCGCGTAAGGTTCCACTTTCGACAGTGGCTTGAAAAGTGGCCAAAACTCAGCCATGAGTTGTGCAAAAAGGCATCCCTTTTTGGACGAAAGACGAAAAGATAGTTTATTTGGCTCACAGAATACAACGAATAGAGTCGGCTGGTTATGTTAAGTCGTTAATTGATATTCCCAAAATCTTTACTTTGATCATTATTACGGACCTTAACCAAAGCTATGTACATTAGAATTATGAAACCACGTTCAATGTACTTGCGCAAGAGTATCACATCGTTCGGTTGGAAGCCGCACTTAGAAATGTGAAAAAACTATGCCAACAATTTAAAAACGCCAAAACACAGCCACGAAAATTTCTCACAGCGCATTTTCCTGATGTACTACTGCCTTCAGCGGAATTTGCTGCCTTGAAGCTATATTCATCGTTATAAATCGAAGAAAAGAATGGAAATTTCAGCATGCTTTCCTAGCACCAAACCTTCAAGACAGATTCCAAGCATTATTTCTCGGCAAATACCATGCAACTGATTATTTAGGCACTGAGCGGGAACTCAAAGAAGACTTGACATATCATATTGTGTGGGTACAAATGATAGAACTTATTCCTTTCAATACAATCACGTTGCTCGATACAGTTACTTTAGCACTACTCGTAATTCACATTTAAAAGTCCACTTTAGAGCTGACTTGCATATCTTGTGGGATGTTGATATTTATACTCCACTGACATCTTTCGAAAATGCTCTGTACTATCCAGCGTTCCACTCATCTTTCCATTGTACTAGAATATTCGCTAAATATTTCCATTCTCCATTGCCCAATGGTTCAGTCTTCTGCTTTTCGAATATGGAAATCTTCTGCATTTCAAATATAGATGACGCTGTTTACATCACATCTCACACTGCTCCCTCCCTCCCTGAAGTTGTTCGTTTCGAACAACTGTTCGTCTCGAACAACTTTGTTATTCACCGTTGCGTTGAATTGACACATTCTATCCAAATGAACCGCCTCCAATTTTCCTCGATCCGCACGCTGGATCGTCCTTAATACGTTTCACCTTGCATGGACAGTGGAAATCCTGTAGCAATTTTGGTGATTTGCCTTTCTTACGCAAAGGATTATACAGCCACACCTGATCTCCTTCGTTGAAGCCGGATGATTTCGCTTTGATGTTGTGCCTAGTCTTCATGCGGTTGCTCGCTAGCTTCATCTTTTCTCGGATGTCCTCATGCAATTTCCGAATCCTGCTGCGTAAGTCATCCACGTAGTCCTTCACCTCCTTGGCCTCTATAGGTGGGAATCCGAATTTCACTTTACTTGGCAACCGAACTGTTTGACCAAATAAGATCTTGGATGGTTTCGGTAGGCCATTAAGAAGAGGGGTATGTGTCGATCCCAGTCCCGCTGGCAGTTGCTGATAACCTTACACAGATGCTCATTCAAAGTCCGATTGAATCGCTCGACCATCAGATTGAGGGTGTAGTGGCGTCGGCCTTGTCTTCCTTATTCCCAGATATTGGCACACTTCATGGAAGACTTTTGATTCAAAGTTTCGTCCTTGATCGGAGTGTAGCTTGATTGCTACAGTCTTAGCCTATTGATTTGGGATAATAAATACTTCCGGCCACTTACTGAAGTAATCCATGACCACGACGGTGTACCGATTGTCATTAAAGGTTTCAGGAAACGGCCCAGCGATGTCGATGGGTATTCGTTCGAATGGTGCCTCGATCTTGTATTGTTGCATTTATCCATATGGCTTTACTTTTGGGCCCTTGATGGCCGCACACCTTATGCACTTTTCACACCAATTTTCGACATCTTGCTTTGCGCTTAGAACCGTACATTTACCTTCTCCAACGTCTTGTTTATTCTCAATTGATCTTCGTTATGAATTTCATGGAACACGTGGCTGACTCTTGACCGCGGCACGATTAGCTGCATACGAGATGTTGTTCCATCTGAACTTTCCCTTTTTTTTCCGGCAAACCATCATGCACGCAAAACGGGTCCCACTGTGCCCAATATGCCTTCAGAGTTTGGTTCCGGTCTGATATCTCCTGCCAACTTGGTCTTTCCTCGTGTTCCTTCCAGGCAAATATTGGTTCGATGTTATTATCTGCCTGTTAGAAGGAACGTCTGTACTCCAACCCCCTATGGGCTCGGTAGTGATCAATTGTATAGAGACCTGTTCTTTCGCTTCCTTATGATTGCAGTCTTCACAGTTGACTCCGCATGGAGTCAACTCCGTGGAATTTTCCCTTGCGGTGTTGCACTTCAAAGTCGTAGCCCTGCAACTGCTTGATCAATCTAGCAACATGGCCTTCAGAATTCTTAAATTTTAGTAGCCATTTCAGAGCTGCGTAGCCTGTCTGAAGAATGAACTTTTGTCCAAAGGAGTACTTATGGGAATGCCTCGTAGCCAGAATTAAAGCCAGAAGCTGACACCAAGTTACGCAATATTTCCGTACAGGGCTGGAAAGTACCTTACTGTAATATGCAACCAGTTTCTTTTGACCATCATGAACTTGAGAGATCACGGCTCCGACCCCAACATTTGCTAGCGTCTGCATCCACAATTAACATTTTTACGGGTGTGAGGTAACCCAAAAAAGTCGGGAGCATTGCACAGCTGCCGCTTGAGTTATTGTTGGCCTTTTCCCATAACTTGGAGCAGGCTCTTTGCAACACCAGCAAAATCCTTTACGAAGCTTCTGTAGTACGTGGCAAATCCCAAGAAGCTTCTAAGTCCATGTTTACCCTTTGGGACAGGTCAGCTTTACACCGCTTCGATTTTGTCAGGGTTCATCCCTACTCCTTCCGCTGATATAAAGTGACCCAGATATTTTACATACGGACGGAACAAGGCAAACTTTTCTAAGTTCAGCTTCAAATGAGCGCTTCTCAGCCTCTCAAGCACTTCTTTTAGGTTTTCTCGATGCTCCTCGAACGTCTTACCTATGACGATAACGTCATCCAGGTACACTAGGCAGATATTCCACGTGACCCCTTGCAATGTTCGTTCCATTAGTCGCTCGAATCTCGGCTCGAATCTAAACTGTGAAAGACCGCTTCCATTTCCTCACGATTCTTACGATTAATCTCTGCCTGCCAGTAACCGCTCTTCAGTTCAAGAGTTGAAAACTATTTCGCTCCAGAAGGCATATCCAACGTCTCATCGATTCTCGGATGTGGGTAGCTACTAAATGTCCTATTTGTTTTATTTTTTAAAGAACTTAATACTCAAGTGGGTATAACGCATGTGTTAAGCTTTCTTCCTCACGAGGACAACTCGAGATGCCCACGGACTCTGCGGTTCTTCCATCAGCCCCTCAAATTTCATCTTCAACACAATTTCGCCAACATATGTTTGCTTTGCCAATGGAAGACGCCTTGCAGGTTGACCGATTGGTCGGGCGTCTTCGGTGTTCAACAAGTTGCGTAGAAAATACGAGTATATCAGCGTAATCACCGATTAGTTTGTCTGCCAAGATGTGTTGCTCTTCATCCAGATTGCAGAGGCTGAGGATTTTGTTCTTGATTTTCATACTCGTGCGACCGATGTTGCATGACTCGTTTCCGTTGTTGTCCCTTTTTCACCTTTACAATGAATGTCTTTGGATTTAGAATGCTTGTAATGTTGTTCTTTCTTTTCACTGAGGTCTTTCCCACCATAAAGTCTCTCCTACTTTCTGGCTCCATCAAATAGAATCGTTGGCTACGAGGACCACCTTCCATATTTGCCCAAACAATTGCTTCCGACGAAGGCTCTAGAATCCGATTTCGGCAGATGACGACTTTTAAAACGGCAGTGTTGGCGTTTCCGTATACCATTGATATCTCCATGTTTCCATATTTCAGGGTTTGTGCCCCCAAGTCGACTACTAGTCCATGTTTTTTCATGAAGCCTGTATCAATGATACACTCGTCACATATGTCAGCCACCAGAAAAACGTGGCTATTTCGGCCATGTGGATATTTATGCGGACTTCACCATATACCTTAACCGTTGCTCCCGCAGCTGTTCCCAATCTGCAGCTGCTGGTGTTATGCAACAAAGACTTCTGCACAAGATAGCTCCCAATAATTTACAGAAACCCCAAACTGGACAGCAATTCGACCTTTAACGAGTTTGATGCGCTGTCTGACTGCATTCAAAGAATTGTATCCTTGTATCCTCATACTGAAAACGTTATTACAGGAGATATCAATATATGCAATTCTGGGTGGCTTCAACATAACCCAGCTTGGAAATGAGCCCATACGAATACCAGACGTTGATAGTCATACCGCCAACACCCTGGACTTGTTTTTTCACTTCTCACCCTGACAAATACGAACCATTGTGTCATATCAGCTAATTTCACAGTTCGAGAAAAGATACCTAAGAGAACCGTATGGCAATACGAGAAAGCCGATTGGAGCGGGCGTAACAGCTTGTTTAGGAATTTTAACTGGCCGTTATGTTTCCTCGATAACAACGTGGATGCCGCTGCTGATATGATCAGAGATACCATTCTCTTTAGAATGAGGTCCTTTATCCCTCATCGGATGAAGAGTATCAAACCAAAAGAAAGGGCATAGTACGACTCGAGCTGTAAACTTTTAGGGTTAGAGAAATGTTTTTTCGGTCCAACAAGACCAATCCGACAGAGGAAAACCAAAAAAAGTTCAAACGAGCAAGGAATGGCTACAACGTCTTTCTTAAGCATGTAGAATTCGAATACGACCAAAAACTGAAGCAAAAATTAATACAAGGTATTAAAAATTGTTAGCCTTTCGTCATAAATATTAGAAATTCTGCCTCATCATCCATCCCAGCGCTCATTTACAATGACATTCCAGCTGTCAGCTGTTCGGACAGGGCCAATCTGCTTGCTTTACACTTTATGGCCAGCTCAACACTCCTAGATTGTGCTTTGTCTCCGTGTATTGAATCTTCAATGGGACAAATCCACTTTCGCACTCGTGTAGTGGCAAGAGTTCTTAAAGATCTTAGCATTCACAAATCCCCTGGTCCAGATGGTATATGTCCCCTCCTTCTGAAGAAGTGTTCTTCCTCGCTGGCAAAACCACTGCGTAAGCTTTTTCATCAATCCTACCCTTTAGGACTGGAAAACAGCATTTGTCCAGCCCGTCCTTAAAAAAAGCGAATCTACCTCTCTCTCCTCTTACAGACCCATTGCACTTACGTGCCTTCTTTCCAAGATTATGGAAACGCTGATAAACCGTCAGCTCATGCAATATCTCGATACTTCTTAATGACCGGCAGTACGGTTTTCGTAGCAACAGGTCCACTGGTGATCTGGAACCAATCTGGCGAGAGCAAGTTAGTTGCACTTGATGTTTCTAAGGTATTTGACAGAATTTGGCATCAGGCTCTTTATTCACAAAATAAATGCTGGTGTGCCCCAGGGCGCCGTTCTGTCACCGACACTCTTTTTAACTTACATTAATGACTTTTGTCTGCTGCTTCTAATCCAATATATGTATTTCTTTGCACTCTCTGCTCACATTCGCTCTCTGACTCACGTCCCTGCTCTTCGGCTGAAGAACGGGAACGGCAGCGTATGCTAAGCTCATTAAATTCCGATGACTAATTGGAGAACCACAAGCGAAGTGGAATTTATGCTGCCAAAACACAATGGTGTCTGCTGTCGTTAAAGCGTAATTTAAATGCCCAGCAATTACCCATGAATGGCACTTGTATCAATGGAATGACCACATATTTCATGTCGCCAGAAATGCTGCGGAACGTCTAGGTTTCGTCGAGCGATGTTGGAAATATTTCACTCCTTCTGATCTGATTACATAATCCGCCCAAAAATGGAGTGCAATGCCCACATCTGTTCAGGTGCTCATAAAACCTATTTGCACCTACTAGATAGGATTCACAACCATGCGATAAAACTCATAGATGATGCTAATATCACTCAGCTAATTGACCCCTTCCACCGGAGTAATGTCTCCTGCCACGCCTTGTTCTCTCGTTATTTTCGCTACCAATTGAAATTGCAAATAACACACGTCTAGCTATGAATGCTCATCAGTTTACTCTCAAGCCGACTTTCGGATGCACTCTGAAGTATCGCGATATAAGCCGTACAACTCATTTATGATCCTCAAAATACGCGTCTGTTTGAATGATGATTTCATCGTTGGATCCAAATCTCTTTCCGCAATCCATTTATTTAGGTTTGGATACAGGAAATAGTCACTGGGGCTTAGTTCCGTAAAACACCGTAGTTGAGGCAGCAATTCTTGAATTTTGTCATTGTCTTGATGGAAGAACTTTTCTTTTTGGCCAATCCCTGAACCAGTCCAATCAGTCGGCATAATATTTTTTCAGGTCTCAAAATTTTCAGTATTTCAAGACGGTAGTCGCCCAAAGATTTCTTTCAACGGAATATGTAAAAAAACATTGACTCTCCGAAGAAGTCGCAAATGCGTGCCAAGTTATTTCTTTGACATACAGAGTGTACGAAGCAGTGCATGTCGTTATAAATTTTTGCTGGCAGCCGCGGTGACGTTCTTTAGAAGAGTTTTCTGTACCCTGCAAGCGAAATTCCAAATGTTACTGAGAAAATACGAGGAAGTCATCTGTGATCTCGTTATAACAATGAATCAAATAAATTTCTCATTCATCTCAGGTACACCCAAATTATGATTTTTTTTTTTTTGAATACATAAAGTAAATTCGGAGTGTTATCCCTGATTGATTCAATCGAGTACTTGAAGCGGTAGGCAAGGGTTAACGAGCAGGAGTTTCAGTGTATGTTGTTTAATGTTTGTTTACTTTATCAACTATTGCACCAGATGTCTGGATTCAATCGGCAGACTATACCCAAAAATTCAGAAAAAGCACTTTCTGAAGCCAACAGCCTTTTGGCAGGCAATGCCTGTGCAAAAACTTGTCAATCTTTTGCTACATAGTGTTGGAAAAAAACCGTAGGTCCTTCTTTACAGATTGAAGCAAAAACAATATAAGATGCTAATTCGGGTTTCGAAGAGTGCCTCTTATGAAGACTTTTGTCAAAGATCGAAATAGTCGGTTAAACGAGCAGGCTAATCAAAGCTTTCAGAAGACAAAAATCAGCTAGGTTGGAATCACTCAGAAAATCCGTTGACACCTATGTACACTCAGTCGAAAGCAGACATTCTCCGTCTCGCACTTCAGACACAGTTCCCAGGTACTCGTAACTTAATCAGAAACTCCAAGTCAACTGAATAATACAACACACCGCAGTTGGTATCTCTCATCGGTTGTGGTGACGGATGAGGATATCAAACACACTCTGGCTTCCGTTGATGGCTTCAGGTCGCCTGGTATCGATGGCACATAAGCAGTTATGCTACAAAAAGGTATAGATCAGCTGCCGGCAACTCTAAAAAGAATCTTACCAGCTAGCCTAGCACTGACATATTCATACCGCAACCCTGGGGAACAGTACCGTAAATCGGAAAAGATGACTACACGCTCGGCCAAGGGCTTCAGACTTATCAGTCTGACTTCCTTCATTTGAAAGACGTGGTGACATAGTCATGTGCGCATAGCTGCTTTGGGAATGGATCCGAAGTCTGAGATGCAACATGCTTACCAACAATCTTGAGAGAGTGCGCTTCAAAATCTGGAGGGCAGAATTCAAGGCGCACTCATCAAGAAGGAATACGCGCTATTCATTTTCATCGACATTGATTGTGTTTTCGACAAAGCTACTTTTGACGACATGTCTAACTCAGTCAGACAACACAGCGTAGGGGAGACACTAGATAATAGCAATTTACAAGTTTTGTCCGCAAGGCGACGTCCTGTCTAGGTTTCCTAGACCAACATCCCTATGATTGGACCAATTCTGTCAGTTGTTTGGTGGAACATACCTTACGTCACTGCTGTCACTCCAAAGAATGGTTTGTCTCAGCTTTTTGGGATCTATGTAGTGAATGTCTCTTCCCTTAATATTCATAAAGTCATCTTTCATTTAAAACGAAGTAATTTTTGGTACAACTCGTACTGAAATGTTGACTGTTATTTGATCCCGATATTAACAACATATTATTTAACGCAATAACATCGGTACTCTGGTTTCTACGGGAACAGGAAGTAGAGGTTTTTGTACTCAGTGCCGGCTTCGACCTTAAAAGGTATGAAATCTGATCTTTAAGGATGGCTTCAGAATCGATCTAGGTAATATGAAGTGCTAGTATCTTTATGGAGCAGAATAGCCCTAGACCTTACTATCTGTCTGTCTTTTAAGATACGTAGTTAGAAAATACAAGACTTCAGTGAACCCAGGCCGAGCCTTGTTTGGGTCCCAGATCACAATGAGATCATGGAAAATAAAATCGCCGATGAACTGGCTATACAAGGCAATACGAATACGGCAAAATATACAACAGGTGATCACCGAGAAAACAGCAAAAATCTGGCAATACATTGAGGCAACAACAACAAAACAACAACTCAGCTGATTGGTTTCAGTGCGGGGCAATGTGACTCCACGACTCCAATTGAGATCCAGAAACAACACCAGCAGAGCTGTCTTTGCAGCTTCTTTACGTGAAGATTCTTTCTCTAAAGAAAATTAACAGCGATTTCATAAACATAGTAAGCCAGCTGAAAGAAGAAAATGATATGCTCAGATTAAAGGACAACAACTTCGAGAGAAAGGGGATAAAAGCTAATGGAAAATGCTTCACAGGTACACCCGTCATTTCTCTCCAGTAGACAGTTCATCGTTAAGAATGGCGATGTGACCGCATTTGACATTAAAAACGGTCTGCAACTAGGCGCGGTAAATTTGCCGATCCTGTTCAACATCTACACAAGCGATCTTGTGAGCCCTCTTCGCCATGCCATAGCGTACGCAGACGACTTGATGGCGCACAGATCAGGTTCAAAGATCGAGATCATTAATATGCTCTCGCAACGTGACTTCGATAAAAAAAAAACAATATTGCAATGACTGGAAGTTGAAGAGCAACTTTCAGAAATCGGAACCCATTCTTTGTCCGGGCCTCTTGTCTGGGGCCTCTACGGATACCTACGAAGTTTTCGACCGTAAGACAGCATGGGCAGCCACTTGCTTGTCGAAATGTTGTCAGACACGCAGAAGAAAATTCACATGTTCGGAATATAACCGAACAAACGTTTGACTTTTGTGCCTGTTTTTTTCATACAAATGTGGTAAAACGTGTCTAAACTTTTTTTTCCATTTTTTTATCAAAATTTTGAGTTTCCATGCGAATTTTTCAAAAACTTGACATGATTATTTCATTTAAATTTAGGATTGAAGAACAGGTTCCTGGCTTTCAAAACCGGTATAGTAATTTATTTTAAGTTGTTGCCTTTGTTTTTTAATAACTTTTTTTCATTTTAAGTAATTTTTTTTAAATTGTCCCTACCTCCTAAACGGGGCGAGATAGACCCCCCCCTCCCATAGTAAAAAATGCTTGCTTTCGATCCCTCTACAAAAAAAAAAACCGTTATCAATTCTTGGCGCCAAAGTTATCGTACTCTCCCCAAATCTTTTCACTATCCTTCTCTTCACAACCCTTCCTTTTCCAATATTTTTATTTTTAAGTAATTATCACTAATGTTTATATTAATAATTAATATAGTAGTCCATCCGCTACTTTATGTACTATAAAAAACTAGGTCTTATTTGTACTATGTTTTTTATAATAAATTGAATTGAATTGAATTGAATAATAAAACACTTTTGTACACTTTTTTTCAAAGTTCTAAGTAGCTGGCCCTGTTTCCGATATTTCTACGTAATACGTTTTATAATTCGAAACGCGTTATTACGCCTATACGAAAATCAGAAAGAGCCGAGCTCTCAGGAGAAGCGCTCATATACGATGGGTGTCTGAAAAGTTTCCAACCGCAACGTAAAAATAGCAGCACTAGTCAATAAAAGCTAGTGAATGCTAATTGTGCATCTTTTGACAGTTACTTACCGAAATCTCAGTTATTTTGGACGCGCAGTTTCTAGTTGACAGTCGTTTGAGTGAATCGATGTGAGTTTTTTTTGTGAAAATGGGAAAAATTGAGTATCGAGCTGTTATTAGATTCTTATTTTTGAAAGGCAATACGCCTACGCAAATCAAAAATGAGTTGGACTCTGTGTATGGGGACTCTGCACCATCATTTACCACAGTGAAATTTTGGGCAGCTGAATTTAAACGTGGCCGTAAGAGCCTGGGAGATGATGAACGTTCAGGACGTCCAAAAACTGCAACCACTGACGGTAACATTGCGAAAGTTCACCAAATGGTGTTAGACGACCGCCGAATTAAAGTGAGAGAGATAGTTAAGGTTATGTAAATGTCCAAAGAACGTGTTTGTTATATATTAAAACAAGATTTAGGCATGAGAAAGCTGTCCGCTCGTTGGGTGCCGCGTTTGCTTACGTTAGACCAAAAACGTGTTCGAATGAACATTTCCAACGCTGTGTTGGCACAGTTTAGACGCAATAAATCCGAGTTTTGGCGCCGATTAATTACTGTAGATAAAACTTGGATACACCATTATACGCCCGAAACAAAAATTCAGTCAAAACAGTGAACTGCAAAGGGCTGGTTTTCCCAGCCGAAAAGCAAAACTGTTTTTTCTGCTGGGAAAGTGATGGCGACTGTTTTTTGGGATAGTAAAGGAGTTATCTTAATCGATTATCTTCAAAAAAAAAAAAACCATTACAGGAGCATACTACGCATCATTACTCGTACTTGCCAAGCTGAAGGCAGAAATTGTGGAAAAACGGCCACATTTGCAGAAAAAGAAAATCCTGTTTCACCAAGCCAACGCGCCGTCTCACACCTTAGCGGTTGCCATGGCGAAAATCCATGAATTACGATTTGAACGGCTTGACCATCCGCCTTATTCACCAGATCTAGCCCCAAGCGACTTCTTTTTGTTCCCTCATCAAAAAACTGCGCTCGGAGGGCAGAAAAAAACGCCAAGTACTATTTGGACGGGTTAGAGAGATGGGAGCACCGCAGGGAGAAGTGTGCAGAGTTACAAGGAGACTATGTAGAAAAAATAAAAAAAAATTGAGAAAAAATGTCTTGTATCATTGGTCGGAAACTTTTCAGACAACCCTCGTACGTTCACCTCCACATAGAATGTTTCTACTACCATGACGAGGATACATAGCTCCACAAATTAATAAACGAATTGTTATATATGTATTGATAAAATGTTTATTTCATTGTTTTTTGTTTGTTGGTTTAGGTTTTTGTTTTGTTTTGTTTTGTTTTGTTTTGTTTTTTTTAAACGCTCTCTTATATGTTTCACAATTTTTCTCTTATGTTTTGATTTATCTTCTTATCATGTATATGTATAGATAGATATATAAATGTAGATGTATATATATATATATATATATATATTGTATGTATATATATATGTTTGTATATAATATTACAAAATACAAATATAATGAGATTAAAATCACTTTTTTAACCTACTAAAGATACAGGAGGATTGTTGTAGTTAATTTTTGTTTTTTTTTTGTTTATTTTTTAAATTGTTTTTAAAGTTGATTTAATTGTTTAAACTATTTACAAATATCTTATAATATATATTATATTCTACGATATCGTACGATATTACAGTTTTATTTTTGTTTCCTTTATTTCTTTGTTTATTTGTATTTCTCTTCGTTTTGTTTGAGTAGAAAAATTAAAAAGAAAAATAAAAAATATACACAAATATTACAGCTTTAGTTTAGTTTTATCTGTTTTTTTTTTTTTGTTTTTTTTAGTTTTCCACATGTTTTTTTACAATTATTTTTTATTTTAATAATAATCGCAGTAGTACTCTTTTTGTTTAGAAACAAACAAAACATAACGCAAATCTTTCTACAATAAATGAAAAGTAGAAGAAGTAGTCTCGTAGTCTCGCGATTAAACTAAATTAAAATAGATTTACGCAACAACAACATCATCGTTACTATCATAATCAACAACAACAACAACAACAACAACAACAATAATAATAATAACAAAAACAAAGAGAAACTACCAAACATGAAACTATTATAGGAATTAAAATATTTAAACTAAAATCCAATTACAACTAAAAACAAAAAAATAATCAAAAAAAAAATTAGGCTAAGCCGAACCGAGTCACAGCACGTGATTTTATACTTAATTAAAAAATAAAAAAAAAATTAAACAAAAAAAGAACGCCACGTCATGCGGTGACGCGATATGGTTGGTAGAAAATTATAGAAAAAAAAATTTGGCACATAATTCTCATGTCATCATCGTGTCCTCGTTTTCAGATTAGAAAATTAGAAACAGAGCTTCTAATGGTGACTTTTTCTAGATGCATAGAATCAATATTCCCCCATCAATTCGATGACACATCACTCTGTGTTCGTGGTCTCTTCTCAGGAATAATTCCATCCTGTTGCAATTGCTCCTCATCGCTACTCGTAATCGATTGAACTGATCTTTTGACACCCTGACTGGGGATTGAATTGTCATCACCTTTGCTTGGTCCTTCATCGGTTGATGTTTGTGCATCGAAACCATCTTCACTGCCACTATCAACATTTGGATTTGAATTGGAAATATCTTGCATTCCAGATGGTGTTGTGTAGGTGCCCATTTTTGTTGGATCCTTGTCGATAAGTTTCTGAGCTAGTTCCTTAAGACTTATCAACGAATTATCACAGTCACTGGTATCTATATCCGTTAGACTGATACCAGCTCGTTCAATCTCTGCATATGTTCCGAATGGTAACTTTTGGAGACATTCCAACTTCTGGACATGAGTTTTCGATCGTAAATGTTTAGCCAGATGACCGTGAATTCTGAAAGCAATCTTACAGTCGGTGCATTCAAATGGCCTCGGATTAGATGTTGTTGCAACGCCAAAAGTCGATGTCATCATGATTTTAGTTCGATGTCCTTCGGAACGTTCGTGTTTCTGTAGATGTCCCTGAGTACGAAAACTTATGGCACATGGCTCACATTTGAACTTCCGCTCCATGTAGTGAATGTTCATGTGAAGAACAAGTTGATGTTGTTTCTGGAAACTCTTGGAGCAAATTGTGCACACCGGACGACCATCACTTGCAATAGGTACACGCGGATAAACCGGTTGGATTTCGTTCATTGTTCGCCCAAGGACACCAGTGAAATCTTGTGACGTAGAAGCTGTGCTGTTTGCTTGGGACGTTGAAAGCGTTAATGGTGAATCGGTGGCTGTTGCAGCTTCATGATCAGACATGCTCTCTTCACCACTTTCTTCGGGTCTTGATGTACATGTTGATGGTTTCGACTTGAGACTAGTCATTTTCAAGTACTCTGAAGCGACACTCTTAGCACCACCTGGAGGTTTTGGTTTTACAGATTTTATAGATTTATTTGCAGTTGTTATGGATTCTAAAATCGGAGGAGCAGTGTCAGTATGAGAGACGATAGTTGGAATTTCCTTTTCAAGTTTTGTCGTCGTCGTGTCTGTAGACACTTTTAACGGTTCTGCAATTGGTTTTTGACTTATTGGCTCTTCCACAGTAATTGGAATTACAGATGGATTGGAGGCTGCAATTGGAGTTGGATTCACGGTTTCGATAAACTTTGCTGAACTAACTACAGATGACATCATGATCATAGTCGAAGGCACGGTATTCAAAGAAGTACTCATTGTAAGCAGGCTGCCACCTGCGGCACCAGGAGTTGTATAAGTACTGCTCGAACCAGATGCGGCTTCTATTGAGCTTCTGCTCATCTGACTTTGTTTAATTTTAGTATAGTGCAAGGCTTGCTCTGTAAGGTATGCATGATGAAAGGCACTACCTTCTAGTCTGGATGAGGAGCATTCTATTGTGGACCGAACGCGATCGGTTACATTAATCAAAGATTTCATGAAATTGGACTCAGTGCTTAGAGAACCAATGACATCGCGCATTTGCTGCTGTGGTTCCTGTGAACGAGGTTTGGTCAGATCAATCGGTAGCATAGTATTTTCATCCAAACTGCGGGGCAATTTCGGTTTGGACTCTTCTGGATTGGAGTAATATTGCTCTTGCTTTTGATAGTCGAATGGTGGTTTTGGCGATGTAAACGACACCACACGACGGAGTACCTGTTGCTGTTGTTGTGGTGGGGTATGGCTTTCGGTTTGTTGATATGTGTACGAATCTTTTGGTGACACACTGCTGACAATTGGAGGCGTCATTGATAAAGACAGCAGACAACGTGCTGCTTCGTGCTCTTGCAGACGCGATTTAGATTCATCGGTATCTACAAATTTAAAAAATTATAAATAAACAAAGTTTGATGCAAACAGAATGTAAACTCACCATTGCCATCACTCTCGTTATCGCTGAAATCATCAGATTCAGATTCTTCTGGTAGAGAGGAAGTGCGTCCATTGCCCGACGTAGTCGACTGCTGATCAGATTCAAAGTCTGGTTCTAAAAATTCTCCATCCGCTGGCATTGGACCGGCAATGATGCCCATTTCGATGCATTTCTTATAGTGTGTTTTAGATTGCATATGCTTGGTGAGGTTGCCCTTTGTCTTGAAGCTGTAAAATAGAAGAAAACATTTGAAAATGCACTTGGAACAAGTAGAACGGATGCATACCTAAAATTACAGTGTTTGCAAGTGTAAGGTCTAACGTCGGTGTGCGTCCGAATGTGTTTCTTTAACATCGATGGTTTTTTGCATCGAATTCCACACTCTCGACATACGAAACGTCCTCTACCACGTCCTCTTATGTACGTATAGTCCTCATACGACTCATAACCACCTACTAGAAGTTGCTGATTATTTGCTGCATATTTGTCGCTTGATGATTCAGATGATTTTGATGTTTCCTCTGGCACAAGTGGTGGTATAGCTTTCAGTTGGTGGTGATAGAATTGATCTTTGTTATTTTCGAATGGCGTCATTACCGCATTTTGGGAATGTACTGTTGTACAAGACGAAAGTCGACCAGCCATTGTAAGTGCACAAGACTTTTGGCGAGAATCATACAGGCCCATCACTAATTTTGGCTTAAAACCCATGGGATGGGGGTTGTTCTCAGCACAAACCTGCCACACACTGTACATGGACAATTTGTGCAAGTTAGCTACATAAGACGGTTGCGGACAGTTTACTGTGCAATAGAACATCTTTGTGCTGCACTTGAGGCCGAGATATGTATAAGCATGTCCATTGAGGTATAGTTGTACGCAAGCTTTTGACTGTCTTGGGGTTTCGGGAGATATCAAAGGCAGAGTATTGGCAGTGGGTGTTATTCCATGATGTCGCTTCGGAGTAAAGGTACCCGGTTTTAGTGGGAGGCTTGTTGGTCGCAGGAACTTTGAACGCTTCGATGGTGATGATTTATCTTCAATCGATTCAATGCTTGAGTCCGTACCTGTTTCTGTAATACGACGATAAGCATTGGAGACTTCCACATGCAATGGTGTCATTGTATCTGGCTGCGATCGATTTGAAGTAATAATATCCAGTTCCTTAGATGGGTTATCGAAATTGAAGTGACGAATTTCTTTTTCGTTTTCAGAGGGTTTGGTGGTGATTTTTCTCGGACTTACATTGTCCGCCATTCGCAGAAAGTTAAATGGCTTTTTTCCAACTTCTAAGGTCGATGGAATTTGGCTATTCCAACGAGCGGCTCTTAAGGCCGCCGGTGGAGGAACACGATTAAATTCACTTGGCAAATTACTCACACCACCAAAGGGAGATAAATTTCGACCATCAGTCTCAATTAGCTTCGGTTTCGGACTAAAGGCAGACATCACCACTGGACTGGGTACTTTCTGACGATTTGGACTTGGATTACGTGATTGGACTGGTATTTGTAACTGCTGCGGTGGAGGTGGCAGTTGTGGAGTTAAACAATTTGGGCCTGGAATACCAGGTACGTATGGGATGATTTTGTCGGAACCGCTCTGTTGTAGTATTGGCAAAGTTAATGGATTGAATGCAGTTATAGAATTGATTGGAGGAAATTGAAAATGCGTTGGGCCAGACATGTGGAGTCCTGGTGGAAGACTAGGTGTAAGCGGTGTAATCGCAATCATCATTTTTGGTGTTCCTGAAGATCGCTGATGTGGATCTTTGGATTTTGGTGAAACTTCTTGAAAACTTCCTCCGGATAGAAGTGGTGTACGGATCATTTTCGGACTCATTTCTAGATCGGGACATTCAGAAATCGGAATGAAACAACCTCCAGAAGATGCGTATCGTTTGCCAAGATCATCTCTCTTCTCCGACACCTCGATCATCCCCGGATAATTTGGCATACTGCTGTTCGTTCGCAGTGCGGTTTGATTAAAACTTGTTGACGGTCCTGGTTGGTATGGTTTATCGTATTTTGGCCTCTTACTGACCAGACGGAATGAAGACTGATGATCGTCGTGTACCTTTCGTATGACAATCTCTTCGGATTTTTTCTCGTTGTGATTGTAAGCCTCGACGAGTGGAGTTTTGCCTAGTAAAGGGCCTGGAGAAGGCAATGGTGCATCAATAAATCGATTATTTGTGATAACTTCTTGCAATGGCAATGGATCTATGGCAGCAACCACTGATGGTGACGATGATATCGAACTAGAAGTTGAAGCTACTCCAGATGATGTTGAAGCCACCGATAATGAAGGATTCGTTGCACTTAACTGGTTTAAAACCAAACTGCTCGGCTTAGTTTTCAACTGTGACCAAGCCAGTTTGACCAGCGAAAGGGGAGAAAATGATTTGGCCAATTTCGCCAGCGAATGTGGATTATACAACTCGGGTAGGCTAACATTTATCGAGTTCGAACGAAAGTATTTAGCAGATGGAGATGAAACTGGGCTGATTGGTGCACTTGACGGAGTTCCTTGACAGTAGGAACTATTGTGGATTTGTAGATCTTCAGCTGTGCGGAATTGCACAGAACAGAGTGGGCAAGTGTAGACAGCGTCTTCACCTTCTCCAGTGGGTACAGCTAAACCTCTGGCGTTAAGTAATAAATTTTTGATAATCGAATTACTGGGGTTCTGAGGATGTATTGCTGAATTCTTGCCCGCACTGCTGGTGACCGTATTATCAGCTACAGTCGAAGGAGCTGGTGATGATTGGGATTCAGTTGACGGTCGTTTCCTTAAGAGAGCACTTGTGGTTGGGCCTTCAGAGGCTGCACTCGAATCAACAGCTTTGGATAGATTTAATGGCACATTGATCGCTGGTGGAATAACGTCTTTTTGCATCGACTGCGGTATGGATTGAGTAGGCGATGGTGTTGGTATTGGTATAGGTATATGTTGCGCTCGCTGTAACGGCGTCTGTTGCTGCTGCTGTTTTTGTTGTTGCGATATTGGTGGAATCATAACATTTACAGCAGGCAGTTTGTGTATATTTTTAGATAAACCATTGATTGGATTGTTATATGAGCTAGCAGCTAACCGTTGAATATGTTCCTCGGCGTATTCTCTCAAAAACTGCTGCTGCAATTGTTGCTGCTGTTGCAACTGTTGTTGCTGTTGAAGTTGTTGCTGTTGATGAATTTGTTGTTGCTGCTGCTGCTGTTGCTGTTGTTGCTGCTGTTGTTGTTGAAGTTGCTGCTGTTGCTGTTGTTGCTGCTGCAAGTGTTGCCTTTGGGTTATTGCCTGAGCAACCTTAGAACTAACACTTTCACCAATCGGCATCGCTGACGATGTGACTAGACTGCTGTTGTTGCTAGAGCCTCCACTTGGATTATTCGCATTGGTGAAGCTTCTTGAACGATTAAGAGTCTTCGGATATTTCTTTTGCAACAAAATTTCTTTGTTTTCTACAATCGCTTCGTTTTGTGATATCAGTTTGGAAATGTGCTCCTGAACAAGCTCTACATTCTGTGGAAAGAAAAAAGTTTCCTTTAAAATTTGAATTAGAATTTAGGGAAATCATTATCTAAACTTACCACTTGATGTCCACCACCTGGGGTAGCAGTGATTGCTGATATATTTCCTAACATAGCTCCACTACCACCGCTACTGCCGACCATGGGCACTGAACTTGTTGATGACTCTTTGCTCACCACCTGTTGCCCATGAGAGAGCGATGGAATACCACCACTGCCACTTGTATTACCACCCCCACTAGTTAGACTTTGTGACGATGATAAAGATGCCGCAGATTGATGATGATAACTACGACTTGTTGATGTCTTATTGGTTGTATTTAGGCTGCCATTACCACTGGCGACTTGCATTGGTGATGCCATTACTGTGGAATGTTGCAGTTGATACTGCTGTTGATATTGTGCAAGTGACATCATGTCTCGCTGAGTACTCGGTGCCGTCAGAATATACTGCGGTTGCTGATGTTGGCCACCATAGTACTGGGGATGAGGCGGTAGTCCTGGATTTACATAGTATGCGCCAGTTGGTGGGCCATGAGGCTGAAGAGACAATGGCCCTTGCATGGGTATCAATTGGTGATTATTATTTGGAGGATGGCTAGGGATTTTAATAGCATTGTTAACGTGCTGTTGTAGGGCCACTAATTGTAATGATTGATGCGTGGCCGGACTCTGTTGGTGATGCTGCTGCTTTTGATGTTGTTGCTGTTGCTGTTGTTGTTGTTGTTGCTGTTGTTGTTGCTGCTGTTGATGATGATGTTGTTGGAGTTGTTGCTGTTGTAGTTTAACTATCGCTGCTGTTGCTTCATCTTGATGATGTTGATGATGTTGATGTTGCTGCTGTTGCTGTTGTTGCTGTTGGTGTTGCTGTTGTAATTTGTTGGCAGCATATAGAGCAGCATTATGGAACTTTGGTTTGTAGGGTTTGTCATTGGCAAATTTTTGTTGTGTGGCGGTGGTTGTAGCTGCTGATTGTTGTTGCTGATGATGCAGTGACGGGTTAACATTGGCTGATAGTCCTCCTGGGCTTGATGATGCCAATGGGTTTGGCTGAAAGAAATTCTTTGAACTTGAATTCGATGAAGGTTGTTGTTGTTGTTGTTGGTGGTGTTGTTGTTGTTGTTGTTGTTGTGACGCTAAAATTGCCGGTGAGGATGTTCTCTCATCAAGAGGGGACGTTGTACGGCTTATCTATTAAAAGAACAAAAACACAAAAGTAAATTGACATCCAATTCTATGGTACCGAATAGAGTCTACTTACCACATCAGAGCTGCTGTTGCTCATTTCAGGATCTTGCTCCTGATCTGAAGCACCCATTGATCCTTCATCTGCATCTGGAGGGGGCTCTACACCTCTTGACCTTAATGTATGCGATCTCGATCTATAAAAGAAAACAAATCAATTGACTTACTCTTGCACGTGTCGGTGTAAGATAGAAAGAAAATTTCAACTCACCTGCAATGCTTGTAGTAGTTGCTCTTTGTCTTAAATGCAAAACCGCATATACCACAGGGATATGGTCGTTCATTTGTATGTGCACGGATATGTTTCTGTAGCACCGATGGCTTTGTACAACTCATATTACAAAATGGACAAACATGACGTGATTGTTGTTGTCCCACTGAATCTGTGCCACTACTACCACCGGTTTGCCTTTGTAGCTGCGGTTGTTGTTGTTGACTTGAAAGGTGCGCCAATCTTTGTTGTTGTTGTTGTTGTTGTTGTGTTTGTGGCGATGGGCTAATACTAGACGCTGTTGCAGACATTGTCCTTTGGACTTGCCCCACAACACTACTATTATTACTACTGCTACTACTTAGAGCTAAATCACTGTTGTTGCTTAAACTATTACTGTTGTTTGTTTTACGTTTACCATCGTTGGCACTATTCGCAGCACTCATAACAGCCAGACCTGGTGAATGACCATTCGTCAGTGGCGGTACACGATCTTCAGTGGCACCATGCGTTCCATTACCATTCACGACTACTGTGATTGGTGGTGATTCCGATATCGGTGACGTAGATGTTGGTGACGATGATGAAGAGGAAATCGATGATGATCCACCACCACCACGTACTCCTCCTCCATCTCCTACTACTTCACCCTTTTCTGTAGCTTCATTATGCTCCATTGGTTTACTATTACTTGTGGTTGTTGCGCTGGCAATACGCTTAAATTTCTTATGCAGGTACTTAAGGTTGTTCCATGTTGTTGTGGATAATGATGACGATTCATTTACTAAATTTTTGTTACTATTTGTGTTATTGTTGGTATTGTTGTTGTTGTGGTTGTCAGTATTGTTGTTGTTGTTAGTGTTGGTTCTTAAATTACTACTATCACTATTGGTGCTGCTGTTACTGCTGCTGATAAGTTCCGATGTTAACTTATTTGTCTCGCTTAGAGTCATTTTGGCATTTGGGATGTGATTATCGGCAACAGTACTGCTGGTCGATTTCTTTTCGGAACGGTGGGTGCTTACTGCTGTTGTTGTTGTTGTGATTGCCGATGATGATTTTGATGTAGCAGTTGTGGTTGTGGATTGTTTATCACTACTTGTGGTAACTGTTGTTGTTGCCGTTGAGGCTATTGGGACTGTTGTGGAGGTAGTAGTGCCTGCCGGAGGTTGTCTATGATTCTGCTGATTGTTGTTATGTTTTTTGTTATTACTGTTAGTTGTACTACTGCTGCCCAAATGATTATTATTATTATTATTATTATTAGTGCTGACGGTGGTCTTGTAGTGCGTTTGTGATTGTTGTTTTTTAGATGTGGTCAACTGCTTGTTGTCATCCATGTTGCTGTTTGACTTTGTGCCACCAGGGTCATCTGCAAATAAATAGAAAAGAGCATTGACTTTAGTAAATTCGTACAAAGTATGATTTATTCTAATATATTAGTTTCAGACAGAACGAGCGATATAAAAGAGCTAACAAGAGAATAAATGGGAATGTGAGAAAACGGAAACTAGTATCATGGATAACAGAGCCACTTACAGATAATTTTTAGTCGAAAAGTGCAATAAAAGACGCGAATTCTCACGACGCCTTTAGACTTAAAATTCTTCTATAAACCCGGAATGTGTGCAGTTCTATAAGGCTGCTTCTGAAGACCAAGGAGCAAATACGAGACACCCTTAGACTTATAATTTTCCACTAATGTATTATTGGTAATGTCAATATCAAGAATATCAATGATAGTTAAGAGCAATGTGTGGTCGATCTTAATATGCGATTAGACCCGGCTGAACCCTACGTATCATTGCCATGATTGTTGTTATTTTGATCTGAAGCTGACGCACAGACCTGTTTTTTTGCGTTAGTGTAGAGCCTGCAGTTATTCCAAATATGATATGTCACAGCAGTTAATGTTGAAATGTGGTATTCATGGGTTTCTAACCACTAGTTCTAACTCTTATTGGATTCCAGAAAACTTGTGTATCATCAAAACTATGTTGCAGCTGCCGCTGTATGTCGTCTTTCCCGAAAGAAGAGTGCTGATAGGACGCAGCAATCCTGTGCCGTCTCAACTCTCAATGCTGATAAAAATACTTTCAAGCAAACATTTGCAAGGTAAATTGGTTAAAAATTGATCAAGTTATGGGAGCGGCCAATTTGAAAAATTCAGTTTTAAGATAAACGCGTTTAAAATTTAATGTTATAGAAAGCCCACCTGGCGGCCTTGTACTATACTTCAAAAAACAAATACTTTGAGATATTTCCCGGCCATAATCTTTTGGGCTATCATTTTTGAGGCCCTAAGGAACCATGACCATTGAAGCAATAAAAAAAAATCGATTTTTTGAAAATCCTAGAGTGATCTAATCCCTTAAAGCAAAATGCCATTGCTATTATCACAGATCTAAATAAAAATGAATCTGGTTTTGTCGCAAGTGATGGTTGGTTGAACAAATTCAAGAAAAGGTATGGTGTGTTCGCTATCTAAAGAAGAAAAGTTGTCATCAGAACCAGAACTGGTCTGTCCTTTCAAAAAGAAATTCAGCAAGTAAATTTTGGAGCAACCTTATAACGCCGATGAAACAAGGCTATATATGAAGCTTCTCCCCGAAAAAACTTATATTGCATTCAGTGAAAAACTGCTCCTGGGCAAAAAGAAAACAGAGAAACAAAGGATTACGTTTTTAGCATGTGCTAATGCTACAGGCCACTACAAAGTCAAATCACTTGCTGGTGGAATGTGCATTACGGGATTTCTAAATCGGCTTGGGTGACATCAGCAATTTTTACAAACTAGTTTCATACTCTTTTTGTTCCGGAAGTACAACGTTCTCTTCGCCAAAATGGCTTACCAGTTAGGGAGGTAGGTAGGAAGGTAAGAGTGGCTGTTGGAAACACCAACCCACTTAGGCCTATTGGCCCATTGTGATGCCACGTGGATCTACATATGATCCTCTTACTAATGGAACCCGTTTAAGCTTACGATGAAGCGTAGGAGACTGTTTACGTCTATATTTTGTAGATCGTTTGGGTCATTGTGGAAGGAAGATTTCTTCTCTGCGAGACAGCTGGATATGTACAGAGTAGGTAGGGGATTGTCTCCTCTTCCTCCTTGTCCATGTAGCTTCTACAGTAATCGTTTGTAAAAGCGCCAAGCTGTCTTGTCTGCTTGCCTATGAGGCGGCAGTGCCCAGTGATGATATCTATAATGGCGCTGAGATACTTCCTATTTAGAAGGATCAGACTCTTAGAGCGATTTGGATCTAGCTTTGGCCAGATCTGTTTAGTCGCTAGACATGTTGGTCCAACAGTCCACCACGTTTCGTTTCAGCCAGGACGGAGCTTCTTTAATCGCCAAAATTCCCGCTGGAACAGGCTACAGTGATTTGGAAGACGGGAAGAGAGACTGAGATTTAGCTTATCTGAGAAAACATCGCCACCAACCCAGCTATTAGTTTTAGATTCATCTGTGTAGAAGTGGATTGACTTGTCCTCCATGAAAGTATCTTCCTTCCAAAAGGATCTAGAGGGGAAGCTTACATGGAAGTCTTTATCAAACCAAAATTCAGGTATGGTGTAATCGATGCTCTCTGTGAAGATTCCTAATGTATTAAGAATGTTAGCGTGGCCAAATGAATTATTTGTCGTCTGTGTAGTCGCTATAAGGCGAATAGCTGCAATTGTAGCCACTTGGCTGCTTAAGATATCGAGGAGTGTCAAGTAGTCAAGTGAAGCAGAATATCTAATACCGCAGAGGGAGTAGACCGTAAGGCTCCGCTTATGCATAGACATGCTGTTCTTTGGACTCTGCTTAGTTTGCTGCAGTTGACTGCATGGTCTAAGGCCGTCCACCAGACAACAATCCCGTAGTTGAGTATCGGTCTTATGACCCAGATGGGTTTCGGTCAGTTTTTTTTTATTTAGTTTTTTCGATTCCTCAATCGCTTTTCACATGAAAACTCGATTATAATATGTTTACTGCCACTTATTTCAACGTCTAAGCGATTAGGCCACTCTAGATGCCGTAAAAAAAAAGCTTTTTTGTGAATTTTTTTTCAGGAATTGGTTGTAAATCGAGTTTACAAAGGTAGAAATTTATTGTACATATAGTGAGTCATATGTGCGGCTATGCAGCGTTTCTCAGTTGACCTCTCTTTCTTGGAAGGGCTGTACCAACAGCTCCTGTTTATGATGAGTCTAAATTTTCTTTTATTGTACATAACAACGGCTAGAGAAGTATATTTTTAAAGATCTAGTTAAAATTGGAAGGGAATTGGTTGAAAATTGTTCAAGTAAGAGGCTCGCTGCCTACCTGGCGGCCTTGTACTATACTTTGAAAAACAAGTACTTCGAGATATTTCCCGGATTATCTTTTTGGATATCATTTTTAAGGTCCTAAGGAACCATTGAAAGTTATAAAAAAAATCGATTTTTTGAAAATCCTAGAGTGGCCTAACCCTTTAAGGGGACATCTCTTCGCAGGAATGCAGATCATGCTTAGAGGCTTTCAAAGGCTCTGTATCTACTCGTTTATACCTACAAATGCGTCTGCTGATTGTTTTAAGTTGGTGGCAAGATAGCCTTTACAACTTTCACAAGTTTAGGTCACAAATTATTGGATTGATCGATAGCCTACAGCTGATAGATACGGGCACATGCATTAGAACAACTTTGCCTAACCTTGCAATACTGAACACCCTCTAAGGTTATAACGTCACAACTTCAGATAGTACCTAGTTCTAATTTAAAAACAGAAATTATGTAACATACATAGGCATGCATACATACTGCATATGGGAATACAAGCACCCTTGAGGCAGTTCATTTTATTTGACGTCATCGTACCTTGATTCCAAACGAATATCTGCCCAATGCACAATTCGAATGGTACGTATTCGTTTCGTACTAATCCAACGTGCAACAGTTGTTCAAATCTTACTCAGGACCATCTGCGTCCACACAGATACTTCTCCGCAAAACATCTACCCACTTGAAAAATTTTCAAACCCAAGCTGGTTGTTTCATCGTTATCGATATACTGACACAAGAATACACATACTTAAGCAGCAATCATTATACTGATAAACGTACAAATAACAGGGAAAAAACTTCTTATCACAAATCACTGTGCAAATGCAAGTGTCATGAGTCACCAAAAATGTTTACAAAAAAAAACTTGAAAACAGTTTTTTTTTTTTTCATTTAAATTTTATTGTTTTCCAACTACGTATGAATGCTAACCTATCGAAGTTATCGATGGTCTAGCCGATAAAAGAAGGAAAAAAAAAAAAAACAGAAAAAAAAAATCATGCGAAGCTACTATCAAACCAGTTGGATAGTGAACAGGTTAGGTGCGTTATTCCAGATACAGTTTCCAGATAATGTTTGTATCTAACTAGAAATTAGCAAAGAGAAACACAAACTAGATTTTTTGATCGAAGAAAAAAAAAAATAAAAATAAAATCGATCGCATGCAAGCAACGATCGAAATGGTGACTTGTTGTTTGGGGCGACGACAGCGGGTAGATTTCCAGAAAGTCAAGTCCGGAGCTGAGTTAACACTTTTTTCTTTCATTGCTCCAAAAGTTGTTGATTGAAGACTATTTTTTTTTCCTTTTTATGAAATAGCACAGCTTTTGCGTATTAGCCAATTATTGTAGTTATGAGCTGTTCGAATTCAAATCGAAATCGAAACGGAACATCATTTTTAGCTACCGATAAATGGGATTTGTTATTTATTCTGATTATGATCGTGCATTCTTTTATTTTTAATTTGTTTATTGATTCTAATGAATATTCATTTAAACTAGATATTAAGATGAGACATGTTGTCTGGTTTGTTTAGTGGTACATTGATGGCATTGCCGAAGGCAGTCACATGGACCAGTTTTAGTTTTTTTTTTTTTTCTTCTAATCGACGAAGTTTAGTGGTTTCATGCAAATGTTGTCACACGATTTTCAATGTTTATGAGTTTTAGTTAGTCTATATAAAAAAAAAACAAAAAAGTGACTATTGTATGAAGAGAAATCTTTCGTGCGTCAAAAGGTACATATGGTGACATCATAGAATCTACAGGAATTTGTATTTTCAAAGATATCTCCTCGTGGGTATTCTATCTTCTTTGTTTTAATTGAAAGTGATTCTTAAGAGACTCTGCATAAATTCCGTCGTCGAAACACGAATAAGCCGATCATACACAAAATCGACAGCTATCAGCCATCGTCTGTGTGAGCAATGCCATGAGCAATATTTTTTTTAGGACAATTATTCAAGGCTTTAAATAACATGATGACAAGATCGAAGACCCAACCCAATAGAGCTTCCGTGTTCCGGTGTATAAAGGCAAAAGCGTCACGAGAAATTGTAGCAACAATCGCATACGATAAAAATGTATGCGCAAATCCATCAAAGTCATTGAAAGCTTGCAGATAATGATGCAGAAATATTGAAAGACCTACACATCTTCCGAATAATGTTAGCAAACCGATATTGAGAAAACTCCAACCTGACTGTATTAGCTGGTATTGCCAAATATATAGAAAAAGTCAAAATCATAACTTTTTCGCTAGTTCAAATTGCAGTAGAGCTTAAAAACATTTGAGTCAGACATCAGCAAGCCCGAGTCACAGTGTCGTACAAAATAGAGCCGGTACACAAACTTCGAAGATTTGTGCGTGTGAGAAATATCCAACGTAAAATGTACTTTTACTAGTAATAACTTTTAACATTTGATGGAAGAATAAGGCCTCATTTCAACAATTAGTGAATAACTCTTTATGGTCGACGAAGAAACAGATAAGTGGTGGGAAGTCACTTGGCTGTGTCAACCTTTCAAAGTTTTCAAGATTACTTACTTGCTTACGTTGATAAAGACCATGACCGTCCTTTACCTCACCAGTTAACGCGATCTTTGCCCGATTGCAAGACTGCTGAGGCCTCCTCTCACTTACGCGGGAAACCACAAGTAATGCCTTCGTCTACCGCATAAACTCTTTCGGCCTTTAATATTGATCGTATCTCAAGCGATTGGTGTACACTTGTCTGACCATCACAATAAATGGAACCAACAATTGCTCGAAGAATCTTGCATTTGAAACAACAACGGATATCTTTATCGCATTTCGCAAACGCCTCTTCTGAAATGATGGAGATCTTACATATATAAAATCTCCTTACTGTATCTTGACAAGACCTAATTATAAAATTGCCTCCTTAGGCCAAAGAAACAGCGATTGGTAAATGTATTTCTTCGTTTGATTCCTAACGAGTGTATAACAGAGCCGAAGTAGATAAAATTCCTAACTGCAGTCTTTTATGACATTCTAAAAATTTGTCGATGTAGTGCATCTCTTTTTGTTGTTTCGTCCCCATTTACGACTAAGCTGTCTTCTACCATAAGCGTATGCAAACAGTTGCACATACTTTTGTAACATTGTGTCTCTGGTGTTGGCACAATTTTCTCAAGTATGATGTTATGATGGTCAAATCTTTATTTGGCCTCGATGAGATCGTTTTCGACCTTTGTAGAGCTCCGAAAGTTTTCCATTGTCATTCTGCACAATCCGGAGAGTAGGGTTGCCAAAACTAGACAAACCTCTGCATATCTGCATAGATAATCTCGTAGATTCTACAAAACGGGGCCGATCATAATATCTTGAGTTTTATTTAGGACTTGCCGTTGTGTGAATAATTTTGATCAATTCTGGACTAACAAGGACTTAAGCCGCACTAATAGGGGCCAATCATATCGTTGACAAATCGATTAAGACATTCGCATAATGTTGCAAACAAGGTCAGAAGACCGATGCCTCTATAGTTAACGCAGTGTATGAGTCTCATCTCTTATGGATCGGCCAAACATTCTTCCGACCAAATCTTGGAATTTGGTGTACGTTCTCTACCAAGTCATCTGCCTGATAGCAACCAGCCCTATTATACTTTGATCAGTTGGACGAAAATCTTGGCAGTCATTGTGCAACGGAACTCAGGTGGTAGCTGCCGTTTAATAATCTGCTGGAGCAGCACTTCTCCATTTCTGCGTAATTCTTAACTTCTTTGTTTCATTTTGGGAAAGCCTCTTTCCTCTTCATTTGCTCGTAACACCGCTCGATAAGCAAATTGTTTTAATACTTGCGCTTGCCTGCATTTTTCATCACATCAAGTTCAGGGACTTCGTGATGGTGGTCAGGTGAAACCCAGTCAGTGCTGCCATTGATATTCAATACTCGTTGCTGGTTGCTAGGTGAAGAATAACATTATTATATTAATGGACACTGCAAATAGTGGGATAAGATGAACGAAGTGATAAAGCGAGGATAGTCCCTTCAATATCTTGGTGTTACCATAGACGAGCATTTTCTGTAGCGTGAACACATCAGCGTATTGCGTCTTCAACTTAAGAGTGCTATCTTTGCAATGGTGTATCTTAAGCGTTACTCACATATGGAGATACAAAAGCAAGTGTACTACTCGTTGGCAGAGTCTCGCATTAGATACGGGATTCTGGGAGAAGATATCTAACTCACAACATTGTCTTGTTAAAATAATTAGACCTATCAACTCAAGTTTTAAAGTTTTAGACGTCAAAGTAATCTTCCAGATGACAACACTTCCGGCAGCTTACAACTCCTATGGAGACAGAGAATTACGTTGTATTGTCCCAAAATTAGTAAATTCGCTCCCACCGTTTTTGAAAGTCATTCCAAATTTTAAAAAAAGAAAGAAAAAGTTAAAAATTCATTTCATTGAATCTTCTTCTCTTCTCTGAAAAAAAAAAAAATAAAAAAAAAATCTAAACAAAAGACCTTGCAACCAGACACTATAATAGAAGTACCGGGGAGGCGGAAGCTGTTCTTTTAGGCTTCTACGTTGATGTCGAAAGTATCTACAGCTGTAGAAGAGATCTTTAAAACTCCACAATGTTTAAGTTTAAAAAAGAAAACAGGATTCGTTAGCAGAAAGCTCTACGTTATTCGGGAAATGGATGTTGAAATGCTAAACGGATTGATAATCGTGTCATAGTGATCTATCTTTTTTCGATGCAAGATCGAGATGTTCTACGAGAAAGCCAAGCAACAGGGAATAAAAGGCGTTTTTTGTAAAAGTAGCTTCTAAATGGTCATCAAATAGAGAAGGTAGTGGGGACGAGTAGAATATAATCTAAATCAATGAAAAAGCAATCCTCCTCATCGCAAAACGGATTAGTTTAAAATTATCCGCTCACAGGAGCCAATACTAGTTGTTCGGGATCACCTAGTCGTAGTTATTTATGCCTATAGCACCTTGATTAAAAAGTTCCCGACCACACCCACCGTGTGGCGCTACCATTGTTCCGATTTGAGTTCTGTTTGTTTTCTTAAGTTGGTAAATCTGTTGTTGACATTCCCTCTAAATCTTAGCGTCAAAGCTTGACATTTACAAAAGTTACGTAGCCAAGAGTACATCTATCTCTGTGTGTGTTGGAGATTTTTTACAATTTTAGAAATGGATTTAAATTTGCAACAACGAACTTGTACGAGTATTAAATTTTGCGTAAAAAACGGATTTAATGGTGCGCGAACGTTGGAAATGTTGAAAAAATGTTTCGGCAACGATTCTCTAAAGAAAACGGTCGTTTAAAAGTGGCACGAGTTGTTCAAAAGTGGTCGTGAATCAATCGAAGATGATGAATGCAGTGGCAGACCATCGACAACGAAAACCGACGAAAACATAGATGAAGTAAAAGAAATGCTGGTCAATAACCGCAAATTAACCATCAGAGAGATAGCGGAGGACTTGAACATTGCATATGGATCCGTCCAAGATATTTTGGTTAATGATTTGGGTTTCCGTCGTGTAGCAGCAAGGTTGGTGCCAAAAGACCTCAATTTCATGCAAAAAAGAGACCGACCGTGTTAACGTCGCAAAAAAGATGATTTGCGAGGCTGAATCCGATCCCTCATTCATCAAAAGGATCATTACTGGAGACTAGACGTGGATTTATGAGTACGACACGCAATCCAGAAATCAGGCAAGTGAATGGCGTTCACCAAATGGGCCGAGACCAAAAAACCACGTCGTTTTCAGCCAAAAAAAAAAGGCAATGCTCACGGTTTTCAGTAAACAAAGAGTATTATTTGGGCGTCATGAGACGTTTGCGTGAAGCAATTCGCCGAAAGCGACCAGAATTGTGGGCAGAAAACTCGTGGATTTTGTACCATGATAACGCACCGTCGCGGTCGCACAGTGCCATCATTATTCGTAATTTTTTGATGAAAAATGCAACAAATACGAGTACCATCCAACAGCCACCGAATTCACCTGATTTGGCTCCCTCTGACTTCTTTCTTTTCAATCGAGTTAGAAAACCTCTACGGGGAACGCGTTTCAACAGCCGAGAGGAAGTAATGGAAAAATTGCAGGAAGCACTGATGGACATACCGAAAACCGAATATAAAAAGTGTTTCAAGGATTCGATCAAGCGCTGGCATAAGTGTGTTGCAGTCGATGGGGATTACTTTGAAGGGGACAATATAGATTTAGATGAATAAACTTGTATTTTTAATTTTCTGACTACATTCCTTTTTGATCAAGGTGGTATTCTTAAAATTTGTATCTCATCTTATTGCTGACTTCAAGTTCACCCATAAAAATTCCACACCAATTCGAAAAGTATCAAGTCATCGTCACTTGATATTCTCTTTATTGTCAGCCTCTTGAACAACTAAAAACTCAAGAGGTATCCGTCTTCGCCACTCATCTTATCGTCTGGATTTCCTTTCAAACTTGTCTACGTCTACAGTAAGCTTATTAATTAATTTCATTTCGATTCGAAAAGATAGTCTAACCATTCTGAATTCGGAATAGACTTTGAATTCATTTTCGGGACGACTATTTCATCTTTTTATTAAATTTCTATTTATCAAGTAATCAACCCTCTAGATAAGATAATTCTCTGCCAATTGATTTAGATTTTTTCCAAATCTATTTAATTATATTTTGAAAAAAAAAAAAAAAAACAAAAACTATCCCCTTATCTTAATTACTCAGAAATACTTTCGATTTTTCTCGGAACACCACTCACATTTCTTGCGAAATCGCACTGTTGACACAACAGCCGATTCCATAAAAAGAGAAGCTGACCACTATGGCAGGGTTAATTCCTCACCGTCTTATCTGTATAAATCGATTTTTCTTATAGAATTGTACATATTCGTATATACTCATAGAAACCGCATTCACATATTTAATTTTAATCGTTCACACAGTATCCAATCCAATCCACTGCACAAAACCAGCAATAGAGGAGGGAAATCTATTTCCAGGCCCTACTGTACGAGTATTTGTATGATTGTATCCGAAGCTTTTGTGTCGAGTTCTAGTTTTTTCTGGCGAATTTTCTTTGCTTAGATACTTTTTTTTTGCCACTTGATATTTGTTAAAGTGATAAAGCAATTATATATATATTTAAACATTTTTATCAACTAATGTGATGGTAATTGTTATCAAGCTATCAGGACGATTTTTTTTGTTCGTCAAATAGACGTGACTTGTTGCCATAAAGTTTTATGGGACCACTCATATCTGTATCTTGTTACGTCAGAGAGAATTCACATATAGAAATTCTGTGTTTACTGATTAAAAATATAATTTTGATTTTATAAATCAAGGCGGAGTTTTTTTTTTACACATTTTATTGCAGCCAGCATATGATTGTTCGCTTATACTATAAATTAGATTTTAGTACACTTTCCCATAAAATACATATGCGCACATAAATACATACATATTTGTTTAGAAGTGATTTGGAGAGTATTATCTCGTCGGGGTTGACATTTTCATGGTTAATAGTTGGCAGACGGTTTTATTGTCGTTTTGATATCGAACAAAACGTTTGTCATCAAATAAATGCCCATGTACTAAATGGGGGTGCTAAAATGGTCGTTATGTCTGCCTGAGCCCTGTGGCGGGTGTAAACAATTATTTTTGGAAATATGAATTCATTTGCAATTAAGCTAAATGGGTGGGAAGGGAAATGTTAAGTATACGTCATGGAGCACTGATTCATTGTGAGGTTCTATTGACATTACTCACTGAAGAGAGGAGTCAATAAACTCCTGATTTCTGTTTTGAAAGGGTGACCGGGTAGCAATGGTAATTTATCCAATTGTTATGTTCCAGCACCTCTGTCGAAGTTACCAATGATATCCAGCTGTCAGAATATTCAGTAAGGTTTGTCATTTCCTCATGCATCCGCAACATTCCGCAACGTGCATTTCGTCGTGAGGTCGGTCCTAATCATGGCTTTAGTCTGCAGGTAGTTCGTTGCACCGTGGAAAAGTTTAAGCGTGAGTACACTCTTCTGGATCTTATGCCACCAACCAGACAGAGATTGATGTGAAATGAAGAAAACATAGCGGTCAGTATCGAAGAAGATTCAGAAAAGTTGACTCGGCACCGATCAGCTGAATTGGGCATCGCCAGAAAGTCAAACCGGCTTATTTTGCGGTTGGATTTGGGCCTATATCCATATAAGATTGTGCTGACACAATAATTGAAGCCAGATGACCATAGACAACGCCGGGAGTTCGCTAATTGGGCGCCGGAGATCCGGATTATGGCCAAAAAATCATCTTCTTGAACGAGGCTCAGCGGTTATGGCAATAAGCTAAACTGCAGTTATTGGAGCGAACACAATCCACATGCATTCGGCCAAGTATCAATGCATCTACAAAGATTGACTCTTTGGTGCGGTTTACGGCATGGCGGCATCATCGGTCCAAAATGAGGAAAGAGACACATTTACCGCCATTGGTCTCAGGTATACAGCGATGTTAACCGACTTTCTACGGCCATAGCCCGACAAAATCGATATATCCGAGGGGTGGCTCCAACAAAACGGCGCTACCTGCCATACAAGCGACGCAACGCTCGAAGTTGTGAAGGAGAAATTTGACGACTGGGTCATCTCATGGCGAGCGTTCATCAATTGGCCGTCACGATCATGAGCTTTGACACCACTCGATTATTTTCTCTAGGGCTGTGTCAAGTCCTTAGTCCATGTTAACAAGCCAACCACTTTGGATGAGCTCGAGGCCAAAATTCGACACGCTATTGCTGGAATAACGCCGCACATATTGGACCGAGTCATCAAAAATTTAACCGACCACTTGAAGCACTGCGTTGATGTGGTATTCCACTCATAATAACATGAACATAGCTTCAAAATAAAGCCAGAATCAATTTTATATCTCACACCGTTCTTGTTTTATTTAAAAATGCTTTCCTATCGTTCTTATCCGGTCTATTAATCTTTAGAATATAAACAAAAAATAAGCTCCTCGACTCCAAAGAAATTATTGATTTAAAAGAAACAGCCGTTCACATTCTTACTACTTATTTACTTAGGCGGCACTACAGTCCACGGTGGACCTGGGACTCAACCAATAAGGCCCTCCACTTGCGTGCACCACCTAAGGCGAGGCATTCCTATACTGCGTTGTCCCTCCCTCCACATTCTTATTTGGTTATTATAAAGTCAAATGCAAAGTCATAGGATAGGATCCGGTCGATTTGTTTACTATTCCTGAGGAATTGAGATTGATCTGATTTGAAAGATCGGTTTTGTTAGTCTTGTGGGATATAATACCTGGTCCTCTCCCCCTCCTGTGACCCCCTTAATCGAACTAAAAAAAATGTTGCGGAAAGAGGAAGTACTTCACTATGTTAGTTAAATCTAATTCTGTAACAGATGTCGTGCATTTTGTATTTCGTGGAATTTTCTTTACACAATCCTAATGGAATTGTTTCGAATAGTATTATAGAACTGGAAAAAGTCTTTTAAACAAATCTTGCCAAGCGGGAGTCACAATTCTAAGACTATTCTCTTGTAGATAACCAAAGAAAGAATCCGCATACATGACTAGACCATTGACGTGGTATAGTCTACGTGGTATGACGAAGCCTCTCCCATCAATTAATTTATTTTTCTTATCATTTTGAGCACATACCACAAGCTTGCATATTTGGTAAGAAGAGGTCCTCATACATTTCAGCCGTCAACTATTCTTATGGGTAAGTATGATAGTTCCTAGAACTGACACACTAAAATTTCTAGAGATCAACTTAGTTACCTAAAGCTGATCTTTCAAAAAATGAATTCTTAAAACCGAACAAAACTAATCCCAACATTATTTGAGTAGACTTCATATCGCAAAACTGGGGGTCAGGAAGCAATACAGCAGTTATAGTTATAGATGTTCTGACGAAATCCCTCAATAAGATTTCTTGCATCACCCTCTGATTTCATGAGATTAAATCGCCTAAAACTGACCTACCAATGGCAGATTTTTTAGAACAGAACAAAATGAGATCATTCTCTATTAAAGCAAATGATAAGCTGATGGCCAAATCCCAATAGAGAAACCAATTTTATACACGCTCGTAGGTTCTGATCTGATGAATTTGCAAGATTGGGTGATCCGTTCACCCTCTCTAAAACTGATCTGCCGAACAATGATAACATCAAATTAAACGGACATTAATTTCATTAGTTTTTAACAGTTCGACGTAGAATATGTCTTCTTAGTAGGGAAATCCACTACACTGAATGAGAATGAGTTTTACATTTCTAGAAGAAGATTTTCGAAGACTGATTTTCCAGAACTAAACAAAGTTAGTTAGATCCCCATTAGAGTTAAGCACATAATACTAAATTGATGGCCAGATTGCAATAGAATTAACAGTCATGATGTTTCGACAAACCTGCAGGTGTGACATAAGTATATGTAGTATTACAATAGGCTGCAAAATAATCTAAAGGCGTCAAATCGCACGATCTAGCCGGCCAATTCATCGGTCCAGAACGAGAGATAGATTAGTCACCGAACTCATTTCCCAATTGGTCCATCAATTCGCGCGCAGTGTGGCATGGCATGTAGCGCCGTCTTGCTGGAACCACATGTTGACCAGGTTCAGCTCGTTAAAAAAAAGTTCGAAATCATTGATAGCGGACTCCATTGACGGTAACGTTATTGTCATGGTCATTTTTTAAAAAAATATGGGCTAATGGTTCCGCCGGACCATAAACCGCATCAAACATTGCATTTTTCCCGGTGCATTCACAGCTCTTGTATACCATAAGGCTGCTCATCGCACCAAATACGGCCCAGAAGTACCTGACCTGAGGTATAGATGGCAGTTGTTATTTACAATAAAAAGAATGACAATTGTAGAAAACACCTTATAAAGCTTAAATTTGAAGTTTGACGACGCTATGTTATTTAGTATTTGTTCGGCAGCCATCAATATTGAACGCTCTCAATGAATTTTTAAATATGGACAAAATTGGTCATCGTTATGTGAAAGGCATCAATCCAACCAATATTAAAACGGAACCGGATTCTATTCTGGCAGAGTCTGCTCCTTCGTTTACAGTAATAAAATATTGGGTCGCAGAGTTTAAGCGAGGCCGTACGAGTTGCCAAGATGAACATCGCAATGGTCGACCAAATGAGGTGAGTTCACCAGAAATGTTGAAAAAATTCCACAAAATAGTTTGGAAGACCGTCGATTGAAAGTGTTTGAACTAGCAGATATGGTAGGCATTACAAAAGCGCTGTATATCGAATGTTGACTAAAAACTTGGGCATGAGAAAAGTGTGCGAAAGATGGGTGCCGCAATTACTCACAATGGAATTAAGTGTTTTGGGGAAGTTTCACAGCAATAAAGCCGACTTTTTGCGTCGATTCATAACCATGGATGAAACATGGGTCCATCACTTCACACCCGAGACGAAGGAATAACAGTCAAAACAATGGACTCAAAGGGGAGAATCGGCTCCAAAGAAGGCGAAGACAGTTCCATCTGCAGGCCAGGTCATGGCGTCAGTTTTTTGGGATGTGCGTGGGATAATTTTCGTTGATTATCTTCAGAAAGGAAAAACAATCAACGGTGTGTATTATGCGGACTTATTGCAGCATTTGAAAGATGAAATCAAGAAAAAACGACCGCATTTGGCGAAGAAAAAACTTTCGCTTCATCAAGATAATGGCGATCCGTCATCGCGATGGCCAAAATCAATGAGTTAAAGTTCGAATTGCTTCCTCATGCAGCCTATTCGCCAAATTTAGTCCCTTCGGATTATTTTCTATTTCCGAATTTGAAAAAATGCCTCGGTGATAAAAGTAAAGACGTGGAGTCTGCGGTTGATGGCTATTTTAACGAGCTCGACGATTCTCTCTATAAACAGGCTATCGAAGCTATTGAACATCGCTGGGAGTGTATTGAACCTAAAAGGAGACTACGTAGAGAAATAAATATATTTTTCCACAATTTCTTTGTGTTTTCTTTGTTAGGTCGGGTGCTTTATACCTAACATACCCATTCAACCAGAAATGAGCTTCGTCGCCGATAAAAAAGCGGATCGTTCTCCAGCTTTTCTAAGGCCCCACTCACTGAAAATTCGACGCTGTCCTGTATTTTGTAAGGTTTTACATCAAAATCTTTGCGTAAAATCTTCCACGTAGTCGAGCAATATAATCCCAATTGCTGCGAACGGTGGCGAATGAACAAATCACGTTCTTAATTAACACTGGCCGATACAGCACCAATATTTTCCTCTCTACGCACTCTACGCATACTGGTAGGTGGCTTGGTGTCCAATACCGTGAAATTGGTGCGAAATTTGGTCATTATGGCTTGAATTATTTGCTCAGTAGATCGACTATGACGACCGTAAAATGGTCGAAGTACACGAAAAAATTTCTTTCACAGAGTATGAATTTTGATAATACGAATAAAATTCAATAATTCGTAAGCATTGTTCGGGTGTAAGTCTTTCCATGAAGAAATGACAATGCCAACTGAGCATGTTTGGCTCTCAGACATATCACGAATCACGCGTGAGCTGTCAAAAATTGACAAAAAAACACTGAAAAACCAGGCAGCAAAAAAATCATCCTTTAGAAGTCAGAGGTGTCTTTAGAACAGAAAAAAGCACAGGACCAAATGATGATGAAAATTTGTGTACTAAGACTATGACTCCTGATCATATGGGATATTATTTTCTAATGTTAACAGCTGCCCAGAACTCTGGAAATACTTAAGATTATACACCCTCCAGACACTTACGTATACGAGTATGAATGCATCAATTGCCGGAAAACAGGCAGTTCTTAGGGCATTAAGATGGCTTAAAATCTTTGGAAGATCATCAGGGAGATAAGTCTTAAAAGTTCACTCAGGAATTTTATAGCCTGCAGTCCTACTTTTCCAAAACGACAATACAAAACACTTTGGCTCCCCTAAGATAGACGTTTGTGAATACTTTATTGTTATTATCAAGTATTTTGGAAAACGGTGCAGATTCCAAAAAGGGGATCTTCGAAATAGAAAAAAAAAAATACACAAAACACAATAAACAAATTGCTTGTTTCGAAAGGAGCACAACAAGATCTCAATAGTCAGCGAATCGACAGCACTCGAGTTGTTCTTAGAATTCGTGTAACTTTGAGCAAACTATGTATATCTCTTCTTATTAATTCAAAGTCCATAAATCTTTTTGATTTACTGACGATGTATTTATATTTATATAAAGAAAGACGAAAGCTCTACTGAGAAACGTTTAATTATATCACGAACAGGCAAGTTCTCGACCTCTAAAACACTTTCATCCAACATCTATTTCCATTCATCAGTGCTGAAATGTGAAATTCCCATGACTCCGGCTACCTACTGGTACAAGTGTTCATCAAACGCTTCCACATAACGAATGTGTATAAAAAAAATTATGTAAAATCAGAATCAGCATCTTTTGGAGATTCCAAAGTGGTCATATTACGCAGATGCATCAGAAAGAAGGGTGAAAATATAAAAAAAAAACTTCCAAAGCTACATAACATCATCCGTCACCCTATCATCAGGTGTTGATTTTGCGCTGACTATTAGTGATGTATCTTTTTTGATTTTCCTCTGTATTCTCACAATTTTCCAACAACTTGTAGACAAAAACAGAAAAAAAAAAAAAAACAAAAAAAACATTCATTCATAGTCAGCTCTCGGTGTAAACTACTCGTATCTCACAATCTACACACATAACCTACAATCGACCGACGAGAGGAGTACATTTCTATGCGGCATCATCATGATGATCATCATCATCGCTAATGGTATTACGAGTACAATCAACAACCTACGCGATTCCAATAAACATAGTTTCAGGGTGAAAAACGACAAATGAATTTGCCAATCCTCACATCTCATTTTAATATACTCGTACACAGTATATTGTCAATATATAGACATAGATACCCCCATATATACTCGGTACATCTCTCATAGATACCTTACTCGTTTTGCCCATTGGCTTACGTACTTTGATATTTTTAGTCTTACTGCCTGTTGGTAGATGAAATGCTGAGATCTTGGCTGTTTCATCATTTTGTCTGTGCCTGTGGTTCTTCTCTCTGTCTGTCTGTCCGAATGAGTTGCTAAGTATCTCTAAATAGCGCAAATTCTATATGAAATGACAATTTAAAATACAGCAGCACCAGCAAAAGCTGGTATAAATGAGACACGACATTGTGTGGGCCTTTGCCCTACCGGCTGCTTTAAAAAATAGAGAACGCTTCATCTTATTAGAGTTACGAGCTATGAGATATTGAGCTTTGAGCTACAGCAATTCGCACTCAGACTCATACGGTTACCCGTACGAATACTTTCAGGGGACTGATGTTTAATGATTTGAGACGTCTGTCGTTTTATCGCTTCTACTGAACTCATATCTATTCTAAACGATGCTATTGTTGGCTCTATCAATGCGCTGACGTATCTTTAAACCGTTTGCAGTGATTCACTTTTTTCAGCGACTGAATACGAGAGTATGTACGTATTTGGATTTTTATTTATTGTCATTATTTCTTGTTTTCAACTCCAATTTTACTCTCGACTTGAAATTGAATTATGCACCGTGTGGCCTGCTTGACTTTTAGTGTAACATCACAGTGATGCAATCCCAACATGAACGACGTCGACTTGACTTAATAGCCACCAAATCACTAAATAAAATTGAGAAGTTTAGTATTCAATTTATGGGGCTCTGTGATTGTATCTGTGATCTAGCTGCAAGTATCTGTGAGTGGGTATTCATTTTCTCCTTAATTCGTTAATTAACTGGCATTTGTATTTATTGAGTTATGATAGGATGATTGAAATTGTTGAATTTCAAATTGGGAGCGCTTTTGATTTGCTGTTTTTTTTTTTTTTATTAATATTCGTTTTTATGGTCATGACCCTTTATTACCGAGCATTTGGGTTCATGTCCCTGTGAATGAGTTTTTAATGATTCAACGAGATATTCGTGACCGAAAAATATTGAGTATACGCCATAGAAACCCAGATTTGAGATAAGTGAAGGTAGTAAGAGTGTTTGACTCTCTTGATGGGGTCGAGTTTGAGTTTGTTTTACAACTGAAGTAGTTGTCGACGTCTATGGGATCATATGAGACAAATTTGTAATATCAGCTTCCTACGCCTCTTCGGACGGGATTATAATAAATGACCTTAACAAAGTAAAATGTTATGAAGCTTGCTGATCCTTAATGCTACTCATAATTGCATATCAGTTCACAATCACAATCGATACTTTGTCAGTTTCTCCTAACTCCTTGATATCAGCGCTTTAAAAAAAAAACCAACCTTATCTTGCTTGTGAGATTAATATACTACGAGGGCGGGTCAATAAGTCCGTAACTTTTGGATTAAAACAGATTTTTTGATAAAAAAATAGTCTCCCTTGAGCTCTATACACTTTGTCCAACGCTTCTCCAATTTTTTTATCCCTTCCAAAAAAAATGATTTGTCGAGGTCCTCATTTTTGCGAGATGACTTCATCATTGGAGTCAAATCTTTTTCCACCAAGCCATTTCTTCAGGTTTGGGAACAAGAAGTAGTCGCTCGGAGCCAAATCTGGAGAATAGGGTGGATGAGGGAGCAATTCATAGCCCAATTCATGGATTTTTGCCATGGCAACTGCACATGTGTGCACCCTTGCATTGTCTTGGTGGAAAAGAACTTTTTTCTTGGCCAAATGAGGTCGTTTTTTTTTCAAATCGTCATTGAATCGGTCCAATAAGTTGGCATAATATTCCCCATTGATTGTTCTTCCCTTTTGAAGGTAGTCAATGTGGATTATCCCGCGTGCATCCCAAAAAACAGTCGCCATAACTTTATTGGCTGACAAGCCCACCTTGGCCTTCTTTGGCGCCGATTCACCCTTAGAAACCCACTGTTTTGACTGTTGTTTGTTCTCTGGTGTGTTGTGATGGATCCATGTTTCGTCCACGGTTACAAAACGGCGCAAAAACTCCTCCATATTGCGATTAAACAACGCCAAACCTTCCTGTGAAGTTGTTACACGATTGCGTTTGTGGTCGACTGTGAGCAAACGCAGCATCCATCTTGCGGAAAGCTTTCTCATGCCCAAGTGATCATTCAAAATTGAAACCACTGAGCCATGCGAGATCCCTACGGCTTCCACAATCTCTCGCACTTTCAATCTTCGGTCGGCCAACACCATATCGTGAATTTTTTCGATTGTTTCGGGTGTAGAGACCTCAACTGGGCGTCCAGGACGTTCGGCATCTTCAGTGCTTGTACGGCCACAACGAAATTCAGTAAACCACTTTTTTACCATTGAAATCGATGGTGCAGAGTCCCCATAGTATTTATCAAGCTTAGCCTTGGTCTCGGTAATGCTTAATAAGCACACGAAATTCACTTTTTTCCATTTTCTCCTCAAATTAGTGAGTAGTCTGATAAAAATAGCTGTCAAACACAAACTAACTGACGCAGCAAGTTTAAATTTTGACAGGAGTCAACTGACAGATGCCTCTTGACAGGAGCAGTGTTGCTGTTTCAGTAAAGAGGTCAGAAATTCAAAAACTTATTGACTTATTGACCCGCCCTCGTAAATGTTGAGCACCACAGTAAATGTGATTTGGGGCACCTTTGAAACAAAAATCCTCAGTGGTACAAATATGTCTATCATGATCGAATCAAATGGTATCTGTCCTCAAGACAGGCAATGATGAAGTATCAGTAACTATCAAACAGACTTATAAGATAGTACTCGTAAGCCAGCCACCTTCTATGTTGGTAGTTCCTATGTACAGAAATGTAAGTACGATAAACAATTCCCATCATCTTTAGAATTTAGTGTGAATTTAGCTATGAAGACAAGTTTTAAATAAGTGAGATGCACCCTGAGAGCTTCCTTTTGAAGTAATATTTTCTCACGAACTAGGATGCAACAACGTTATATGAAATATTAGAAAATTCATTTCGATTTGGCACAGGTGCCGGATTTCATTACTGACTACCTCAGCTAGCGATCCCCAGCACATCCATGCTTAAACATGTAAGCAAACATTTGATTGTAACCTTCAGGATATATTCGCTAATGTAAACCTTATGTGCCTTCATCATCCCACTGAGGAGAAGGACAATTTTGATAAGGAATTTGAAAAAGTGGCTGATGTACCTTGATCACATTCCAATCGGCACAAGGTACAACTCCAATATTTTAGATGTGTGTAATTTTTAAGCAAGTATGATGTCGGATGGCTTTAATCCCAAGAGCCTTTTCTAATCAAATCCAACAAAACTTCTCAAGAAGACCAGTACGGCACCTCATATGCTCGGTTTCACTCGATCAGTGATCGACGAAATCAACGAAAACCCTGGTTTAATGATGAATTCCAAGAGCAGCGTGGAGCGAAAGAGTAGTGATATTAGAGAAAAACTAGAGCTACTGCCGAACATGAGGTAAAAATTACGTTCTAAGAGAAATTAGCAGGGATAGGGTTTAGAAAGTAGTACAAAGTAGAGTTATGCTCGGTGCTGAAAATTAATGGGTATTACTTTTTCAGACATTTAAATCGTGATGATGACCAAAATATTTTAGCAAGCGGAATTAACAAACCAACGGGGACAACAATCCCATCGACTTGACCTAGAATATAAATGAAGGTTTTGAGCGAGAAGGGCTGAATGACTATCTGCTAAAAGATGGTAATATCCAATGCATGATGAAATTTCAGCACCGTTTGCCCAGTCCTCATGAAGAAAGGCCTTCTGAATTACGGCAGCGCAGGTGTAAATCTCCTCAGCATTGTCTACAGCATCCTATATACCTAATAGATTTCAACTTGTGTGGTTTTAAGAGAAGAAAGTTCCCCTTTGACCAAATATTCACCTTATGACAAATCTTGGAGAAAAACCTAAAACTCTAAATTGATTCCAAGTATCTTATCAATCTTTGGGTATTTATAGAAACATATAGTATATGAATCCATATCTGTCTGCAAAACTCGTTCGCAGGACAACGTAAACGCTTACTGATCTATAAAGATAGGTAATTACACTATCGAGATGCTAGGTATAAAGGAAAGCTTCCGACAAGAAGACACACTGTCATGCGACTTTAAGAAAGTAGACTCAATACCAATAGTTTAGAGACTTCGAAAGAATACTCGCATACAGCTATTACTTTAAAGAACCGGGTTGGGTATGAAATCTGCTTTTCGAAAATCTCTTTTCCATAAGCCCCTGTGTTCGCAATTTATTGGCCCTCGATGGCAACTGAGAAATTTGTAAATCCCTTTTACGAACGCTAGGAGGTCTTTCTGCAAACCCTTCCGTTCCGTTTGCATGAATGCAACAGAAAATAGAAGAAAACACAAGAACAAACTCTATTGGCTATGGAGCAACATAAACATACTCAGAGTTAAAAAAAAACGAACGCCCTAACCTTGAGAATCTTAAGCATATCCTTAGTTGAATATGCCTTAGTTAACTCCTTTTTAAATATTTTTGGACAATTCTTGGCAAGGTATATACTTCTGTCTAAACAGAATTAGTCTCAACATTTTTTAAATCAACAAGAAGGATTGTGCTTGCTAGGCTTTGGTTTCCATTGAAGTCCTTGAGATAAGCGAATATGGAGAACATTTTCAATTCATTTTAAAAATCCGACTCCAAAAACCTTAACCGAACGACGATCTAGTCGAAGCAATACCAACTTTAGAGTCCTGCATTCTAGTCTGAACGTTAACCGGAACAAAGGCGCAACTCTTGTTCTTCCTGTTTGGTCTACTCGTGGATTTTGTAAGAGTTTGCTCTGGAAATCGGGTTCATATAAAGGGAGGGCCATCTGTTTTGTTTCTTTTTGAGTCACATGTTATTTTGACACTGACAACTCTTATGCGCTCAAACAATTTACAGAAACTCAGTATTATATTTTCACAATACGAAATGGATCGATTTACGCTTGTTCAACGTTGGGAACTATCGCACAATTACTTCCAAAATGGATGCTGTGTTGCCGACAGAGTGCGAATTTTGAAAATAAGATTCGGTCGAAATAATGAACCAACTGCTGCTGGTGTACGCAAGCTTGTGATGAAGTTCGTGAGACTGGTTTGCTAATTGATAACCAAACATATTCACGTTTCCGTCCTGCTTTCACACCTGTTGTCGAAAGTGTGCGCCTAAGCCCGAGAACCTCAACGCGTCAAGGTATCAGCAACTGCACATCAGTCGCACTAGCCTGAGGAGAATTTCCGTATTCGCTTACAAGGTCCAATGGACTTAGGAATTGAAACAAAAGAACCACCCGCTTCGTGATCGCTTCTCTGTTTGGGCTTTAGAGCTGCTCGAAATTAACAATTTTGACAAAAAAACATTTTTTCAGATGAGACGCATTTCCAACTCGGCCGCACCATAATCAAGCAAAATTGTCGTATTTGGGGTTCGGAAAATCCACACGTAGTCATAGAGAAGCCAATGCATCGTGAAAGTGTGAGTGTTTTGTGCGATTGTCGGAGTGGCGGCATTATTGATCCATTTTTGTTCCAAGACGACAATGGAAGAAACGTTACAGTCCATGGAGAGCGCTACCGAAGGATCATAACCGATTTTTTATGGAGAGAAATTGAGTATTTTGACTTAGGCGAGCTGCTATCGTTCTAGCAAGATGGGGCTACGTGCCACACAAGCCATCCAGCAATCGATTTATTCCACACTAAGTTCAATAATCGTGTAATCAGTCGTTTTGGTGATATTGCTTGGCTGCCACGGAGCTGCGATTTGACGCCATTGGACTTTTTTTATGGGATGCAATTAAAGATCGATGCTATGTGAACAATCCAGAGACGATTTAGGTACTCAAGAACAATGTTGATTGAGCATGTAAGTGAAATAGGGATCAAAATCGTCGAAGATATGTTGAAAAATTGGGTTGACGCGATGGCCTATTGCTAAGCCAGCCGAGGCAGTCATTTCAATAAAATAATATTCCATAATTAATCGGAAGGTTTACTCTTTTCAAAAAAGTAACGATCGTTGAAAAATGATCGTGTCTTTTTTACAGCCTCTGTTAATTGTTGTTTTAATTCAAATATATTTATAATTTTTATAATTGAAGTGTTTTCTCTTGAAGTTTGTACATAAAATTCTTAGAATAATTTATTTGTGAATAAAAGAAACATTGTTGAAAATCTAGAATTAAGTCCCTGTGGATTCCGGCGAAAGATACGCTGGAAGTGAACCAGAGGCACGACTGGTCAGGAGAAAATACGACCGAGGATTCGAAGTTGGACTGTGAACCCATCTCGGCACTTGTTGAAACAGCCTAATAAAATTTGAATTTGTAACGTAATAAAGAAATAGTTGTAGTTTTTCTTCTTGATATAAACCATCGGATAAATCGGGAAGACATTTTTATATTATAGTTGAAAAGTCGCAAAAACTATTGCGACCAAACAGCCTCTTTCAAAATAGACCAACAGATGACCCACCCTTTACATTATACACACATATATCCAAATTGCTTGCGTCAAGTATGGTTGACCCAAAGGGTGATCACTAATTTTTGTGATCTAAAGATGTCGCCATTTTTTGACAGCACACATCCAGGGAATTTTCGTTGCAGAAACTGCATTGTTTGATTTGCAGTGTGGCATGGCGCACCGACCTAGACCTCTTTTGTGGGCAGACATAATGAGCCAACATCAACCAATATTGATTCCCCTCGACTGTTTCGCCTATGGTTTTGGCGCAAACGCCAGCCCAAACAGTCACTTGTTGGTCATGCAATGGTGTTTCATGGATCTCGTCTGAATTCTCCGTTCCCCAAATACGGAAATTTTGCTTATTAACGGCACCAGAGAGTGTGAAGTGGGCCTCGTCGGTCATCAAAATTTGCTACCAAAAATCAGGTTCAGTGCCAAGCATGCGAGCGACTGTTTGGCCGAATTCCAAGCGATATGTACGGTCTGTCGGCAATATTCTTTGAGTTAATTGCAGTTTATACGGAAACAAATGTAAAACATCCTTCAAAATGCGCAGCAAGGTGACGATACAACACATGTGGGTTCTCGGCAACACGATCTCTTACCGCTTCAAGCAGTTCATTGGAACGTCTTGGGCGTTGATGAACGGCATGTCCATGATCTCCCACTGTCCTGTGCTCAACAAAATTCGACGAACAAACGACGAAGAGTTGTTAGACGGTGCTTGTTGGCCACGATATTTTTTAACGATATGCGCGTTTAGTTAACACTACTGAACGAATATTTTCAATGAGTACAGCGTCACTAATTCAGCGCGTTGTTTCGGTGTGAAGCGATTCATGGTTAAAATTGTACTGAATTGACGTTTGAAAAACATGTCTACTCAAGTCAATCGGTTGATAAATGTCAAAGTTATTCAATGTTTACAAACCGACATAAAAGATGGCGCTACAGGCTGCGTCAATAGCGCTACAATAGCTTCCAAATTAATGATTTTCTTGAATGTAATTTATCTTTATTTTTAAAGGTTTCTGTCCCAAGGAGTAACTCCACATTATTTGGCATGGTCTTTTCGAATGGTGGTATTCAACAATTCGGAAAATAATAGTGGAAACATGTCAAGTGTTCTGAAAATTATTGTCGCCGGTTTATAGGTATGACGGAGTTAAATTTGGATTAAAAAACTATTGCCAAAGAGTTGCGGCAATGTTGCACAAATGTCATATGTCAAAAAAAAATAGAAAATGGATGCATTCAATACTTCATCCACAATGAATGCGTTTAGTAATGTATCAGTACATACCACCTTGATGGCGCTCCCATTGTTCCGATTTCAGTTCTGTTTTTTTTTTGTTAAGTTGGTAAATCTGTTGTTGACAATCCCTCTAAATCTTCGCGTCATAGCTTGACATTTGCAAAAGTTACGTATCCAAGAGTACATCTAACTCTGTGTGCTGACGACTTTTTACAATTTTAGAAATGGATTTAAATTTGCAACAACGAACTTGTATTAAATGTTGGGAAAGTGTTTCGGCAACGATTCTCTAAAGAAAACGGTCGTTTACCAGTGGCACGAGCGATTCAAAAGTAGTCGTGAGTCACTCGAAGATGATGAACGCAGTACCAGACCATCGACATCAAAAACCGACGAAAACATTGATGAAGTAGAAGAAATGTTGGTCAATAACCGCAAATTAACCATCAGAGAGATAGTGGAGGACTTGAACATTGCCTATGGATCCGTCCAATATATTTTGGTTAATGATTTGGGTTTCCGTCGTGTAGCAGCAAAGTTGGTGCCAAAAGACCTCAATTTCATGCAAAAAAGAGACCGATCGTGTTGACGTTGGTGATGATTTGCGAGGCTGAATCCGATCTCACATTCATCAAGAGGATCATTACTGAAGACGAGACGTGGGTTTATGAGTACGACACGCAATCCAGACATCAGGCAAGTGAATGGCGTTCACCAAATGAGCCGAGACCAAAAAACCACCTCGTTTTCAGCCAAAAAAAAAGGCAATGCTCATGGTTTTCATGGATTACAACGGTGTACTGAATCATGAATTTTCGTCAGAAGGCCAGACAGTACACAAAGAGTATTATTTGGGCATTATGATACGTTTCCGTGAAGCAATTCGCCAAAAGAGACCAGAATTGTGGGCAGAAAACTCGTGAATTTTGCCTCATGATAACGCACTGTCGCACAGTGCCATCATTATTCGTAATTTTTTGACGAAAAATGCAACAAATACGAGTACCATCCAACAGCCACCGAATTCACCTGATTTGGCTCCCTGTGACTTCTTTCTTTTCAATCGAGTTAGAAAACCTCTACGGGGAACGCGTTTCAACAGCCGAGAGGAAGTAATGGAAAAATTGCATGAAGCACTGATGGACATACCGAAAACCGAATATAAAAAATGTTTCGAGGATTGGATCAAGCGCTGGCATAAGTGTGTTGCAGTCGATGGGGATTACTCTGAAGGGGACAATATAGATTTAGATGAATAAACTTGTATTTCCAATTTCCTGAATACATTCCAGGAACATCAAGGTAGTATGTCAGAAAAAAAAAAAATGGATGCATTCAACACTTCATCCACAATGAATGCGTTTAGTAACGTATCAGTACATATTGTCAAATCTTTACAGATTGTAAATTACAAATTCTGGCTATACCAACACTTTCATTAACATTAGATCGCTTCACTCACTACAATTCGAATTTATCACAAGCCAATTAATAAAACTATTAGAAACTTTCTCATAACACAACTATTTATAACGTCACGTCTCGTCAACAAAATATCTCACCGTATCAAAAGATAAGAAAAGACTCAACAACATCATTTCATTCCCTGAGCATTAGAATTAAATTTTAATTACTAAAAGTTAAAGATACGTAATCTTCTCTCATCTAAAAAAAAAAAAAAAAAAAAAATCCCACAGAACAAAGGAAATTACCAAAAAAAATTAAAATAATACAAAACAAAACGAAACTAACAATCAACAATCGACAATTATCTACTTGAACTAATCATCGGGCTACCCCACACTATGGCATCTCCTTTACTCATTTCTTTTATTTTCAGTTTTATTTTCTTCGCCCCCGCTCCCCTGGCTCATTTTTTATCCGTTCTTATGACGATGACTTTCACTAAAGATATTTCACTCGATTCATACAGTATCTACCCACAACAAAAATAAACCCCATTCAATCGACAGAGGTATTACTAACCAAAACCACACAGCTGACTTAATCGTAATCATAATCGAGTAGCGAAAATAAACCCAAAGAAAGCTAAGAAAATAATACAAAAAGACTAAAAAATACAGACACCAATATAACACTATTACTGATACCGACAAACTCGTACTGATATCGGGGAAATATAAACTCAAAATGAACATACACACCAAAAGCAAAAAAACAAATTAAATAAAATAAAAGCCAGAACAGAAAGAAAACAGAAAAAGAGAGCAAAAAAAGAACAAAATACTATAAGAAATCATGATGAACTCATCACGCCATTCCATAGAACGCGATAAGAATGCGAGTAAGTATATACATAAAATTTTTTTTTCCTCCTCCCTTACAACGCACCCTACCTCAATTGCTTCACGACATCAAAACAAAATTAATAAATTAATGCAACCAAAGAGAGAACAAAAAAAAAACATCTGATAAGCATTGCGTATGTGTTTCCTTGCTTCAACTAACCCCTCAAGAACAGGCCGCAAATGGATCGCAAAATTAAAATTTCTACAATCTTCTTTCGTTGTACTCTTCATTTGCGGTTGTCTTTCGCCTCCTTATTCTTCTCTCCTACCGCGAGCAAATGTAATCGCCTTCTAATCAATTGGGAACGCACAATTCAATTTCACTTTCAATTCCATCCAAAATACAAGAGGACATACGAGTACATGTACCAAGGCACCTACTCTCCATTTTCAACTTGAGAAACGGCCCTCCCACATCGCCTCATCGCCTCATCGCAATATAGTATAAAAAATATGCTAAATTATTTACACACATCACTTAATTGTATCGAAAATAAAACCAACACTGAAAAACAACATGGGTATAAATGACAGGTAAATACCATCTATAGATACAAATCTATATATGTAAAATGAGCACCCATAGATACTCATCTAAATAAAAGACGTGAAAGAATTACATTTGTCTTTCCCATTGACAGATAGATGCGAAACGAAACGAGTCAAACAGAAACCAAAAAGTATCTGACACTGAGAAAATTGATAATACAAAATACAGAAGACAAGGGTAGCCTGGTAGCGTGGCAATAAAATGATTTCCTCTTCCCCCTTTCCATTATCATAACATTAAACATACTCCTTTGATAGGTAATTACCCAATACAATTTGGGTACAACTTGAAATCCACGCGCAAAATCAACAAAGACGCGAACTCATCAATTTAGCGGTGATGTCAAATTCAAATTCAATTTTAGACGACCATCGCTGACGGCAGATTTGACATTCTCATACACATGCATATCAAATGGTTGACAGTTCTAAGTACTGTCAAAGGGTATGTCTAAAGCAAATGTCACCTGCATCCAAAGTAAAAACAAAAAAAAAACACGAAATCTTAAGTAAAATTCTAAAGAAATTACCCATTTTCTTAAACTTGTAGTATTCGTGGGATTAGATACTTTTTTTTCCCCGATTGAAGATACGACCATGTAGATATCTTTAAGCTTAATTTGCTGGAATTCGAATATCTGTCATCTCTTTTCCGCCAAAGGACAACTCATACACTATTTGAGATCGCATTACGCATAAAAATTTCAATTTTCGCGACATAGTCGTTGACGTTTTGCAAACGTCACGATTGTCATTGCAAAATTGTGTTGACCAGTTTGCTTTGTGCCGCACATGAAATCGATTTTCACCTTTTTTTATTTATTTATTTATTTTTTTTTTTTTTTCGGCGTCGTTGTCTTTTACTTATTCCACTCTGGAGCTGTTGTTGTTGTTTTCGGTATTACCATTTGTTGCTAATTTACTTGTTTGGATTGTTTCTTTGCACAACGTACAAGGTTATACCAATGGATACACGCGCGTTCGTTCAAAAGATACACACACACAAAACGAGCCAAAAAGAACAGAAAAAAAAAAAAAACTAAACCTTAAAAACTCTCACAAGCGCCTACAGCAGCCCCCGTAACTGCCGGCCGTCGTCAGTCGGTATGGTATAATCAAAATCGAATAACGAATAAAAAAAAAAAAAAAAATCAAGAAGAAGAATTTATGGGGAATTGAATGAATTTTTCCGACTAAAATATATTCGCGGATCTTACCGACGACGACGACGACGACTACGACAACGACTACGATTGGCAGTAAAGCAATACGAGACAGGGCGACAATTCAACTGACTGATACGCCAAATTCTTATTAATAAAAGCGACAGCAACTCTACGACGATTGAAGACGACAACAACATGAAAAACAACAACAGCTACAGCTACAGCTACAGCGGCAGCGACGACCGCGAATACAACAACTACATAGGTACAATGACTATAGCAAAACCAGTGGCGATGATGATGAAGACGATGATGATTATGGGGAATCGGTAGGGTCCGAGGGTGTAAAAACAAACCAAGATAAGCGTATAAAAACCAAAACCAAAGAAAAATAAATAAAATAACTGAAAAACCACAAAACGAACGTTGAACAAAAAAAAAAAAAATACAAAAAAAAAAAGGGGGGAAACGAGTGGGGCCAACACTGTCGTGAAAACAACAACGCACACATATTAGAGGCACGTTATGGAGAGACCCAATAAAATTTACACTTACTCACCGTCATCGCTTACCACACACTTCGCCGTACAACACACGTCAAACACTTAACTCATACCCCACACCACACACCTCACAGTTAACAAACTAACTAGTCAATACTCACCACTTATCCCCACACACCTCACCTTACTTCACACAAAACTCTATCCAGACTACAGCGACTACAAATGCTGATGATGATGAAGAGTACTGGTGCTCCCCAAGTGGAACTCCCCGGGCTGGAGATTAAATAATTGTTGCCGTCCTTCTTCTTCTTTTCTCTCTCTCTCTCTCTTCCTTTTGTTTTTTTTTTTTTTTTTTTCTTATTTTCTTCTTGCTCGTTGTTGTCAATGCACGAGTATATTTCATTTACTAAAGGGAATCCACGATGGAAAATAAAATGACGTTGCCAACGTCGAGTGTGCGCGGTCGTTTTGCTTCGCGTTTTAAATCGAAGTTGACGCGTCAACGACAATCATTCGTTTCAATCGAAAAATCTATCTACAGCACACAATACATGCCTTAAGATTGCCCGTAAGTCCGTAATGTGTGCTAATCATAATGATGATCATAAATTCTGACTCGATGAGTGATGAAGAAGAGCTTATTTTCACAACGAACCAACAAGAGAAAAGGACTAAGCGACACAAGGTGACAATAGAGATTAGAGAGATCGCATTTTGAAAAGTTGAACGCGCGTTACTTAGCACGATTAAAGTGATAATCAAAGACTTGTTTGTTTGTTTGTTTGTTTGTTTGTTTAATTTAATTTTGGACCACAGTACAAATATTAATAATAAAGTTGATAATTTATTTTAATTACACACGGAGAGAGAATAAGAATATAGATAATGAATGTATCTGAACAGAACTGTAATCACATGCGTCAAACCTTTCAGGCGATTGTCGATCCAAACAGTTCCGAATGATACGATCTTTCATTTGAAATGGTAAGATCGTCGAATTTTCACACATTGAAAGATCTCCCACTTCTAGGATTTGAGATGATCACATCACGTTCGATCCCAATCATTATGTTAGATACCCTGATTGATTGTGAAATTATGCAAATGATCGTCGGAGACCGTTTCATTGTCAAATGACGTCATAGTCATTCGCTTATTAACAAAGAAATCCTATGACGTCCTGTCCATGATCTAATCATTATCATGATCATCACTGTTTTGATTTCTTCGTAAGCTTCGAATGCTCTACATCAATTAAGATATTTTATCAATAGATTATAGATTACTCTACAAATAGTCTGACTTAAGTAATTAAAAATATGATACATTCGTATCTAAATTAAATTAAAAAGCCCTTAATTAAATAAAATAACACAATTACCAGCTTTGAATTGGTTTAGCGATCGCTCATCGTGCTCAAATCAGAGATAGTTGTGACCCACTCGCTATTGATAATGTGGAATCGTTCAAGGAATGAATCACTTCCAATCATTTTGACAGCTTCTAAATGTTTCTACAATACTTAACGTTACAGAGTTCCGTGTTCAATTAGCAATTATCAAACCGAGATTTGATAATACTGATAGATTTACGAGTATAACAATTCAGCACGTCATCCTCGAATTCTGTCAACAAAAATTGAAAACAGCTGATCAGTTTGACTTGCCACTTGTCACTTGTCACTTGCACATCCTCTTTCATTTGAAATAAATTCTGTCAACGATTAAAGCTTTAAATTCGAATTGGGACGTCATATACTCGTATAGAATGCATGACAGTTGGCAACAAATGTCAACTAAATTCATGTTGGCACTGATTTGACGGATATCTCTTTTAAAAGTGTGGATTATCTTTTAATGCACAAGGAAACTTGCAAAAATGGTCAGTGTGAAAATGACAGTTCATCTGACAGCTAACTGACAGAGCATGTATACTGACCTTTAGATTTTTCTCTCTAATACTTGTAGTACTCGTATGCATCACTATTCACTGAGCAATTATCACATCAGCAGATTCAATTCATTCCGGCCCAAGTATAATTAATTAGTTTTCTCTTTCAATTTAATATCCGTAAATGTTAAATGCTAAATGCCAAACATACTAATCACTTAATTACTCTTCGTTAAATGATCGATGATAGTCGTTGTGTACTATAGATACGACTAATCAAATTTATTTCAGTTTCCATAGTGCTTATGTGTGAGTATACACGGAAAGCACATTCAAAATCTAAACGATGGTGCGTCCAATTCAATGATCCACCATAGAACCGATTAAAACACAATAACAATGGACAAATGTGTTGTTCATAAATAATTAGAGTCCTACAAACACATCCGGTGTGGGCTTAAAGTCGTTACGTACTCGTAGACCCATACAGATACTTTGGTGTGTGCACGCGTGTTGTGAGTAATTCTACAGCAACATTTTCAATGAAAACATTTGTTTACATTTTGTTTGCAAAAATTCTTGTCTTGTTTTTGTTTTTTTTTGTTGTTTTTTTATTTAAAAAAATTTGTTGATTTTCCGTTTTATAGTGAAGAGTAGTTTTTAATTTTATGTAGACAAAGCATTTTCGTACGAATTCGGGTCAAGGGTAACATCATCGTTACGTAGTTTACTTTCGATAGAAATAACGTTTGGCATTTAAGTGGAAATGATTTGATTGTTAAGAAATGTTAGAGGTAAGGTTATAAAAATCAGCTTAATAGGTCAGAGGTTGTAGTTTGTGATTAGGAGGTCAATATTTGTCAGCGGAGATAATGTACTCGTAGATCAAGTGGTCAGAGCAGGTTTTGTATGTTTAGGAACACACTCTTGTGGCTTAGGTAAGCATCTACTTCACCATAAGTATGCATTTCCTCTTATACAGCATTGAAAGTATGAACATATGTACGTTTTGCTTCTTAGATTCGTTTTAAAGACCAACTTACATATGGGCAACCAACAGTTTGGTTATAGACCTGGTCTGTCTCAGTTTTTTTTTTGGAGCAAATTTCTGGCAGGCCAGTTGACAGTTGATTACGTTTTTTTCCACTATTTAATATAAAAAAAAAAAACCGGTAGCCACCACCTACCGAAGCACCAGCCGCCACCAGTTGGTAGATCGATGCACGGTAATCCTTATTTCACTTATGGAAATGTCGAAGATTCGATACTCTGTTCATAGCGAAAGATCTTAACGATCTTCTGATACATCAAGGCCAGACGCATGCATACCAGTAAGTAAGTAGTTGACCAATGATGCACTTTTAGGGTCAAATGATATCAAAAGGGGGTTGATAGTCGCGTTTGGATATGTTCTCGTACTACTTCGTACTCGTTTGGCCTGAAAAATCTGCAGGGGTTGAAGAAATTGTCTTTCATATATGTAGTCTGTTTTAATTTAAGTAAACCTATTCAAATTGTACATCTTTCACGTAAAATAGGGGCTGCTCACTCAAATTAAACTGGCAGACAGAATAGTTTCTCAAAAGAGTTTTGAAAATTTCTAATACGAGGTCATACTTAGATTTAGCCCCTCGTAATGACTTTTGACCACTAACACTTCTTGTTTGAATGCAGAGAATTTCTTATAGAGTTTGACATTCCCTAGTTCTAAAGGATAATCGTTCATACTGTCAATTATTTTGCCTTCTTTTATTTGTTTACTACTTGACATAGTGGTTAATCTGCCTTTCGTTGATAGTCACTGCATAGAATAGAATGTAGAATGTGGTTGAACGTTGTACGATTAGGGTAGCCACTGACTGGCATCAACTTGTCTATGTCACATGTTTGCCGTCGTGTAGCAATTTGCATCAAATGATTTAGACATGTAACATCAACAAAAAAAACAAGCAACAAAACATGCTAGGTTTCATCTAACAACCATCATAGTTTGATGAAGAGGGTAAGCAAAACCATGTAGCAAAATATTCTCTCTCCGAGCATCGGCTTCTCCGGAAAAAAAAGAGGAAATTGAGAGGTGCTACAATATTCGGAAGTCTTTCCTAATGAAAAAGCACTTCTACATACTGACAAATGGCAAGCACTATTCAATTTTTGCTGTGAGGCAAAAAGAACAATTCAACAATGAAAATGAAAACTGCTATCCAACCGACCAAAAGAAAGTAAGGGTAACAATTCCTAAATTTAAGTACAAGGCTACTGGACGGCCTAATTGTCGAGTTATTTAAGCAAGGGGAAGATGATTTGGTAGAGAGCATATACCAACTCATTTCCAAGATTTATTCGGAAGAATTTCAACATCGTTTGCCCAATCCCCAAAGAACCCACTTAACAACTCGAATGCCAACTGTCCGCATTGGTCTTCTTAATATGTATTGCGTACAATATCTTGTCGGCTGTATTCAGTGAACGCCTGAAACCGATTGTCAAAAATCTGGCTCTTACGAGTCTCAGTGAGCTTAAGGAGGTTATGAAGTTGGTCTACCTTGATTACTAAGAAGACTATAGAGTCGTATGCACAGCATCTTAAAGTACTACACATAAGTGAAACGATTACCTTCGACACAGTTCCACTGAAAATTCTCGACTGCGACATCGAGCTAACGACCATCTTAATAACTCTTAAAGGCTTTCTATGTTTGCGCTTTCAATAGGAGGTTCTACCGAACTATGTTCGATACAGTTCTAATAGGGATGAGACCATGTTTACCAAATTTCACTGAATGATCGCCCAAGTTTTCGAATACATCTACGCTATAAAGATTAAATTTATGTCAGAAGAGAATACGAATGGCAGGAAATAAACAATTGGGTTCATATAATTTCATAAGCTATGCGATGTTCTTCGGAGTCTAGCAAACTGTTTAACGTTTAGGGAAAATCCGAAATTCACATAAAAATCGACGATGGAGTTTGTTTAGTATGACACTTTCGTAGTACTATGAAAAATTATAGCCCCTAAAATACTGACAATCAAGGACTGCCGTTGGCTTGTTGATGCTGCTATGTACATATAAATATATAGAATTTGTCATACTACAATAAAGTTTAGAGTTGGTGGCGCAAAAGATGTCACCCGAGTTTCTTTAGCTGTAATTTTTTCTATGACTGAAAAACTTTGGTTCTGCTTATTATTTAATGTCCTAAGGTTTTGTTCCATTAAGCCGAGAAAATGATATCGTCTAAGTGGGCCCCGCCAGAATTGATGACCATTCGGGCCCGATTTGTGGCATTTTGCATCACTCTTACCAGAACTTCCGGCGATAGGTCCTCCCATTCTTGACGGAAGCCCTCTTTGAGGGCTTCAAGAGTTTGAGGCTTGACATAGACTCATGACTTCAAAAAACCCCACATAAAGATGAGGTTAAATCAGGCGATCTTGCCGGCGAGTGTGAGTCGCCAAAACGAGAGATCAGGCGACCCGGAAATGCAGCCCACAGAATTTCAGTTGTGGCTCGTGCAGTATACGCCGTTGCTCCATACTGGTTCTCCAGTCCCAATTCATCCAATTGAGAAAGTCATTGAGCATGGCTCTGACGTCTGACGCCTCCAGCATAAACAGCACACCATGTAGTGACCTTGAGCGTGTGTAATGCTTCTTCGTGGATTACACGCAGATTTTCGGTGCCCCAGAAGAGATAATTTTGCTTATTCACATATCCACAGATATGAAAATGGGTCTCGTCGCCCATGATGATTTTCGATTGTCTCCTTCCTGGTTGAGATTCATGATGGTTTCGGCATTGGTTGCACGCGCTTGGCGGTCAATAGCTAACTGCTGATGCACTTTCTGCACTTTGTAAGGGAACATCTTACAGTCTTTCACCAAAATTCTGTGTAAAGACCGCCAAATGATGCCCAATTGCATGGCACGTCGTCTGGTTGATACTCCGGATCCCTCTGCGACATCTTCAACCACATCTGCGATATTCTCAGCAGAACGGCTGCTCCGGGCCGACCAGATCTGGCAGCATTTTGTTTTATCATATACTTTTCTAGGCGAGTGGCTAAACGTCGTAGTGTTTGTAAAGTTGTTGCCGGACGACCGGAAAATCTGCGCCGAAAATTACGCGGCGGTAACACCACCAACGAATTATTCCGCGTTCTTTAGCAGTATAGCGATTCATGTCTTGTTGGCGTGTATTTTGTATCTGTTTACTTCACGAATGTCAAAGAAGAATTGACGTTTGCCGCCATTTGCAAAAGTTATAGGTCCTTCCGGTAGGGAGATAACTTGTACGCCACTTAGTAAAATTTAGACATGGCACGTGGTATGAATTATACACAGGGTGTCCCCTAATTCGTTGACGATAATTTGGGAAATGATTACTGGACATATTCTAAGAAAATATATCGTTCTACAGTAAGGGTCTATCTGCAATGTTGACATCATTTATTGAGGATTTAAGAAAAGGCTTACTTTGGTGTACCCTGACCCATGTTAACGGAAATTGCTCTGTTAGAACTAATGGTAAAAATTTCGTGTAGGACTTTATTTTTAGAAGAAATACCAGCCTTTATAACGGCGTTTAAATAAAGTTGAGATCTTGTTTGAGTCTGTAGATATCCAATTTCTAAACCTTTTCTATTTTCATTGCCCATGTTAATTTTCAACTTTGTAAATGTAACTTTGTATGTGATAGAGATAATCATTAAAATGAGCCCTAACATTGTAGATACATTGATTTTTAAATGCGTCAACAATATTAACTATTTGGAAGTAGATCTCAAACAGAAGGTCTCCTGCTTAAGGCCCAGCTTATTTTTATGAAATTAACCACGGAGATTTGATTGATAGAATGATCGTCATCAGAGAGATTTAGGACATATCCTGATTATAGGCAATTACTATAAAAGTAACCTCCTTGACCGCCAGAGTGCGCTGCTACTGCAAAAACGGTTATGGTGCCTTGAAGTCCGTTCATATTTAGCAGACATGCCAAATTTCAGTGCGATACTGTTTTTAGTTTTGTTTTGACAGCTGATTGTCGTTGACGTGTTTGCCATCATGTTGAGTATGGACAAAAACGATTTTCGTTCTCTCATAAAACATTATTTTTTGAGAGACAAAACGGGGAAGGAAACAAAAGAAAAGTTGGATAAATATTATGGGGCTAATGCTCCGTCAGATTACACCGTCAAATATTGGTTTCGAGAGTTTCGTGGTGGCCGCAACTCCACTACCGATCAAGTCCGCAGCGGCAGGCCCTCCGATGCGGTTACAGAGGACAATGTCAATGTCATGAAATGGTGTTGGCTGACCGGAAAGTGAAGGTGCGCCAGCTAGCGATACCACAAAGATTAGTGTGCACTCACACGCCATATTTTGGGAAATAGTCTGCATATGAAAAAGTTATCCTGCCGCTGGGTGCCGCGCATGCTCACTCCTGACCAAAAACAGGAGAGAGCACTTCGAAAGAGTGTTTGGACTTGCTGATGCAGAATCGGGCGGACTATTGGCGTCGATTGGTAACTGAATTTGGATCCCTCAGACTATTATCTCTTCCCAAACCTCAAAAGAAAAAAAACATCAACAAAAAATTCAGCTCACGCGAGGAAACCATCGACGCCACGGAGGAGTATTTTGCAGACCTTCCGGAAAATTACTTTTCGGACGGGATCAAGAAGTTGGAAAATCGCTGGAATAAGTGTATAAGGGGACTATATTGAATAAAATAAAAAAAAAAAAAACATTTAAAAAAAAAATCTTTTCATTCCCAAGGAGGTTACTTTTCACTCCATCTAGTATTCACCTTATAAAGGTGTCACCAAGTAAATCATACACGAATCTACGTGGTAACAGATAGGCTTAAAAGAAAATTCGGTAGACTATTTGGAAGCTCTGGGAAAAGAACTTTGAAGAATACATTGCCATTTAAACAGAAAATCAAGATCTGATCAAACACAGGACCTTTTGATTGTGGGATATAAAGGCCGCACAATCAAGGCGACTGAATAGCTCTTGCTTATATAAATAGACAAGTTGCAATGGGTTTTATAATGGAGAACAGCTCTCTACCACATTCCCGTGAACTAAGAGTGAACAATGTGAGATTCTAATTGAGAAGGGTTATATCCTATCTTTTACACCTTATCATTTGCACTTAAAAAATCACTTCTCGAGAAAACAAAACATCATCGACGCCTCTTAAATTTACACAAATTCAAATCAACAAACTCACAATTATTGTAAAGTTAATGTCATGACCATTTTGTTATGTGATGAGTTTTCTCATCAACAAACAAGCCACTAGTATCTATCTACTCTTAGCTAGGTGCCAACAAATTTAAAAACAAAACAGAAAACAAAAAAAAAAAAAAAACTGTCTTTCAACACCACATAAAAACAACAATCCAATGACTTGTCAATATTTAAACAACAAGCGAATCGATTACCTATATCAACATCAAACTATTTTCCACCGATAAATAGCATCTCCCACACAAACTCATCTTCCTCATCAATTCGAAACAAACCATTAATCCTTGCTCACCAAAAGATCATTTCAAAGATACGAATCGAATTTAGGTGTATCTACAACGAAAAGATATCTCAACAGCCCATATCATTCCACCCACTCATTTACTCTACATCTCTAGATTCCCAGTACATCTGCTTGTATCTATCCGCTTTCAACTACGTCACAATCAATTGAAACCGAATTCATTTGACTAAATTTATTCTCAAGACATTCCGATCGAACAGCAACAAAAGAAAAAAAAAAAAAAAGAAAAAATTAAAAAGGAACGAAGAGAAGCCGAAGAAAAAAACTTCAAATAATAATAATGATCAATCTAATGAATTCATATCCCGCCTCGTGTGGGTTGTGCACCAGTTGATGGGAAGGAGAATTTCCTATGCCATAATATCTAAAATTCCACACTCGACTTAAGATCGCTCATCCTCCACACACGTTAATAGGTAAACAACAAAAAAAAAAAAAAATGTATCCAAAAAATACAAACAGATAAAAAAAAAAAAACTTGTCTATAAATACAAATCTTAAACACACGGGATTCCCCAGGAAAATACCCGAACCGATTTAATCCCCCAATCTTATTTCGACCGGAATTCAACGAAATCGAAGAGGCTAGAAGATGCCACTGGCACCAGCTCAGCCAACATCCCAATCAACATACCACAACACCAAACACCGAGAGTTTTTGTTATTTTTTGAGTAGGTATACACAAGTATCTATCGACTAAAAATACATCCGCGAAAAAATAAGAAATACAAAATAGAAATAACCTTCAAAAAAATTTATTTTATCGCATTTTTTTTCTCGTGGGGGTGATCTCTAAGAAGAACAAGGTAACCGGCAACTGTCAGCTTAGACAGATGTGCTAAATATTGTAGATATTTTCCTCCTCAAGGATACGACCAGTATCCAAATACCAACGAATACACTAGGTACTATTCTTCTGCAAAAACTTACCTCAACATGATCAATGTCAAATATCAAATAAAGGTACTCCAAAATAATTTGTTGATCAATTCGAAAGTGATTTGTCACAAGATGTCGCCGTTAATAGATTTTCCATTACATTAGTCAACTGCCCAATCCAGAGGAGTCAATCTATCAACTGTTTACAGATATCCCCGAAAAATTCACGTCACATCCGAATAATGAACGAATTTTTGCACACCGAAAAAATCACTCAAGCCCAAGCACGATCGATTAATTGAACGATCGTTTGATTGGTCGCGATCAACAGATACAATTTGCAAAGTTCAAAAGCGATATTGTAACTCGAATAGAAAAGGAGAAGCAATTTTCGAAATAAAAAAAAAAAAAAAAAAAATATCTCACATACGAAATAAAGACGATCTAACCACTAGTGAGACGAGAAATTGCTGAAGAAACCAAACGATATGGTTGGCAGGCGACAGCAACGGCGGCTATATTGCGCCAACGATGAATAAACGATTTTTTTTTTTTTTTTTTACCTCTAAGATACACTCTTGGGTGTTACAGGCTCTTTACGAGTGCAAAACCGAAAATACACGCCGTCTGTCCGTCCGTTGAGTTCGTGCGTTCAGCTTTCAGCATTCAGCCACAGCTCCGTTGTCGTCGTCAACTAATAATCAATTCAGAAAAATTGTTTTTTTGTTTTTTTTTTTTTTGTTCGTTCTTCTCTGTGTAATAGAGCGCCGCGCACACAATTTGTATTCGTTTCGTACTCAGTCTAGGAGTATCTCATGGCTCTACAGTCTACTATTTGAACGTTAGGCTAGCACTTACTCACTCGTATGATATTTACATACAAAAATTGCTAGCGCACACACAACGGCAGCTAGAGCGGAAATTCACGCGTGTACACCGTCTTTAAGTCGATTTGTAGGCTGCTTACGTTTTTTTTTCTGTTTTTGTATTTGAAATACCTTCTTTCATCCATTGGATAGTCGGCTGATATACATGTATTTGTGATATTCGCAAATATACCTACACATATGCGACGTTGTACGCGCCTATGACTTGCGAAGGACGGGATTTCGCACGATTACGTCGAACTATTGTTGTTTTCGAGTGGAAAATTGTCGACTCTTATACCTACTCATACTTCTGCTATCTATCACCTTCTCTTCTCTATGAGTTTAGACTTATTGTTTTTTTTTTTTTTTTTCTATGTTGACATTATGTGCAGATGTATGTATCTATCAGAATATTTATTGGGGTATCCCTGGTTAGGTCACTGTACACATCACATACAGGTAGACACATTTACCAATCCCATATCTGTTTTCGTAGCCGATTCACTGGCGCCTATGGTCTATCTCACAGGTACACAAAAATACAATTGTGCTTTGTGTTTTCTTTGAAACAAAACGAAAAAAAAAAGAAGAGGATCTTCCACACTTTAAACCCCTTTTGCAGAGTCGTAAAGGTTTTTATATTCCACAAAACCATTCACCTCTAAGCAATACCTATATATTCATTCGTGCCCGTAATCGTACTCGTAAACTCGTATCTAAAGGTATTTAGCAACTCTTGACGTATCTTTTTGAATTTCCTTTCTTCGTTATTTTCGCAGAATCACAGAAACAATGAGAAAAAAAAGAAAAAAAAAAAACGCACAACAAGTGTAAGATACAATTACGCGAAACAAACACAGCCACTATGATACGACACGAACAAAACCGGACGAACGATAAACGTGCAATGCGCTTGTTGCTTACGTTGCTCGTTGTGATCGTTACGATCGCTGCGATCGTTAATGTTATTTTATTTATATTTTTTTCATTTTTCATTTCTGATCGCTGGTGATTCCGTGAGTTGCGCGCTGCTACTGTAAGTACCCGTACTAGGCGCTCCGCTACGTTGCGATATACTCTGCGCTACTCGGTGCTGTGTGTGGTTATGATGTCTGGTGTGAATGTCGTACTACATTGATCTTGTGTGCAAAATGAAATGGCACAAAAAAAAAAAATAAATAAATAAATAACAAAACGACAATCCGAACCACAGCCAGAATGAACAGGGAACGGACTTCGCTTCGACCAACAGCTTTATGGAGAACCCGTTTTACAGACTTTGATATGCGGTTTTTTAGCTTTGCTTCATTGATATTAAATTAAAGTGTAAACAGACTATGAAAGAAAAGAGAGAAGTTGAGTAAAAAAGATCGAGATATCAAACTGAATGAATTTGATAACTAGTTGAAAATACGTGAACAGTGTGGTGTAAAGGTTCACTGATAGTTTTATTAATAAACTACATTTGATGGTATTTTTTTAAAATTACATCGCGCAATATTCGATTGATTTTAAATATGGCAAGAGCGTAATTCTTCTGTGACATTGTACCATTCATCAATTGTGATTTTGTGAAGTTCAAAAGCATTCCCCTAAAAAAACACATTTATTTGATTGACGTCTTTTTCGTGAATTTTTTTTTTGTTTGGAAACTTCGCGGAATCGTAGCCGATAAGGCGAACATAAATGCGCCTTTATGTCACGAGTAATTTAAATAAAATTCTAGTACCAAATGTTCAACTGTTTTATTACATAGAACATACGAGGGCGGGTCAATAAGTTTTGAATTTCTGACCTCTTTACTGAAACAGCAACACTGCTCCTGTCAACAGGCATCTGTCAGTTGACTCCTGTCAAAATTTAAACTTGCTGCGTCAGTTAGTTTGTGTTAGACAGCTATTTTTATCAGACTACTCACTAATTTGAGGAGAAAATGGAAAAAAGTGAATTTCGTGTGCTTATTAAGCATTATTTCTTGCGAAAAAAAACCATTACCGAGACCAAGGCTAAGCTTGATAAATACTATGGGGACTCTGCACCATCGATCTCAATGGTAAAAAAGTGGTTTACTGAATTTCGTTGTGGCCGTACAAGCACTGAAGATACCGAACGTCCTGTACGCCCAGTTGAGGTCTCTACACCCGAAACAATCGAAAAAATTCACGATATGGTGTTGGCCGACCGAAGATTGAAAGTGCGAGAGATTGTGGAAGCCGTAGGGATCTCACATGGCTCAGTGGTTTCAATTTTGAATGATCACTTGGGCATGAGAAAGCTTTCCGCAAGATGGGTGCCGCGTTTGCTCACAGTCGACCACAAACGCAATCGTGTAACAACTTCACAGGAAGGTTTGGCGTTGTTTAATCGCAATATGGAGGAGTTTTTGCGCCGTTTTGTAACCGTGGACGAAACATGGATCCATCACAACACACCAGAGAACAAACAACAGTCAAAACAGTGGGTTTCTAAGAGTGAATCGGCGCCAAAGAAGGCCAAGGTGGGTTTGTCAGCCAATAAAGTTATGGCGACTGTTTTTTGGGATGCACGCGGGATAATCCACATTGACTACCTTCAAAAGGGAAGAACAATCAATGGGGAATATTATGCCAACTTATTGGACCGATTCAATGACGATTTGAAAAAAAAACGACCTGATTTGGCCAAGAAAAAAGTTCTTTTCCACCAAGACAATGCAAGGGTGCACACATGTGCAGTTGCCATGGCAAAAATCCATGAATTGGGCTATGAATTGCTCCCTCATCCACCCTATTCTCCAGATTTGGCTCCGAGCGACTACTTCTTGTTCCCAAACCTGAAGAAATGGCTTCGTGGAAAAAGATTTGACTCCAATGATGAAGTCATCTCGCAAACAAAGGCCTATTTTGAGGACCTCGACAAATCATTTTTTTTGGAAGGGATAAAAAAAATTGGAGAAGCGTTGGACAAAGTGTATAGAGCTCAAGGGAGACTACGTTGAAAAATAAAATTATTTTTTTATCAAAAAATCTGTGTTTTAATCCAAAAGTCACGGACTTATTGAGCCGCCCTCGTACCTTAATGCGCCTCTATTCATAGCAAAAACCCAACTTAAAAGCAACTTTACACCTACAATATAATTTTAATGCCTTATTCAATTAGATCGAAATTAGTAACTTTACCCGATATATGAACATATTAAACGAAACAAAAGAAAAATGGAACGTAGAAAATGAAATTTCTTGTTTTATCAGCGCATATACGGAACGTTGTTATAATGCAATACAAACCGCCCTTATTTCGTCACACATAAGAAATTACAGATGTGTTAAGACAACATTTTCAACAAATTCTTATGAAAATTATGGAGTAAAAGTTTGAAAGTAAACGCTAACTTCAGTCGATTAAAAGTCACCCCAACTTAGAGGTAACAAACAAGAACACTGGTACAGATGGCTCGCTTTTCAGCAACAGTTTAATATCTGGATTCGCGCACGGCGAATCGACAATTACATACAATCACAATACGAAACTTTATCAACAACTTTAAAGCAACAGCATTTATCGAAAGGAACTATACAATTAGTTACTTACTTTGGTATTCTGACACATCGTGAGGCATAGGGCGTCATATCCACACCTGCGTACCACCACGTTTGCAGTTGTGTCCTCAATAATCTTAATTCCTTCTCGACTGTGTTCTACCGGGTGGAATAAGTGGATTCCATTGCATGGCAATAGAGCTTTAACTTTGATATTCCCGCTATCCACATCTTCTGAAATCATACTTCCTAGATTTAGAAAACTTCTTTTTTTTAAACTCACACGAAACTGGTCCATGGTACTCCATGTGTTCTGGATGCCAACAGCACGCGGGATTGCTACGAGTTCCAATACTTTCCCCCATCGAAGTGCTTACCACAACTAACGCTATTCGATTTCGGTGATCTAATGGAAACAATGGAGTGCCCATTGTATAGAAAAATGCCTACTTTCTCGACTTGGTATCTGGCAATATGGAGTTGAACTGCGCTGGTATTAATCCCAAAAATCGAAGTGGCGCGGCCGTCAAGCCCCATTTCTTCCGCCTCTGATTCAATTACAGGTCTACTATCTTTTTGAGAGCAGCTACGTGATAAGAAGTTTAACATATGACTTCAAAACACATCACAGTCCCATATTTCCTCCTGCCCGGTCCACATCACTAAATAGCAATGGAAAAAGATTGCAACCTTGTTATACTCCGACGCGAACTTCAAATTCCTTTATCATTGTTTAAAACATGACATTCACCACTATTATTGGTGGCCTTCATAATAGCGACTGTTATATCTGATATACCTGTCCTGCGCAAAGGCTCGTCATAATTCATTCCGATACAAGCTGTTGAAGGTCCTCTTGAAATCAATGGACAAAAAATGTAGCGCAGATATATACTCGACGAATTACTAAAAATGATTATCCGCAAGGTGTTGATATGGTCGATCCAGTTCGAAAGCCCAGCTGTTCGATATAGAGCATTGAATCAAGTTGTTCTTTCACTCGATCCACAATTACTCTAGATGGATTTGTTTATGCACAGCATACATATACCTCTCCAATTGCGCGTTCCTTCAGGGTTATCAAGGCTCTTTCAATCTTCGGTTTCGGATTTTCATTTCTTCATGACCTTCATGAAGATGCGAATACCTGTATGTGTTGCTGCAGGATGCTCACTTGAGCTTGGATGGTGTTGCCTAAATATTAAGCTTTGTGGATTTGGAATCATAGACCCTGTTGAGTTTCTATGTATTATGAGTTGTCTTTATGAAAGCGAGATAAACGGCTTTACGAAAAGAACCCCACTACATAATTGTGAAATCGAAATCAAAGCGTACGAAGCTGTCGATAATGTGTCGCAAGGTTCGGTAATATGAGTCGCTAGTCTAAAACTTTACATTAGATACGAAAGATCAGAAAAGAAACGTCAATTATTAGTTTTAATCGCAACATCGCCCTGGTTATTGTGGCAATGACTCTAGAGCCTAGCCTCTACTATAATTAGTCAATTGCAACTATACGTCGTTGGATAGGAAACGCCGGCTTGCAACTCTCGAGTAGGTAGATTTGAGAAAGAATAGGGTTTAGAATCCGTATGCAAGAAGCGTTTACTCAACCGTTTATGAAATACCTCCGACTGATTCTAGTCATCAGCCTCTCTCTGAAGAGCGTAGGAGGGGGGAGGATAGAAGGTAAATATGCTACAAACTATTCTAAATGATAAATGAAATAAATCGGAAAACAGAAAATCGTGCTTTTCAGTAGTTGTGAAGACGAAAGACTCACCGCCGGATGCTCTACACATTTTATGCCATGGCCTACTGATCTTTTCAGATTTGTGAATGCAACAGAATGGTTAAACTCATTTAAGGTTTGACACTAGGACTACATGGTCACCACAAGATGGCAAGCGGAATCAATATCTTAATACTCGAAGCTCCATCCTCTCATAATTCCCTTTATGATCATCAATCACAAAATCGTAGTTTGGCAACCATAATGAACCGAATCTTTAAAGAGAAAAAGGCAAGCATCAAAATATACTACAAATGCGGGTTTAACGGAATCCTACCAAACCTTTTTTTATGCAATGGTTTGTAATAAAAGATAGCTATTATGGGTGCTAAACTGAGAGTACCCTGAGAGTATGGCGAGCACTTTTACGAGCGCTTCTCTCACGATAATATTGTTAATTGGTGGCGACGCAAATATTCAGTAGCCTTAGGTTCATAGCTATCTATAGCACCAACATGAAATGCAAAGTTCAAACGATAGGGTAAACTAAGTAATTTCGGTATGAATCCGCTATAAGTCCAGTGTGCTACTTCGAGCTCATCTTTCTAAAAGGACTAGGTAGCATCAAGGATAAGGCTAGAATTAAGCTGTTCAATTATTCATCGATATTCCTTTTTTTCCCTTCAAAGTAATCTCCATTACAAGCAACACACATATTCCAACGCTTCCTCCAATCTTCAAAACACTTTTCATAGGCCGGTTTTGGAATCATCCTCAGCTCCTTCTGTGAATTCTCCTTTACCGCCTCAATCGTCCTAAGACGCATTCCGCGAAGTGGTAACTTGAGTCGTGGGAATAAGAAAAAGTCACAAGGAGTCATGTCAGGTGAATATGGAGCTTGCGGAACGGTATAAACGTTGTTTTTGATCAAATAGTTACGTAGAAGATGAGATGTTTCTGCAACAAATTCAGCACTCTCGGCACCAGCTGGGCTTCAACTCGTCTCATGCCTAAAAGCTCGTGCATAACGCTCGTCACCGATCTGAACGAGACACCAATATCGACTGCTATCTCCCTGATACTTACGCGACAATATGCGAGGACAATTTTCTTAGCTTTTTCGTTGTTTACATCAGTATACTGGTTGGTGGGCGACCGGAAAGAGGCAAATCATCAACTACAGTACGACCCGATATAAATTCTTTATACCAATCATACGCTTCTGTTTTCGACATCGTCGAGTCCCCGTGGGCTACCGTTAACATTTTCAATGCTTCCGCAAAGAATATTTTGTTAGAAACACTAAATTTCAGGCAAACTCTTTGCTCAACTAAATCTGACATCGCGAAATTCGCAGAACACGACCAACACTAATTTGTTTATAAAGCTATCACGCAAAAACTCCAGACAAATGACGCTCAAACAGATATTTGAGGGCCACATGACAGATGTATCAACCTAAAAGAAAAAAGCTTTTGACAATATCCCAAGCGCTTTTTGTTTGAATGGGAAATTCCGGGTATCTACCTACCTCTTGATCAGAAGGTACATACATACATACATGTGTACATGTATTTCAATACTGTAAAAATTGTAAGCCCAAAAGGTAATCGAAAGACTCCTTAATATTGTGCACCCATGTCCTTCAAGACTATAAAACATCCTTTAGCTCGTTGTCTATTTAAAGAAGCAAACCTATTCTCTACACTTTTTTTAATACAAAAAAAATCAATGAAAATTCACACTCCTTCAACCCTATTCCATATATGTAAGATGACCGTGGTAGGTATCTCCTCCTTTGACTATCACTCTACCAAATCGGATTAAATTCTTATGGCATTCCCACAAACTTCAGGTCTTAAAAATATTTCGGAATCACCTTTCCCCGTTCTTTGAAACACTTTCTTTACCGCCTCTCACTCTCTGCTTCATTCCGACACCAGTTCATCCACTTTATTTTAATCACGGAATCGATCAACACCCAATTTCTAAACACCCATCGATCGGTCAAAACACAAAAACCAGAACGGCAAAACAGCAACAAGACACAACTTTGAAAAAACAAAATAAAAAGATTCGAACACAACATAACACACTGTGGTAGCCCATGTGCTAACTCTGGCTACTGCTGCGCTCATTAAAAACATCCAACAACAATGGCTAAATACATACATCGCTTGGCAAGATACAACAGATACGCAGAGCAACGCCACAGCCACACCATACACCCAACAGCAACGGTTTTTTTTTTTTTTTTTTTTTTTTCGTAAAGTTCAGCGCATTTCAACAATATTTATGTGTCTCCTCTCAACTTTTAACGAAAGAAAAACAAATGTTCCGAAGTAGACAAAAGTCGAAAGATGAAAGACCAAAGAGGCACAACGTAAGAGGTGAAACGAACAAAAAAAAAAAAAAAAAAAAAAAAAAAAAAAAAAAAATTGTATCTGAACACCAACTCACCAAGTTTAAGCTGTATCTATATTTGTATATCGACAATTTCTACCTACACTATGCTTTGCATAAATAAATCGAGCCGGCGTCGCTTGCTATTGCTATTCCTATTATGCATATTGATCCGGCAATATGGGGAGCTACAGACACTTCCAGATCTACACACTGGCATTTATGTGCATGCACAGGGTTCGACCGTCCTCCCCACATAAAGTGCCAACTCCATTAAATCAGTTTAGGAGTCGCGATCGCAGACTTGCGTCGCCAGTGAATGTCTCTTAGACTCCTCTCACCCCGCCCCCCCTCCCCCCCCCCACACACACACCATCCGGCGCAATACAACTCCTTCAACAACGTGCGATAGTCTCTATTCGAGTAGCACCACTCCAATTGTGACTTGTGAGTGACTATAGAAACATTCGCCCGATAAACGCAACGACAACCGCAACGACCGACCATAGACCGCGACGACCGTGCGTCGTAGCTAAGTCTGCCACCATACAAATGCACCAATCAAAATGTCGCCATTGATCGTACACTTAATTGTTACTCACCACGACCCGTCCCTGGGTGTTGAGCTCTCTCCAACCCCTTTACATTTCTTTCGAGGCGGTTTAAATCGGGGAGCCCGTAAACAAAACCAAGTTAGGGATTTACTGTCTATAAACATACGAGTACACGAGGCATATCTATGTGTGATGTAAATGCGCTAGTGCTAGTGATAAGTTGCTGCAATTTGAATCCCTCTTCAAGGCCCCTTATCTATCGACGGGCTGCTTTCCTCCGTTGTGTTGCGCCTTCTGAACAGAACATATTCTATTCTACAATATGTAGTGGGTACTTATACTTACTCTATATGTTTGTTTATAAGCGGTTATCGCAACACATGTACTCAAACAGACACAGATACATGTTACCGAGAATGATTGATATTTTATTGTTTTGTGCTTTTTGTCGTCTTTTCCCCTCATCTACTTGTTCGTTATCGCTTAGGTTATCGATTGAAATTGACGCACACTGCCTTTGATCTTCGGTTGAAATATGATCATGCATACGTCAGACGTCAGACGGCAGAAGCAAAAAAGAAAAAAAGACAACAGAGGTGCCCCGAAAAGCCTGGACACGGATTAGATTTGTTTTCTTTAAAATTCTTGGTGAAATTGCCAGCATTTCCAGGAAATCACTTGCATATTTTATAATCCAAATTAACACCTGACATCGGATGACTGGTTTAGGATTTTCTTCTTACCTGCATCCAAATAAAGAACTTGTTTTCGAGTGAAATGCGATCGTTAGAGATCAACTGAATAATAATGCAGACAATAAGTCGTCCAGGCGCTAATGACTTGTTTAAATTGATGTTTATGTTGCAGGTATGAGTTGTGAATAGATCGGGAGACCCGCTGATGACAATGACCAAACCTTTGTACCGATCGATAATACATATGTAAATGTAGTTGACCTGCCGTGATGGAGAAACTCTGGGGATTCCCAGAAGTGATCATGAAACCATTTTACTTCGGAATAGGAAAGTAAGAAATAGGGAATTCTTAAAAATTTAAAATGATTGTTGCCACGGCACTTTACACAGAGTTTAGTTTTTCGATGGTTCGAGCTGGCAGACAAGTTGGACTGAAAAACTCTTGCCGACCGTCAAAGATCATGCAATTTTAATATCTGTTTTCAAACTGACGTTCGTTTCTAAATTCACTTCTCGGAAGGTCAGAATTTTCAGAAAACAAAAATGGTATGTGATCATATGCTGATCGCCATAACAAGATTTCGTTCAATCCAGTTAAACTCCTCGACAACTGGTTGAGATACCCCCCTGATTTCGGTGATTCTCGATAATTTTGTTCAGTATGTGCTGCAAATATTACTGCACAATAACCATAAATCCTTTTTTTTCCTTAATTTGCTTTGAATTTGCATTTTGTCCCTAACTAACCGCGACAAGTGGTATAAATACTTTGGAAGTTCAGTTGCGGATTATTCCATTCGCCATGTCACTTGTTAGTCAGTTTTTAGTGCATTCTCGATTATTGCAACTAATTAAAACGAGGGTAGTTGTAATGAATGACCGAGGTTGTTGCAATAACCGAGTAAATTTTTTTAGGCTCAATTCGAGATGAAAAGCGAAAATCAGAAAACCAACACTTACATATGTATGGTATTTAAAGCAACAAATTGTTATTCAATCTACTATGATTCTAATAAGAAATAAAATAAAAGGAAGTTAATTCATTTAGATATAGGTACATAAATTAATACAGTTCTCTACACATGTGCTATTATTTTCTTTTGAAAAAATTGTACATATTTGTTTTGATTTCTCGCAGTTTTTGAAGACTTAAAATTTGTTTTATAGGGACTGAATTTCGTTCCGCCCATCGAAAGCTTGTATTGCAGTCTCAGCCTTTATTTTGGGAGCACGAATCTCAACATCGGGCCCACTTTCACTGGATCTTTCATCTGATTCATTTTCTTCATAGTTTTCGTCATTGTTATAAATGGTTTCGCGTACCCAATCATTCGAAATGGATGTAATTGAAGAGGAAATGTAATTGAAGAGAGTTGATATGGATTCTACGACCGCGTTTTCACTGATAATTTGAGCTCTAACTGTGCTCAATGGTAGCTCATCTTCATCTTCCCAATCACTTTGAGAAGTCATCAACACATTCTAACATTTTTTGACTGAATCTGCGTTAGCTAGAAGGCAAATTGCACTTCGGAGATTGAATGCTTTAATTTTTATTTCAAGGTCAGATCCCTCACAGCCAACTAAAAACGCCAATAGAATTTTTTTTGTAGTGCAACTTTGTCAAATTTATAACGCTCTGGTCTATTGGCTGAAGGATAGCAGTGCAATTTCCAGGAAAACACATGACAACGTCATGCCGGCATCAGTTTTTAACTCATCATCTTGCCATTCGCAAGGAGCGTTATCCAAAAGTAATAGCGCCTTTGTTGGAAGTCCTTACGAACTTAGAAAAAGTCTTACATAAAAGAAACAAAAAACGCATGAAAAAAAGACCTACCTATGGCCGGTAAAATTTTGTTACCTCAGGCATAAATGTCGAGTGGAACCATTGTTCAAAGAATGCTAACGTCATCCAAGCATTTTTATTTGCCTTGTATAAGTTAACGTCACAAAGATTCAGTTTGCAAACAGTCAACGCCACATAGATTCGTCATGCAAAGCTTGCGTGCAATTTTTCACACGATCAACAAACTTTAGCCATGACTTAAGCCATGCGAGCAACTCGTGTTATCATTCCCACGAGCAACAGCAAATTCCATACGACACCTGAGACATCGACAAACATCCGCTGCTGACCATGCAACTGCAGCATACCTGGGAACACTTCGAGCTAGGTATTATTTGAATTGTTAGTTTAGTTGAAGTTAGAACCTAAGAGATGGTAGTTCAATAAAAATTATTTTTTTTTAATCAAAACTAATAAAAATTAGTTTAATTGGCGCCCAACGTGGGGCCCAGGTTATAATTATACGCCGCATAAACTACGTTTAGTAGGTAGTTCGTGTACTTATACTCTCCGCCTAAATCGACCTCAAGAAGCTCGTCGCGTAGAAGAACACTTAAATTCGCATAAATCGACCTCAATAGCTCGTCGCGAAAAAAGTTAATTCAGTGCAGTGTATAGTGAGAAAAAATATTCCTGGGTCCCCAAGCAAAGCAGCATCCGTAGATTCTGCTGCCAACGAGGGAGTGCGAAGAAAGGTCCCTAAGTAACCAGCGGTAAAAAGGAAGTAGCCCCTTCGCCAGCGTTGGAAAAAGATGTTCCGCAAGATCATCACCCTAATGTAAGATAGTTTAAGATATTCATTTCAAAACATTACTAATAGAAAATCATATAAGTTTAGAGTGTTAAGTAAAACAAATCATATATTATTGAAAATTTAAAATAAAAAAAAATTATTGACTAAAAATTTAAAGTGAAGTAAATACGAAACTTAGCAAAACAGATCTTTGAAATTAAAGAAATTTAATAGTAACACAGACATCTATAAATTTGATTAAAATATATATGTTAAGATTACATTATACTAGAGCTGATTTATAAATATCCAAGTGAAACCTTTTTGAAATCCGTTTGAATACTAAATAGCAAAATTTCTTATAAATTTTACTTTTTACTAGCGATCTAAATAAATTTTTCCAAGTGAACCTTTAACCGAAATTCTCTCCAAAATGTCAAATCCCGTTTTACGCCCTTCTGTTTTAAACGCAAATACTCCAATGGAAACCCCACAAACCTCCAATTCACCCCAAGTAGTGAACGCTTCTCCAGAGCTTGAAATTCTAATTACAGGTATCGTTAGCAAAGTCTTAAGAGAACAAAGTGCTGAAATTATTAAGTCGATAACTAATCCTAATACCCCTTTCCCTAGAGTTATAGACCAGACAATTGATTCTAGATATAGAGACGATTTGGCAGGGTTAGATAAAATACCAGATGTGGTACGAAGTCTAAGGGAGTTTTCCGGAACTCCTGGCGAGTACAGTTCCTGGCGCAAAAGCGTCGACAGGATTTTAGGGATATATGAGCATCTCAAGGGAACGCCAAAATACTTCGGTATTTTGAACATAATCAGGAATAAAATTACGGGTAACGCGGATGCGATTCTAGAATCGTATAATACTCCGCTTGACTGGGGCTGTATAGCGAAGTGCCTAACACTCCATTATGCAGACCGTCGTGATTTGGGAACGCTTGAGTACCAAATGACGACTTTGGTACAAGGCAATAACACCATAGAGGCCTACTACCAAACGGTTTACAATCACCTCTCATTGATACTAAATAAAGTTTCAAGTATGAACTTACCGCCCGACGCTCTGTATCACCTTACATCAACTTACAGAGATAAGGCCCTCGATGCCTTCATAAGAGGTCTCAAGGGAGATCTACCAAGACTCCTTGGTATAAGGGAACCAGCCGATTTACCGACTGCCCTTAATCTCTGTCTTAAGTTGGAAAACCAACAATTCCGATCACATTACGCAAACCATAATTCAAATACTAATAGAAAACCAACATCGGGTCCACCAGTCCCTCCTCGCAAAGGTCAGCAATTTTATCCACAAGTAGCATATCTTCCCCAAACATACCCACAGCAACAACTACGGCCGCAGAACAATCAATTCCGAGAACGTAACTATCCAACCCAATTTCAATCCTATTTTCCTCGAACTCAACAACAACCTAATCCCTATCCTATCCAAATCCAGCAAGTACCCGCTAATTTGGCACCAAGACCGCCTCCAAGAGGCGAACCAATGGAAACAACAACCATCAGGACAAACAACGTAAACTATGTCAATAGGCCACAAGGGAAGAACTTTCCACCTGCAATGAAGCGTACAAATGTGCCATCACAACAGCACCCGGTACCAAATAAATTACAGAGAAATTATAATGTAGAAACCTCAGAGGTTCCACAGCAACCAGATCCACAAGACGAAATTGACAAGTATAACAACATGACCTCAGCCATAATCGATCATATGGAGACCGATCAACAGTTTAATGAATACCCCTGTGAAAACGCTGCGAACGAAGAAGTTGCTCAAGCCAGTTTCGTAGATGTTAATTTTTTAGGTTAACAAACTCGTCTCTACCCTATTTCGAGTGTAAGACGAGCGATAATAAAATTTTGAGATTCTTAGTGGATACCGGATCCAATAAGAACTACGTGCAACCAAACCTTGTAAAAAAACCTATCCCTAACCAAAAGAATTTCCTCGCCAACTCCATTTGCGGAAACATAGAAATTGCGCAACACACTCTAATTAATCTCTTTGGTTTGAAGAACAGTATTAAATTTTTCCTCCTTCCGTCATTAAAATCTTTTCATGCAATCCTGGGAAATGACAGTCTCAAGGAACTATCAGCTGTCATTTTCGCAAAGGAAAATTACATGTTGGTAGACAAAAACATCAGAGTCGAATTAAAACAACAAACCTCCGAGTCAGTCCATAATATCAGCATTAGAATGGATCACATGTCTCCCGAACAAAAGAACAATCTAAATTGCCTAATTACAAATCACTATAGCCTCTTCGGCCAACCAGACGAAAGATTAACCTTTACCACAAGCGTTAAAGGAAGAATTAGAACGAATACTACAGAACCAATCTACTCCAAACACTATCCCTACCCAATGTCATTAAAGGCTGAAATAGATAAGCAAGTTAATCAATTGCTAGATGATGGAATCATCCGACCTTCACGGTCCCCCTACAATGCTCCAGTATGGATTGTGCCAAAAAAGGCAGACGCTTCCGGCGAAAAGAAATTTCGCATGGTCATTGACTACAGGAAGTTAAATTCCATAACGATTTCTGACCGCTACCCCATTCCTGATACAAACGAGGTACTAGCTCAGTTAGGAAAAAATAAATTCTTTTCGGTGATCGACCTCAAAAGCGGGTTTCACCAAATCCCTCTTCACGAGGATGATATTGAAAAGACATCATTCTCCGTTAATAACGGAAAGTATGAGTTTGTGAGACTACCCTTCGGTCTGAAAAATGCTCCAGCCATTTTTCAAAGAGCCTTAGACGATATATTACGTGAGCACATCGGGAACATCTGCTACGTATATATCGATGATATCATAGTCTTCAGCAAAGACGTAACGTCTCATTTCCAAAACTTAGACAAAATCTTCAAGACTCTTCAGCAGGCTAACCTACGCGTGCAGCTAGACAAATGTGAATTCTTGAAGTCAGAAGTAGAATTCTTAGGATTTATAGTATCCTCAGATGGCATAAAGGCGAATCCATCTAAGGTGGAAGCCATAAGCAAATTTCCTTACCCAAGAACTTTAAAGGACTTGCGTTCGTTTCTTGGTCTGTCGGGATTCTACCGCAGATTTATTAAGGATTACTCCAAGTTGGCAAAACCACTTACAACACTTCTGAGAGGAGAAGATGGCCGTACTTCAAAAACAGCGTCAAGTAAAAAATCCATAAATCTAAATGAAGCTGCAAAAGAGGCATTTAACAAATTAAAACATTCCCTTATTTCTGAAGATGTCGTTCTAACCTACCCCGACTTCAATAAGGAGTTTCATTTAACAACCGATGCGTCAGAGTACGCGATAGGAGCCGTACTATCGCAAGATAATAAGCCGATTACCTTTATTTCCCGTACTCTTAGCAAAGCGGAAGAACACTACGCCGCTAATGAGAAGGAAATGCTGGCTATAATTTGGGCATTAAAATCTTTAAGGAATTACCTTTACGGTCCAACCAAGCTCAAAATATTTACTGACCATCAACCATTGACGTACGCGCTGAGCAACAGGAATACGAACAACAAATTAAAACGTTGGAAGGCTATACTAGAAGAATTCAACTATGAAATAGAATACAAGCCTGGACGAGCCAACGTAGTTGCCGACGCATTGTCAAGGCCTCCTAGAACCAGACAAATAGATCAAATAAATTCCCTAACAGCAACACAGCATAGCGACCAGAGTTCAGGTCAAGACCTTATCCAAATTGTTGATGTCCCCCTCAATATGTTTAAAAATCAAATTATCCTTTCCACTGGAGAAACCCCGTCTTATGAATTCCAAATAGTTTTCCCCACATTTCACAGACATAATATAATAGAACCGGAATATAATCAAGAAAAGTTAGTTAGTATTCTAAAAAAATATCTAAACCCATCTGTTACCAACGCCATTAAAACCGAGGAACGAATTCTTGGATTAATACAAGAAATCTATCCTACACATTTTAGGAACTATAAAACGCGTTTTGCTAGAAAACTAGTCACTGATCTTACTGACGACAACTTACAAGAAACAGAAATAATAAAAGAGCATAACCGAGCTCACCGCAATGCACGAGAAAATAAAGTTCAAATTTTACAAAAGTATTTCTTCCCTCGCATGAAACTAAAAATTGAAAAATTCACCAAAGTCTGTAGGATTTGTAAAGAACACAAATACGACAGACACCCCAACAAACCAGAATTGCAGCCAACCCCTATTCCAGAGTACCCCGGTCAAATAATCCACATCGATATATATTTCACTAACAAACAAATCATCCTAACCGCAATAGACAAGTTCTCAAAATACGCCTTAGCTAAAATTGTAAAATCAAGGTCCGCAGAAGATATTAAAGAGCCCCTTCGAGGGTTAATTTTAGCATTTGGTGTTCCCCAAACTATAGTTATGGATAACGAGAAAGCCTTAAGCGCAAGTTCCATTACTTTCATGCTAGAAAATATGTTCAATATAATTGTTTATAAAGCACCCCCCTATTCTAGCTCTGTAAATGGGCAAGTCGAAAGATTTCATTCGACCCTTTCCGAGCTAATTCGTTGCCTGAAAACAGACAACACTCATTCCTCCTTCTCAGAGCTATTAGATAAATGCATTTACGAATACAATAGATCACTTCATTCAGTAACAAATAAAAAACCAATAGACTTATTCTTCGGTAGAGAATTACTAAATAACCCTCAGGAACTCGAACGAGTAAGACAAGCAAACGCAGATAAATTAAAGACAAAACAACAAGCTGACCTAGAGTACCATAACAAAAGTAAAAGTCCCTTAAAAACCTACTCAATTGGTGATGTTATTTATGTCAAAAGCAATAAAAGAATAGGAAATAAATTAAACCCGAGATACAAAAAGGAAATAGTAGCTCAAGATCTAAACTCTAAAATAAAAACACAAACAGGTAGAACAATTCATAAAAGTCTTATCAGAAGTTAACTTTTTAACAGGGCACTGCTACAACTGTGCAACGCAGAGCATCAAATTTTGGATTACACCAACTCAAAATTAATCAAAATCAATACAGGTCGAGCAAAGGTACAAGCAGGATCATTCAAGATCGTTCATGTTATCGAGATAGAAGCCTATGAGAAAGCTGTAAAGAACTTGGAAGCATTAATAGCATCATCCATCCAAGAAAACCATCCCTTGAATCCCATCCTTTCCTTCGAAATCTCACAAATAAAGACCTATATATCCAGACTCAAAATTAATCAAAGATACAAAAGATCGCTAGATTTCATAGGCAGTGCGTGGAAATGGATCGCGGGCAACCCGGACCACCACGACCACGAAATTATTGTCGATAAATTAAATAATATATTAAAAAATAATAACAGACAAGTTATTATAAACAAAATGTCAGTAGATAAGATAAACGAACTAACTAAAGTAACAAATAATATACTAAAAATAGTTAAGGAAAAAGAAGAAAATTATACAGATGTAATCATGAAAGTTAAATATAAGTTAGACATTATAAAAGAAGAGTTAATAAATGTAGCATACGCCATACATTGGGCTAAGGTAAATGTAGTTAATTCATTTATACTTTCAACAATAGAGATAAATATAACAGAGACGTTATTAAAAACTGAAAATTTCCCATACCTAAATATAGATGAGGCGCTAGAGTTCGCCGAAATTAAAATAGCTTCAAATGCTAAAAACCTTATATACATATTAAGTTTTCCAACAGTAAATCAAGAAATTTGTAATGTTTCATTATTGAAACCGGTTAAAATTAAGAAAATTATAAACAAGATAGATTATAAGTCAATCCTAGAATGTAAGAGTAACATTTATGGCATTTCAAATACATGTAGAACATACAACAGCTTATCCATTTGTAATGATAATAATCTAGTTAATATAAGCAACTCGTCGTGTATCCCAAACTTAATAAGAAGTCGTAAAGCAAATTGTACAATCACTAACAACGAACACATCCCAGAAGTGGAGGAAATATCAACTGGTGTCCTGCTGTTAAACCAATTCAACGGGTCAATCCTAATCAACAACGAAACCTTAAGGCTCCAGGGTACTTTCATCATTAAACATTTCAACACCACTATTGAAATCAATGAAAAGACAATCGTGGCAAGGGAAATCACAGAATATCAACCCCTACCGGCAATACTGCAATCATCATACTAACCAAATAAAATAGAAGAATTTTTGTCGATCGAAATGGTTAAAGATCTTCATCTCAACCGTACAGAAGAAATAGAATTACTGCAAACCAAACACAAACTAAACCTCTCGGTGAACATCATATTTGTAATAATCATCCTGGCCGTCATCACATTCGCATGTAAAAAATTAAATAGTAAAAACCATATTACAAAGATCGAAGCAGTTCCAAACATCAACAACCCAGCATCCGTCACAATTGGTATCAAAGACATTTCTCAACTCGTGTCGCCAATATCATCTCACGAGGACGTTCGATTTTAAGGGCGGAGGAGTTAACGTCACAAAGATTCAGTTTGCAAACAGTCAACGCCACATAGATTCGTCATGCAAAGCTTGCGTGCAATTTTTCACACGATCAACAAACTTTAGCCATGACTTAAGCCATGCGAGCAACTCGTGTTATCATTCCCACGAGCAACAGCAAATTCCATACGACACCTGAGACATCGACAAACATCCGCTGCTGACCATGCAACTGCAGCATACCTGGGAACACTTCGAGCTAGGTATTATTTGAATTGTTAGTTTAGTTGAAGTTAGAACCTAAGAGATGGTAGTTCAATAAAAATTATTTTTTTTTAATCAAAACTAATAAAAATTAGTTTAATTTATACAACGGGCATGTGCTAAAAAATTTTAAAAGATCGTGGGTTTACAGATTTGCCGATGACGAATAGCTTAACTTTGTGCAAACCCGACGCATTAGTGCAGGCGTGAAACGTGATTCTTTCCTTGATTGTCTTTCGGCCAAGAGCTGACGATTCCTTAAAACCTACAAGGATTTTGTTGGGCATAAGTCGGTAGAATAACCCGGACTCATCGGCGTTATAAATTTTATGGGGAGTCAAATCGAGCTCTCTGACTTTTTCTATAAATTTAATCAAGAAAGGATCTACAAGCTGCGATTTGTTTGAAAGTTTTTCTTTACAGATTTTCAACAGGCGAATTCCGTTTTTTTTTTTCTTAAAATTTGTCACCCTACCATTGCTCGCATTAAAAGATCCTGGCCTCTCCTTAATTTTTTCATGTAATGAACACGCCTTTGTTTTTAGGACCTCGCTGGAAATTGGCACATTTAGCTTTCTTTTGATTTAGGAACCACTTGTATAAAGCTCTTTCCATCTTAGGACATTCGCACCCCTTTAATGTAATCCACTTTCCGGGTCTACATTCAGCATTAGAAACAAACTTATTGCATCCTCTTTTCGTTTTATTCTGCTTACTGTAGATTTATGAACATTATAATCACGGCATATTGATTTAATTTTTTTCTAAAATTTCGCTTTTATTTCTAATTAATATTTTTTTTGTAATACCCATTTTTCGAAACACCCAAGACTGATCACTAAACAAAATCATGCATTCAATAAATACATTCATACAACTTCATCATAACATCAGTTAAAGGCACTTAAAAGTAAGTAACAGTAAAATAACTGCCTCCACCAAAGGAAACCTCAAAACACAAACTTAGCTAAGAACCAGAGTAAATAAAGATATATAAAAACAAAAGTTGTAGTTATCGAGTCAAAATTATTTGAAAAGTTGCGATTACTGCGTTAACAATGATGTAAATTCAGCTGTTGCGAAAATCGACGAGTTGCGTTAATCGGGAGTTGCGATAATCAAGAACGTACTGTATGTAAAGAGGTCTTAAAAGTAAAAAAGTTAAAAATGAGATCTGGAAAGATGTTAAACCAAACGGAGATTCAAAACATTAAAAGAATGCGCCAAGAGGGATATTCTGTCAACAAAATTGTGAAACTTTTGAAGTTCACTCGTACAGTTGTTTCAAACTATTTAAAAGATCCAGAAAACTACGGGAAAAGATTCGTACCTGGACCAAAATATAGCTTGACACCAGCAGATCGACGACCCCTACTAAGAGAAGCGTCAAATTCTGCGGCAACAACAAGGGAAGTCGCAGTATCAGCAGGGATTTCGAATGTGGACAGAAAACTAAGGACTTGCCAGCATGTGTTAGCTAAAGCGGAAAATCCGCTTTACTACAACTTTATCGAAACGACTCTTTGACCATTACCAGAAATCGCTTAAGATGGGAGAAGCCTTGGAGAACTGTCATCTTCGCCGATGAGAAACGCTTTTGCCTTGATGGACCTGACAGATTTCGTCATTATTTTCAACTAGCTGTTTTTAAGACGACGACGACGACGACATAGAAGTGGAGCCATGATTTGGACAGGAATATCATACCAAAATAAGATTAATATTCGCTTCGTAAACGGCAGGATGAAAAGTGACGACTAGGTATCTTAAGATCGTAGACGAAGGGATCGTGCATCATAACCAAGAAAAAATTCGACGAAAATTTCATCCTCCAAAAGGACAAAGCAGCAATCCACACAGCTCGGAAGGTTAAGGAATACTTCGAGCGTAACAACGTTTGTGTTCTTGACTGGCCAGCATTGTCTATAGACCTCAACATAATTGAGAACATATGGGGGATATCTCTCCAGAGATGTGTACCAAGGCGGACGACAATTCAATAGCGTAGCAGACCTTAAGACGCCATTGAAACTGAATGGGACAAAATCCCACGAAAATTGATAAAAAAAACTGTTTAAATCTCTTCCAACAAGCATTTTAGAGGTTGTAAGTAAGGAGGGGGGAAGTACTCCTCCGATAAAACTCAAAAGTTTGGTCTTTATTTCAAAAAACCCAATCCTGTCTCAACAACTTGGTGCGGGTAATTAGCGACAAATTGCTAATTCCAAGAAAATTAAGGGATAAAAAGGATTTATGGTAATTAGAATTTTCTTAGAAATTGGCAATGATAACCTAACAGTAATATCTTCAGTACATACAGGAAAACATTATCTAGAACCGCCGAAATCAGGGGATGTCTCAACCTGTTGTCGAGGAGTGTAGTCTGCTCGACTAAATTCATTGATTTTACAACCATCAAAATCAAAGTTCAAGCACAAGGCCGGAGTCCATCTACAACTACCATATTTCCGGATACAAATTTGGTGTATTATGTATGTATCTTCGTGAACAATCTTTCTGTGAAATCAACATTTACAATTGGCCTCTAAATGCGTACGTGAGAAAATTTCAATCTGCTCCCAAAAAAAACTCTTCAATTCAATAATACGAATACATAACATACACATCGCATACAATAACATCAAGCCGAAAAGGAGAAACAAATAATCGTCTGCATTTGCATTTGCATTTGCACAACAACAATAATCCGGCAACATGTATATAAGCATTATCAAAATATGAGCGGATTTTTTTCTAGCTTTTGCGTTGACTAAAAGTGAGACATGGCTCTATGACGACATAAAGAGTTGTTCGACATTTCGCAGCTACCGATTTGATGTCTCTAAGTCACGTGGCGGTAGTGTTTTGATTGCTGCGAGCGAGACACATATTTGGAGCTGTTGAGGTCGACATTGATATCGTAAGCATTAATCATCAGCTGCATACTATGTATATTCCATCTAGGAGCTCATTCGACATTTACAAGAAGGATATCGAGAACATAGATAGAGTTGCCGCTTTGCCTGAATTTTCAGATTATAATGTTTGTGTACTCGGAGATGTTAACTGTGGTGATACAATTTGGTCGCAAATTAATGACTCCAAATTAATGCCATATTCTTTTCGTTCAGATGTTGAGATTTTATTAATTAATTCATTAATGTCTTTGTAAAAATGAAAACATCGTTAGTGGCCTCAAAAATAGGCATTTTCAAATTGTTGATGCCGAAAACATAGAAAAGCGTGAGACACAAAAATCGGAAGGGAAGGAAATTACAGTAAAACGTAGCCTTCCTCTTTTCATGCTTACCTTCGATAAGGCCGGAAATAAAAGTGATTCTCAACAGGATTATCAAAATCGAACCTCTGCATAAGAACCTACAACTAATCACTCAGTGTAAACGCTGTTAAGGGTGCGATCACACTCAAACAGTTTGCCACGTTGTTGTGTGAAATGCGTAGGAAATCACTTCTCCAAAGACTGTGAAGTAAGCATGCAAACCTCTGCAACGTGTATTAATTGCAAAAGAGAACATCCATTTAGTTTTCGAGGAGTTGCAAAAGAAAAAAAAAGCCGAGATAAATTCCTAAAGCTGCAAAATGAGCACTCAGAAGAGGCAAGTAGGGAAAAGACTAAGCCCGGTAAATTAAAAATAGCTAAAGATAAGCCATCGGGTTCCGGTCACAATGATACTCGTATAAAAGAAAACGTAATGAAAGAAAAAAAAATTAAGCCTTAGATGGCGGATACATGCCCAAGCCGCAAAATTACATAACGAAAGAACCGAAAACTCTGCGCCGACCCTGCTTCTCATGTTTTCTCTATTATACTTTAGAAACTTGAGGAAAAAACAAAATATTGTAGATAAACGTATTTTCACGAGGGCGTGACTTTTTGAATTCCTGACCTCTTTACTGAAACAGCAACACTGCTCCTGTCAACAGGCATCTGTCAGTTGACTCCTGTCAAAATTTAAACTTGCTGCGTCAGTTAGTTTGTGTTTGACAGCTATTTTTATCAGACTACTCACTAATTTGAGGAGAAAATGGAAAAAAGTGAATTTCGTGTGCTTATTAAGCATTATTTCTTGCGAAAAAAAAACCATTACCGAGACCAAGGCTAAGCTTGATAAATACTATGGGGACTCTGCACCATCGATTTCAATGGTAAAAAAGTGGTTTACTGAATTTCGTTGTGGCCGTACAAGCACTGAAGATGCCGAACGTCCTGGACGCCCAGTTGAGGTCTCTACACCCGAAACAATCGAAAAAATTCACGATATGGTGTTGGCCGACCGAAGATTGAAAGTGCGAGAGATTGTGGAAGCCGTAGGGATCTCGCATGGCTCAGTGGTTTCAATTTTGAATGATCACTTGGGCATGAGAAAGCTTTCCGCAAGATGGGTGCCGCGTTTGCTCACAGTCGACCACAAACGCAATCGTGTAACAACTTCACAGGAAGGTTTGGCGTTGTTTAATCGCAATATGGAGGAGTTTTTGCGCCGTTTTGTAACCGTGGACGAAACATGGATCCATCACAACACACCAGAGAACAAACAACAGTCAAAACAGTGGGTTTCTAAGGGTGAATCGGCGCCAAAGAAGGCCAAGGTGGGTTTGTCAGCCAATAAAGTTATGGCGACTGTTTTTTGGGATGCACGCGGGATAATCCACATTGACTACCTTCAAAAAGGAAGAACAATCAATGGGGAATATTATGCCAACTTATTGGACCGATTCAATGACGATTTGAAAAAAAAACGACCTCATTTGGCCAAGAAAAAAGTTCTTTTCCACCAAGACAATGCAAGGGTGCACACATGTGCAGTTGCCATGGCAAAAATCCATGAATTGGGCTATGAATTGCTCCCTCATCCACCCTATTCCCCAGATTTGGCTCCGAGCGACTACTTCTTGTTCCCAAACCTGAAGAAATAGCTTGGTTCAAAAAGATTTGGCTCCAATGATGAAGTCATCTCGCAAACAAAGGCCTATTTTGAGGACCTCGACAAATCATTTTTTTTGGAAGGGATAAAAAAATTGAAGAAGCGTTGGACAAAGTGTATAGAGCTCAAGGGAGACTACGTTGAAAAATAAAATTATTTTTTTATCAAAAAATCTCTGTTTTAATCCAAAAGTCACGGACTTATTGACCCGCCCTCGTATATAAGAGAGAAAAATATTGGCATTTACTTAATCTCCGAGACCCATAAGAAAAGGGAAACGTGTGCACAAATTAGAGGCTTTAGAAGGCTTTAAAAGTATATCGAAAACACAGAGGACCTTAAAATAGAGCTCGAATCTGTGCAACTAATCATGGTACGTGTAACAAATAGACGTAATTTCCTTACCAGTTCAGCACAATTACTGTCCGCCGAGATCCTCGATCGAAAAGAATGACCTCAAAAATATATTATTACTTGCATCTAGTTTTATTCTGGGTTTCAAGACGCATCTCAGAGAAAGGTGGAATACTCTATGAAGCTCATATGGAGCACAATTGTCACTTTCATTCGACGGGTAAACCGGACATACTGGCCGACTGATACCACAAAAATATCCGATCTTAACGATTTCTTCGTTTCGAAAGCAATATCTAACAATTTGATAAAGGTTTGTGAAGCTTTGACCTTTCCTCTGATCATTCTCCAGTCATTTTGACAATGAGTGAAACTCTAATTAAATAACAAGAACCAGCTAGACTAACTGGCGGAAGTACTAACTAGTAAGGCTTACAAAATTGAGCGTATTACTCAAGCCATGAACTAGAAGTCGATGTTGATCATTTCGTTGAAATGGTTCAATATGCCGGCTGGTATAATACACCCTATCAAAGGGAAAAACTAACAAACTGCGGTCTAAGGAAAAAAAAGGAAAAGCCCGTCAGAAATGGCGACAAAGTCGTGTTCCGCAGCAAGAAATACCACCTTGATCAAAAAGTTCCCGGGGGACACCACCGTGTGACGCTCCCATTGTTGCGATTTTTTTGTTAAGTTGGTAAATCTGTTGATGACATTCCCTCTAAATCTTAGCGTCATAGCTTGACATTTGCAAAAGTTACGTAGCCAAGAGTACATCTATATATCTCTCTATGTTGGCGATTTTTTACAATTTAAGAAATGGATTTAAATTTGCAACAACGAACTTGTATGAAATTTTGCGTAAAAAAACGGATTTAATGGCGCGAACGTTGGAAATGTTGAAAAAATGTTTCGGCAACGATTCTCTTAAAGAAAACGGTCGTTTACCACTGGCACGAACGAATCAAAAGTGGTCGTGAGTCAATGTTATTGTGTATAGTGTCTATGTGTGTGTATGTAGGTTAGGTAGACTTAAGTTTATTTTAAGTTAGATATTAAGTTTTTATAAAAAATAAAAAAATATGTCCATATGCTAAGTTTTTTGTTAGATTTTTTTTCTTAACCTTAAGCATAGAAAATAAGTACCCCTAAATAAAATGTAAATAAAGTCGAAAGACATAGATATAATATAAGCTTAGAGTAACTGTGTTGGACCAGTAAGTTAGTATAAGATTGTTAAGTAATTTTAAGCTAGCATTTAAGCATTTTTTTTGTTAATATGTAAGAGTTAATGATTAATAAAATAAAATGCATTTAAAACTAAAAAAATTAAAACATATTATCTAGAGAAGAGATATTCCATCCATATTTAGGACAGTAAAGAATAAGAAGGCGGTAAGACCTATCAATCTAAGTCATTTTCCGGTAAGTGAAATGGGGAATAATCGTTAAGCTTCACTACGATTATCCTTAACGCGGAACTCTAAAAGAGGATATATCAAAATGATAAAGATATATTATTATTCGAATGAATTGGCGATGGTAAATGAATTTTTGTCAAGTAAACATATCATATGTACATATCTCCCCAATACTTTGTTTACATTTCTATTTGATATTAGCATAGGTTTCTCACCCCAGGTGTCTTGCAATCGAAGGCACTATCGATTTAATCACGTACCGATTTTGAGTTCTATAATTGCCAGATTCGCTCACCGCGACAGCTGTTGCTACGAAAAATTATTCAATAAATAAATATTCTACTAGCCCTTATCTAACATATGTATGTACATATGATACATATGTATTTGAACTCTTGGGGAGGTCATACACATACGCCATTGTCCCGCGCCCTTAATTTACATCGAATCAAAGTACGAGTACACGTGTCTGTTGACTGCTGACTGGGGCGGAACCTTTCATTACATGCTAGTCAACGTTTTCGCGTGTTCGGACTTTAGACAAAAAAAAAAAAAAAATTGAAAACACAACACCGAAAACGAATCTGTTAGTTCAAAGTAGTCCAATTGAATGAATTTTCTAAATTTAGACGAATTTCTCGTTCAGATTTCTCGCTGATAGCCCAAATAGTTCGAATACGTACGGTCACACAAATGTCAAGGTTGGCAACACTAAAATTAGCTGAAAAAAGTCTACATTTCCTGCTGTGTTGGGCTCTAGATGATTCTATTCCTTAAGTTCTATTCATTGCATGATTCATCACATAATCGTCTCGGCGATACTCGTATGTACAAAAATGTGAAGAGCAAAAAAAAAAGATACATTTAACCGTAATTTTATAAGTACACCAGCTTCAGTTCCAGTTCAACAGATAAACATCAAGCAAGCTACTCGTAAGTGCGAATCGTGAACGATGATTAATTAAGTAATCACAGTTTCTGTACAAAGGATGAGTGGGGCTGATAGAGGGAGGAGAGAAATAAAAGAGAAACACGAATACAAGCAAAATAGAAAAACAGAAAAGCAATTGAGACTAATTTGAAATTTTCATTTTTAATTTGAAAAACTACGCAAACCTAACGAGGCGATTGTACGAGTAGATACGAATATTCGTATTCGCCCTCAACAAATACTGTCATGCTTCATCTCCTCGTTTAGCTGCACTTTGAGCTTCACTTATCAGTTCTGTTGTGTGATCTCTTTATGACATTTTGTTTTGCTACTTTTAGTTGATAATTTGCGATGTTGTCACTTTTGATAGTTCTAAGGTGAATCGGCGATTTAAGACAGCCGCAGGGTCTCATTGGATTCGATCAACTATCGCACTCAAACAAAAAACTGCGGCTTTTATAAAATATTCGTAACATGCCAGAAAAAAGACAGCTTTTAACCAAAAAATACGGATAATATTGAGAAAAACTTTTCACAGAAACCACTGTTATACTCTGACGATCACTAGGATGAGGCCATACATTTTGCAATCGATTTGAAATTTTGTATCCGCAAACTTTTACTACCTGTGAACAGATACATATTTTCTCAACAGGAAGTCATAAGATTAAAGGGTAAATAAGAAACGACCGTTGGAATTTCCCAATATCAAACAATGAAGTTCTTGAAAAGCGTATAAAAAGATACGCCACTAGGATGAGGCCATTGCGAATATTTCGTTGCAGGAGTTCACATCAGCAAATTTTTCCAAAGTTTTGTTAAGAATATTTAAAAAAAAAGCGTTGAAAGGAACTGTTTTTATTCAGTTTAAAAAAAAAATGGGTTCCGGAAAGACTTTGATAGCGACAGAGAGAGGAAAAATAGATGCTTTCATTCAATGAGTTAGGACTCTCTGGCCGAGAAATTGCAAGGAGGCTTAAAAGAAGTAAGACTGTTGTAAACAGTTATCTTGCGGATCAACAAAACTATGGGAAAAATCAAAAAGGACGCACGGCAGAAGGAACAACATTGCGTGAAAAGCGTTTAATTCTACGGCGTGTCTCAAATTCTACTCTACCAGCGACTAAAATAAGGGCCAAGCGCGGAGTATCAGCCAGCATAGCAACGGTCCGAAGGATAATACGAAAAAGTGGTACTATACAGAGAAAAAAACTAAAAAAGAAACCTGTTTTGAAGCAAGAACACAAGGAGCATCGAATGAATTTTACAGGAGAACATGTCGCTTGGAGCAGTGAATGGAAACACGTTGTCTTTTCGGATGAAAAAAAAGTTTAACCTTGACGGCCCCGATGGTTACAACTTTTATTTCCATAATCTAAGAAAGGAGGAGCTTATTTTGGCAAGACACCAAAGCCGTATATCAGGTGTAATGGTGTAGGGAGCTATTAACTACTATGGCACAATCGAGTTGGAGATTTTGTCCACAACAATGAACGGAAACAACTACAAATGTTTGCTGGAACGGTCATTCCGAAAAGTGAAAAACATTTTCGGACCCCGGCCTTGGATATTCCAACAAGACAATGCCCCCATCCACATGGCCCATTTCCATCTCTATGGATATGTGTGGAAGCAAAATTATCGCTCTGGGGTATCGAAAATCCGCATATAACTCACGAAGAGCCATTACACCCGCTCAAAGTTACTACACAGTGTGCTGTTTACGCTGGAGGCGTCATCGGACCTTATTTTTTTCAAAAACGCCGCAGGCCAAACGACTCTATTGTGAACGGCGAGCGCTACAGAGCCATGCTATACGACTATCTCCTTCCTCAATTGAATGAATTGGAACTGGGCGCATACTCGTGCACAGAACCGAAATTCTGAGGGCTGCATTTCCCAGTCGCCTAATCTCTCGTTTTGGCGATTTGCACTGGTCGGCAAGATCGCCTGGTTTAACCGCTCCAGACTTCATTCAACAAGCCTCAGACTTTTGAAGATCTCAAAGGGAACATCCGTTAAGAATGAGAGGACCTATCGCCGGAAGTTCTGGCAAGAGTGATGAAAAATGCCACAAATCGGGCCCGAATGGTCATCAATTCTGGTGGCGGCCACTTAGCCGATATAAGACACCAAATAAACATAATCCAAAAGCAGAACCAAAGTTTTCCATTCATAAAAAACATTACAGCCGAAGAACATCGGGTGACAACTTTTGCGCCACCTTGTACAATTGTGGCAAAATATAGGTGTGAACGGAAAATAAATGAAAATTAAATGTCAACACAATTTTATTGTAATATCTCGTATATTGTATACTTGTAATTAAGTTTTATAAGTCCAATGCCATTATTTGGAAAGCATTTCATTTAAATATTAAAATTAGTTTTTTTGGTTTGGAAAAAATAGCGCGGCCTTATTAGAGCCACCTCTTTCTTGACTTCAGACTACAAGTTCCCGATCGGACTTAGATCGGGCGACTAAACTGGCTAATCAAAAATTGAGACCTATTTCGCTTGAAACCAAGCTTCGGCTTTTTTCGAGTTGTGCTTGGGGTCGTTATCTTGTTGGAAAAATAGCTCCAAATGTGCTACCAAAACAAAACTGTTTAAGGTTTAGACCCAAAGGGATCTTTATTCATGTGACATAATATAGGTATAATATTATAGTTCAGTGTACTTCAGTTCAATGTTAACTAGCGAGAGTGCTGTCAATGCAACATCCCCCTTAAGATATAAAGATATTAATCAGAATGTAATATGTTGATACGATATGCACGTTATTGTGTACAATGATAATGTTTTGTGTTTTTTTTTTCATTATTTACAAAATTAAAGAGTTAACACAATAATTATCTATAATTATTTGTTTTTTCTTCTCCACATACGATGTATAGTATTCTTCTTCCGGATCTGGTAACTAAAGCATCTGTTGAATCTCGACAGACGAAACATCGTCTGTCCTTACCGTATCGCCTGTGGAATCTTTATTGGAAGCTGTTCGAATGCTATCAGGTATCTCCACTAGTAGTATCTCAGTTATGGGCTTTGTCTGCAACGAATTTAAATATGGACCGTTAATTAAATGAACTCTGTTCCTACGAATAACCCGCTTATTTGTCGAATTTTTCGATACGCCAGAAGTGCCAATTCAACATTGGCTTTATTTTTTTTCAAAATATTTTTAGCTCCTTTAACTGCAGCCTCTGCAGCACCATTGACCTGATGATATTGTGGACTGCTGGTGATAACATTAAAAGACCATTCCTTGGCAAACTGTCGGAACTCCGATGAGTCTAAATTTTGGAATTTTGTTCCACTGTCGGGTAAACACTCTGCGGTACATCATGTCAACAAAACGTTGACTTACATATCTGTATGATGTCTCTCATCCTCATTCGTATGAGTTCCGCTACCTCAAAAAACCTCGAATAACAATCCGTTATTGCTATGTACCACTTAATGCCCAATTTAAATAGGTCCATAGCAGCCTTTTGCCATGGATAGTCTTGAAAATCAGAAGCTATTAGTGGTTCATGTCCTTTGTTGTACGCATGCGGGCAAGTCCGCACTTTCTTCTCAATGTCCTTAAATATTCCGGGCCACCACATAGTCCTTTGAGCCCGTATTCTTGTCTTCGTAATACCTAGATGGCCATTATGCAACTTTGCAAGCATCATTTGGTATGACAATTCTGTTTTTTCGTAATAGCACCTTGTCAATTACCGCAAGCTCGTCCTTTACTGCATACAAGTTCTTCATCTCTAAACTAATTTTGTTTTTCGACAGCCATTGCATTCTAATGTACATTTTTAATTGTTGACACTCTGGGTCATCTATTTGCGATTTAATTACCTGAACAATATTTTCATCTTTCATTTTTATATTACGAAAAGATATCTGACGTACATATGGCGGTAGCACAATCCTATTGAAACCAGAGATCGTCCATTCAATTTTGAAAAAAAATAGCCGGTCAACATGATGCAGTAACATTCGCCATTCACTGTAACTGTCCCTCCAGCCTCGTTTTCGAAAAAGTACGGGCCAATGATGCCACCAACCCATAATCCCCACATACAGTGACTTTTTTTGGGATGCATTGGTTTTTCGTGAATCTCGTATGGGTTTTCCGGTCCCCTGAAACAACAATTTTGTTTATTTACGTACCCATCCACCCGAAAATGGACTTCGTCGGAAAAGATCAAGTTTGATGACAAATTGTCCTGGCGATTCAATATCCAGTTAACAAATCGGCGACGTCCAAATGCTTCAATTGTTTTGTACAATAATTTAGATTTTATAGTCGTACAAATGAAGAGCAACTTTTAAAATTCGCCGTAGAGTGAGGCCCAATTACCGGCTTCGGCGACGAATTGACGTGCTTGACTGGTTTTGAACACTTTCCCTCGCAGTGGTGATGTTTTGGCGTGTACGTGCTCGCCGAGCATGCTGATATGGACTTTGACCCGATACCGAACCAGTTTTTTCAAAACGCTTCACCATTGCACGAATTCCGGACTCACTAGGGCGATGATGTTGACCGAAAAATTCACGAATTTTAAGAAATGTTACTTTTACAAATCGCCCATTTTCGTAATAAAATTGAATAACAAACATGCGTTGTTGCGTGGTAAATGATACCATGACTGAAATTACCAAAGATTGTATGACATCTGTAAAAAAGATCAACCACACTGAATCCAGTAAATGATAGTCAACATCCACACCATCTCTTGGCTCAACCTTTACCATAGATTATCGCACCATTGAGGGACAAACGTAGACTCTGATTGTTATTGCTTGAAAGTTACTTCTAATTATACCTAAGGGTTTAATGTTCAATTGAAAAATACACCTTGGTCGCTATTTACATATCTGAAGAGGCCGGTGTTTACAGAGAACAACGGAATAAGAAACAGGTAGCCGTACTACCATTGGGGTAGCTGCTATCCGAAAAAAATAATTTTATGAGGTTAAATTTACTCATAAAATAAGATCACATAAAAAATATCACTTGTACAATGTATCTACCGAAAATTGGGATTTTTTTAAAAGACAAAGAAAGGTCTTTCCACACCTACAATAGCTAGTTTTGGATTTAAGATATAAAGCTATGTTAGCTCCATCTATCGTACTCTTTGGCTTCTTGAAGGGGGATGAACCAAGCGTTTGTACTCTTTTAAACACCGGAATATGTTGGACAAAAGAAATCTTCTGCGACGCCTTAAGCAAATGAAATGCCATAACTTATTAGGGCAAAGGGTCGTTGTATCTGAAAAATCATGACAATGGCCCACTCTTGCATGAGAATGGGTGATTGGCCTTCTTCGTCGCTAGGTGATTGTGAAGTTGATTTAGCATTGGTAGAGTCATAGACGAGCTTGGACAATGTTGTACTGTTGTCGACAGGTTTAGTATGGCATACTAAAAAAAATATTTAAAAATGTAAAATCGCCGTAACGTCCAACGACTGGTACAAGATTAAGCGCCTGTGGGTAAAGTTCCTCTACGAAATTAAAATGTAGGACCTAAACAGGACACACGCCAGTATTGGGTCGACTGAAATCACAACGGAAGGAGTTTGAATCGATTAAGGATTTCTAATCCTTTATGACAGGAACTCTGTTCCTTTCCAGCTACCAGAAAAATAACTTTTCAAATGCAGAACAAAATACAATCTATAGAAATTCCTTAAATTCTCCTGACTATATTCGACGAAAATATTCGCGACAATTGATAAAAATAAATCCGATTGCGTAACACAGCCCACGAGAAACGAAAAACGAAAAACGAAAAACCGCTACTACTGCTGTTTCTGCTAAAAAGGAAAAAGGAGAGAAAAAAAAAGACAACAACCAACCAACAACAATCTGTAATTTACTCGCGTCAAGTGACAACAGAAAGTCACCCGCAGTGACAAACAAAACAACAAATTCAACAAATTCGAAATTGAAATCGTTTCTCACCATTACCAAGCTATTACCGTCAACTACAATACATAGAGAGCAAAAGCTATTGAGGAAAAGGGTCACCATCACATAACATCATAGGTTGAGACCAATCTAAATATAACTAAACCATTCTCTGAACACTGCCACATGGCTACGTATGCATGCACAAAGGCAATAATCATCCATCCATCCATCCATCCATCCATCCATCCATCTATCCATTCGTCTGTCCGTTTCGTTTTGTCGTATTCGTCCAACAAAACTTTGAATTTAAATTTGAATTTAATCAGAGCGCCGACGTCGTCGTCGTTGTCGTTGTCGTCGCCGTCAGATAAATTCCACAAGCGAGAGTCATTGAACACTAAACGAGAGCGCGCTGTTTCCAAGCCCACACAGACGTTAAGTTAAACAGCATGCGACTTACAGCGGCTACAACAACGCGCAAATGTCAAATTCATGAACTCATTTGGCAAAATGAGACAAACTGTCCGGCTGTCAATTCGTCTGTGTGCTGTTGTTTTGTCAACTTGACTTCGTAGAGAGCCACCGACATCATCATCTGAACTCTACCACCATGGGCGCGTTTGTAAACTTCATCTAAACGAGTTGGAAGAGAAGGTGGTAGGCCACACCGAGGTAGGCACATACGAGTACGTTCATAGTGACTGCACCTTTATATCTACATATGTACGAACAGATATATGGTTGGTATCCACCTTTGGATCGGTGTATCCATGATTAGCGAAAAACACGCGCGCCCATCATACTCCTAAATACGAGTAGTGTTGCACAGTGCTGCACACACGTTTAGCAGCCAAACGAGTTCTTTAGCGGTTGTGTCACAGCACTACGCCAACCATGACAAGTCCAGGCTCGCGGCCACGCCACACCACGTATAAAAATAAAAAAATACTCTTGTCTGGTATTTGTGAGTGCCTACCATTCGAGAACTTGCTAGTTGCGAATAGAGCTAGTGGGAACACTTTGTTCGGAATACACCCGGAGGACGTAATACCGTAATATGGTACACCGCATATCCCCTCTTCCCTGACAAATCATAATGAGCATTACTCTGTGTAGATATTTACTTTCCTCTCGAATTACCTTGAAAAGCCATCGCGTCGTCATCATCGTCACTGCCATATTGGACGTAATATGCCCACTCCTCCCTACAATTGCAGACTAGATACGTAGATATTCACAAGTGTGGGTGTAACTTTAGGATGAGATAAAGGTTTTTCTCTTTACGGACTTTTGCGAGACCGCAGGGACGTGATTATGGAGCAATTAAGGGGCTTACACGTTCACATCCGCGAACAGTATTACGCACGTATGTACACATCTGTTGCAGCAAATTCTGCAGCATCGCAAAAAACGGGACAACCCAAATCTGCAATAGATACAAAATAACCCAAAGTCGGCCGGGGCCACTGAGGAAATCACTGATGCGATAGAGACTAGAGCTGCTTGATGTTTCGTGAAACATGCCACGATAAATAAATACAAACCTGTGTATGTATATATTTTAACCTTTCCCCCTCATCAGTCCGGTCGTTTTCAATTCGGCCAGTATAAAAATGGCGGTGACTCAATTTCATAGAATCCCCCTACAATTGTCTGTCTCCTCAACGTTCCGCTGGCAATTTGTGCAGTTCTGCAGTTCCAGCGTAGGATGATGCAACATGTTGTTTGTTATGAATATGAACGTACTCATGACCATGCCCAAGTGTGGGTTGAATTGTTCAGATACGAGTGCTTGTCATGAATTTGTATGGTATGTACGAGTATGTATCTCTTAGGTTGTTTTGTGTTTTGATCGGATCTTTGTTGCTGGTTTTTTGTCAGATGATTTCGTCATTTTATGAACGAGAATGGGCACGAGACAGATGAGTTAGCTAAAGGCTCTACTACTCACTATGCCATTTGGTCAGACGATATAAATGCGGAAGTCTTGTTTCTTCTCTCTCTTTATAAGTGTGGCAGTAATCTTCAAGATTTGTGAGCTCTTATAAGCTAAGCTTGAAGCCAAACAGAGGGATTGAGGTATTTTGTATGTTTCTGTGTTATATTTGCAAAGCCCACAGATAGAGAATGCTAATTTGAATGTTGTGGGCGGCAACTCTTTTGGGGCACAGACATCGTCACTGACGTCGAAGCAAACACAGGTGGGTTATTCACTTTCGATTTTATGTTGAATTGTTATTTTGACACTTGGGCATTGTTATGTAGTTAATGTCGGTTGTTGTCACTTTCATTAGTTTATGCACGTAAACAAGTGGGGTAAAGAGAAGGAGACGGATCAGGGATGTTACGGAGTGTATATTTCATGTTTTTATGCTGACTCGATAAAAGTTGGTAATGAAAATAACAATACCTTTTTCAAATAGAGATTTCGGAAAGGTTACGAGTATGGGCTGTCAATTGGTTTCTTAAATATGTTTATCTGCCAGTTCAATGTCAGGGGCATCGATGTCTCAATTGATACAGCAACGAAATGTACGGTCCATATGATGTTTTTGACCTGAGCAAAAGAATTTTCAGTCCAGTAAAGCCAGCAGCGCTCTTGTAAGATAGCCGTTTTTCTAGTTTCTTAAATTTGAAGTTTTTCAACTTCCCTGGTCGCGACATTTGTCTTGTCCATCGCGCGTCACGCGTCATGTAGCATTTTGTGATTGCAGAGAGTATTTCACTTAAAAGCTAGGCCTGAGCGACACTTCCACGAGAAGGGCGCATCATCGGATTAACTCGCAGCAACACAAATTCAGACCTCTAGTGCTACCACATTTTGGGCGTTTTCTGTCTATGAAGCAGAAGATAGTGCAAAAGACCGATTGGTTGCGGGTGGAGTGAGTACGGAAACGTTGGTCGTACACTGTTTTCATATTCCGTCGGATTCTATGCAAAGCTTCGCAATCGTAGTTTTAGCGATATCCTAGGCGGGTTGGTGACATTAGAGAAAATGTGTAGTGTAAAAGTTGAAAACAAAAAAACAAAAACAATCAGATATAAAGTGTGAGCCAACAGATGGTGTGGATGTTGGCTGTCAATTGCTGTGATTTACTGGCTTCAGTGTGGTTGTTCTTTTTGACAGATGTCATACAATCTTTGACAATTTTAGTCATGGGGTCGTTTACCACGCAACAACGCATTTTTGTTATTCAATCTTATTACGAAAATAGGCGATCGGTAAAAGTAAGATTTCGTAAAATTCGTGAATTTTTCGGTCAATATCATCGCCCTAGTGTGTCCGGAATTCGTGCAATGGTGAAGCATTTTGAAAAAACTGGTTCGGTATCGGGGCAAACTCCATATCAGCATTCTCAGCAGCAGCATTCAAGTGTTCAAAACTAGCCATGGATCTCAATTCGTCGACGAAGTCAACAGTTCGCCCTCATTTATGGCACTTTACGGCGAATTTTAAAAGTTGATCTTCATTTACACGTCTATAAAATCAAAATTACACAACAATTGAAGCCCTTGGACTGTCTACGAAGTCGCCGATTTGTTAACTGGATGTTGGATTGCCAGGATAATTTGTCATCGAATTTGATTTTTTCCGATAAAACCCATTTTCGGAGGGATGAGTACGTTAATAAAAAACCATTTCGTTTCTGGGGCCAGAAAACCCATATGAGATTCACGAAAAACCATACAATAACCCAGCGACAATTCGGGATTTCAAACATAATATCCAAACTGAAATTGCGGCAATTAACAGACTTATTCTTCAAACAGTCATCGACAATTTTGACCTTCGGATGGTCACTTGCAACAGAAGCTTTGGTGGTCACATGAATGATGTTGTGTTCCATTCATAATTGGCATAGGCCTAACTTTATTAATCAATAAAATTATACATTGCACAATATAGTAAATGTTTGTTTAATTTAATGAAACATCCACATTAGCTGTTGGCTCCCCCTTTACATACAATACATACACGTATGTCTGTATGCCAGTCGTTATCAGAACAATCACACATCAGCTAGGGAAACCTTGCTTCGCAATTTTATGAAGTCTCGCAGCATTTTTGATGAAGCTGCTATTGAAATGTACAGATGAATGGAACATGGTTTATGGCATAGGAATCAGGATATCGTTAAATTCATCTGCAACTCATTCATCTAAGTTTTAGATATCTATTGTAGAAAGGAATTGTTTGGCTCTCACTGCTTTACATACATGGAAGGTGGTAGTTTGATTCAGAATCCAATTAGCACTTAGTTCCATTTTGATACGACGTGATATATGTAGTTGTTGAGGCTTGTTGCTGAAGTCTTACAGTTGGAGATGTTAAAGACTTAGCGATAGGAAGAGTGGTTCACCATTTACTCAAGGAATTGTATTTCCATTCTGTTTTCGTTGATGCCACGACTAAACTTTTTGGCCCAGGTGGTTATTTTACTCAAGGCTATTTCCATGATTTTACTAACCAATGTCGGTGGGTGTAAGCGAACGTGATCTTATCCGCACACTCGCGGAAGTCTCCACATTCAGAAACCAGTACTAGACAAACTTCTCGCCCACAAAAGGCACGGTCTTGTCTTCTCTGGAAAACCAGCCAGAAGCAAGAAGGTCCATATCTTGGAAATCGTACAGTGACCGGATATTGACAGCCAGATTTCAGAATAGGGGAAGAAAAATTACAATCATCCAGTGCTATGTGCCGACAGAAAACGCAACTGAGGACAAAAAGGCTAATTTTTACAATCAACTTGGCATACCCACAATTTAACGTCTAACGTGGACTCGTGATCTGTAATAAGGTAGGCGCTGTGTTGTCGTGCTTGAAAACGTGATGGGAGTTCACGCTCTCGTAGACCGAAATGATAATGGGGAACGGTTTGTAAATTTCTGCAATACCAACCAGCTCATCATTGTAGGCACTCCGTTTGAGCACAATTCCCGCCACAAGACCAGTTGGGTCTCATCTGACAGGCAGCGAACGTCAAATCGAATCAATCATTTTGCAATAAGTCGACGTTTCAGAAATTGCGTCATAGACGTCCGAAACGAACGTGGAGCCGATATCGGAATGTCGCGCGGTCATCATCTTATGTTAGCCACTATACGCCTTCGTACTGCATCTACGAGTACCAACAGCAACCGCTCACACTTGCTTCGAGTTACAAGGTACAATACCGACAGACTTCGAGATCCCGTAATGCGCCAACAAAGCATGGATCATCTTGTGGCAGAAGCAGAAACAATCAGCAGCTCAACGCATGAAGACATGGATGACCATTGGAATGTTGTATAAAATGTTTTTATATTGTATCTGGGGCAGTTGTATCCATCGGTATAAGGAAGGAAAGTCACAGCACATGGTTATCAGCAGATATCTGGTGACAAGCGTATTTCATTTAAGGTTCGGATTGCAGCGGCATCAACAGTGAGAAAACCGAGTTAGAAGCCTAATGTTGTGTGAATAGGAAGGAAGTGCAGCGTAGGGTCAGACGTGACAAGCGTTCATACATTAACGCACTGGCCTCGAAGGCTGAAGAAGTAGCTAGCAAGTGGGACTGTCTACAGCGTTGCAAAAGAACTTACTGGTGGTCGGAAATTTGAACAACACACGGTGAAAAGTTTAGATGGCAGTTTGCTGTTTTCGGTTGAATATAAGCTCAACAAATGGAGGGAACATTTCGCGTTAGTGCTAAATAATTGAGACAACAGCATCATAGTCCCAAATTCCAACGAGCGTGGTGTAGCAACAAATTCCCGAATTCGAACCGGACCTCCCAGCAACACAGAGATAGTAGCCACTATCAGGTCCCTGTCAAGGTTTTTCAAGAAGCGCCAACTACATCAGCAGAGTTACTCCAACCGATTATTTTTAGAGCGTGGAAAAATGAGCGGTTCCCGGAGGAGTGGAAAAGAGGGTTCATCATTAAGTTTCCAAGGAAGGGTAATTGGAATGAATATGCGTAGCCAAGATAAGAACTAAGATAGTTCTAAAGCGGATAAGAGACCATCTAGACCGATGCCGAACAGGCGGAATTTTGGGGTGGGTATTTTTGCGTAGAACATAACACCATATGAATTATCATTGAGTAATGCGTCGAGTTCAGGTCTTCGCTACATCTATTGTTCATTGACTTTGAAAAGGCTTTCGACAGTTTGAACAAAGATGGTATCTGCGCAGGTGAGGTATCCTGGGAAAACTTAAATTTATTATTAAGGGTACTAAGGTAAGTTGTCAGATGACTTTTTAACTCCATAGTGGAGTACGCCAGGGCTATATACTAGGTGGGGTGAAAAGTAACCTCCTTGGGAATGAATTTTTATTTTTTTTTTTAAATGTTTTTTTTTATATTATTCAATATAGTCCCCTTTTAGTTTGATATACTTATTCCAGCGATTTTCCAACTTCTTGATCCCGTCCGAAAAGTAATTTTCCGGAAGGTCTGCAAAATACTCATCCGTCGCGTCGATGATTTCCTCGCGTGAGCTGAATTTTTTATTGATGGCCCATCTTTTGAGGTTTGGGAAGAGAGTCCGAGGGATCCAAATCCAGTTACCAATCGACGCCAAAAGTCCGCCCGATTCCGCATCAGCAAGTCCAAACACTCTTTCGTGTTTTTGGTCAGGAGTGAGCATGTGCGGCACCCAGCGGCAGGATAACTTTTTCATATGCAGACCACCACGAAACTCTCGAAACCAATATTTGACGGTGTAATCTGACGGAGCATTAGCCCCATAATATTTATCCAACTTTTCTTTTGTTTCCTTCGCCGTTTTGCCTCTCAAAAAATAATGTTTTATGAGAGAACGAAAATCGTTTTTGTCCATACCCAACATGATGCCAAACACGTCAACAACAATCAGCTGTCAAAGCAAAACTAAAGACAGTATCGCACTGAAATTTGGCATGTCTGATTAAATATGAACGGACTTCAAGGCACCATAACCTTTTTTGCAGCAGCAAATTCCGATGTATTTTGGGCAGCACTAACTGAACGAAACTAAGGAATGAGGCTGGCGATGTATGCCTCCTTGTAGGTATGTAAAATAATGGATCTCTACCAAATGTCACAAGATGTGCAAGCCGAGGCAAACAATGTAGCGCTTAACTAGGAAATGCGGGAAGCACAAAGGCCCTGAGCGTCGGAGTTTGAAGCTCAACTCAACATTGCCGGACAACAGGTCGTGAAAGTCGAAAACTTTCTATATTTAGGAAGCATCGTCTCGGCCGACCGTGGCACCGAACTCGATGTGTGCAGCAGAATCCGGAATACATACATTTGGAGACTGTCCAAATCCAATGTAGAATCAGTCCAATTATACGGGTGTGGTACTTGGAAGGTTACCAACATTGTCACTGAAAGATTGTCTACGTACATCTTAAGGATTTTTTGGTCGATCTGCATTACCAACGAACAGCCTTATCTCGGGACGAATCATGAACCTATAGACGTCAACATACGGAGGAAGTGGCAATGGATTGGTCAGACTTTACGGCGTGAAAACGTTCCTATTGCAAAATATATGTATGTACAATACAGAGTAGTCCAGTCAGGCAGAAGAGCGGGGCGGCCTAAGCAAACATGACGAAGAGGATTCGGGACTACTGGGAAAGAGCTGGAGTGAGTTGAAATCCATTGCACAAATCCGAACAAAAAGGCAGGCAGGCGATGTTGACGCCCTCTACCCCTCAAGCGGTGACAAGATTTAAGTAAGTAAGTATGTTCAACGAAGGCCGTCGGAATATTCGGTCCAAAAAGCAATAGATACTCGAGTTCCAGCCGAGAACGATAGAAAAATAAATTTATCATTCAAATGCGAAAATATTACCGAATTCTCGTCCTCAATGACGAAGTTCTGCAAACTAATCCGGCCTGTCGAATTGTACTACGGTGGTAAATTCAGCCGATACCATGTAGCTATATTTGATCTTTTTATATGGGTTGCACATCTCAAAATGTTAATTAGTAGAGAAGAGGTATAGCTGATACATCTGCGGCGAAGTAACAGACTGTCTTGTACTCATAACTTCTTCTAAAACGATCTATCTGGCTGAACCCTTAATACTCGTATAATGTAATATCGATTAGTTTAATCTATATCTTTTGGCAAAGCCCTAAAAGTGTCGGAAATCCGGTTCCGATAACTAGTCAATTGATAAGTATCTCAAAAACGTTTAAGAGCTAAATACGAAATCAGATAACATACCAAAAAATTTCACTTTCTTAAACCTAAAATGAGTAAAGCTAAAGTATCTTGAACAACAGTTACGATAGGAAATACGCTACACAAGAAATAAGCACGACCATGAGCAGAAAGTCGTTATCAGCTATACTATGTTATATGTACGTGGAACTTAAATTATTGAAAGCATCCGTTAAAAACAAATCAAATAAAGCGTTTAATCATTGTTTTTCTAGTTGGTATTTTTAATTGCTAAAAAGCACTTGGTCAGCACTAATACATCCCTGCGTTTCGCAGATATTTGAAATTGTTGATAAGCTCAGTCGTAGTACAGGGTGTTCATACTTTCTAGTTAAAAAAAAAAAACTTTGATTGTTTTGGAAACTCTGGGAAGGCCACGATTTGCCTAAGGTGAGAGGATATTTAGTCAGTAGTAAATTGTCCATAGTCCAGTTGAACAAATTTAGAAGGTATCATATGAGGGAGTGGCTAGGATATGATAAATAACTCGGCCGTAGCCGGTTTCAAGACCAAGTTGAGAAAGAAGGAGAATAACCATCACCAACATTCTGCAATATGCAAAGTCTGACTAAGTAAACGTAAGTCAACGCTCGGACCTGAGCAAGCACAGTTGGATGAGATTCTGTGAATACGTCGTTCCGAACAAAGTGAAATATTCACGTCTCTCAAGATAGAATCAACGGTGACGTCATAAGCAGATCCAGACATGACTTCATTTGAGTTACTTCGACATATTCAGAGCTCAGCTCATGGAGGATTTATCGGCATTTCGTCTGGCTCGACGAATTGGTATTTGTGCCGTCGGGATAACAGTCCAACCATGTTCAGTACTATATGTAGCCTCGGATGTGGATGGGCTTACTGCTGACGATCCTAATGAACGGTGTACGACTTATGCACATGGAATGGACAAATCCTAAACGCATACAGTTGAATATTTTGTTGAGGGCATAACAGAAATGGACAACATTGATATCTACTAAAGTGATTGCTGTAGAGAGCAGAATCAGCGCCGTTTTAGATGCGGATTTGACAACAGAGGAAGCCTTAGGCAAGAAGTCTTAAACTTTAAGCGAACCCCTGATCGAAATCCGCATCGAGTCTAAAAATATGAACATAAACTTGATAACCGCTCACAACCACACAAAGGAAAAAGACGACCCCTTCGAAGATTGTTTCTGCGAGTTCCTCGACCAGCCTTAAGATCAGAACTTGCTGATATGAAGGTTAAGTTAGGAAAGGAGAGTATTTTCGGCGCTACATAGACTATACTAAACTGTTTCGAAAGTGGACTCAGGCTAATCGGCCTTGCGACAAGCCAAGATGCCAGCATAGCTGGCACACATCTCTTAGACATCAACATGTACAAAGGGATGTGGTCTTCATCTGATCGAAAAACCTACAAACAGATTGATACTATTGCTACCGATGCAATACACAGCTCTCGTAATCAAGATGTCTGAAGGTCTCGAAAATCATATCGACTCAGACTACAGCACAAGGTGCGAATGCGAATATTCCAAACGACAGAACACTGAAGAAATTAAACGTCGAACGGCTACAAGCTCAAGACAATGTCAGAACTTCTGAACTTCTAGCATTAAAGCACTGAAGAACGTGGCGATATTGCATGAAAAAATGGGGATTCTACTTAGACATTTTGAAGTAAACTAATACAAAATACACGTCTACAAGACGTGAATCGCTATACTACTAAAGTGGAATCCTGAATCTCAACAACGGGGATACTTGGCCCATTTCCATCCCTGTGGATATGTGTGGAAGCAAAATTATCGCTCTGGGGCACCGAAAATCCGCATATAACCCACGAAGAGCCATTACATCCGCTCAAAGTTACTACATAGTGTGCGGTTTCCGCTGGAGTCGTCATTCGGATCTTATTTTTTTCGAAAACGCCACGCGCCAAACAACTACTTTGAACGGCGAGCGCTACAGACTCATGCTCAACGATTTTCTCCTTCCTCAATTGGATGAATTGGGACTGGAGAACGTGTGGAACAACGGCGCATACTGCACGAGCCATAACCGGAATTGTGAGGGCTTTTTGTTTTTTTTTTTATAATTCGCGCGCGATCAAGTACCCTTAAAATTGCTTGCACCTAGCGCGGGAGAAGGAAAAACAGGAAGGATAGAAAGAGAGGTACCGGTGAACGTTGGTTTTAAATGGTTGAAGGTTATAATGACTAGGAAATAAAGAGCTAGGCAGGGCACTCCATAAGCGAGTTGTACGGCTTAGGAACGAATCACGATATTTTAAAGTACGACCGAAAGTGGGCTTGAGCGCTCATCAGTACATTCATAGCGAGGCGGGTGTTACGGTTAGAGGTTTGAAGGTGCGGAAAGCTACTGACGATTTCTATGGAGCACTGGTGGTGGAAATAGCGGTAAAACAGAGTGAGACACGAGACATTACGTCGGTGTTCGAGGGTGTCCATTGTTTGAGTGATATTAGTATCACCTATGAGTTTTATCGCACGGTTTTGAGTCCTATCTAGCGGGTGCAGAGATGTGTTGGGCGCACCCCACCAGATGTGGGCATCGCACTCCAATTTCTAGCGGATAAACACCTTATATATAGAGGCCCGATCAGAGGGGGTGAAGAATTTCTTGCATCGTTTGAGGAAACCGAGAAATTTCATTTAATTTTTGACGACACCGAATATGTGGTCATCCCAACCGACAATGGAAACCTTTTCGGTTTCGATGATGCAAGTACCATTCATGGATAATGGCTGGGTATTTGAATTTCGCTTTAACGACAACAGACGTCATTGTGTTTTGGAGGCATTAAGTTCCATTCTGTAGATAGTTCCCCAATTGATTATGCTGTCAATATCGGAATTTAATGAGATTAACATACGAGTACGCTGCCGTTTCCGTCCTACAGCCGAAGAACAGGAGCGTGAGTCTGAGTACGAATCTGAAAAGTAGAGAGTACTGTCATCAGCAAAGGAATAGATAAGGGATCACTAATGAAAATTAAAAGGGGTGTCGGACACAGAACACCAGCATTAAGTTGTCCAAGACAACTTGAATTGAACGTTCCGAAAGGTAATTTCTAATCCATTGAAGAAGAGAGTCGTCGATCCCAAGTGCACGCATTTTCGACAAAAGAGCCTGATGCCAAAATCTGTCAAATGCCTTAGACATATCAAGCCCAACTATATTGCTTTCGCCAGATTGATGTACGCTTTGGTTTCACTTTCCAGTGAGACATGCCATCAGATTACCAGTGGACCTGTTGCTATCAAAACCGTACAGCCGGTCATTGAGAAATTTTCGTGTTTCGAGATATTTTATGAGCTGACGGTTTATCAGCGTTTGCATAACCTTGGAAAGAAGGTACGTAAGTGCAATGGGTCTGTAGGAGGAGAGAGAAGATTCGCCTTTTTTAGGGACGGGTTGGACAAATGCTGTTTTTCCATCTGCTCGGAAAGAGTCCTAAGAAGTAGGGTTGATGAAAAACGAAGGAGGGGAGATATATAATCTGGACCAGCGGATTTGTGAATTTTAAGATCTTTAATTACTTTTGCTACTACACGAGAGCGAAAGTGGATTTGAATTTGATCCAATTGAAAATTCGACGCATTCAAGTGTAGGCGGAGACAAAGCACAATCTCAGCTGGCCGCAAAGTGTGCAACAAGCAGATTGGCCTTGTCCCAAGAGCTGACAGCTAGAATGTCATTATAAATGAGCGTTGAGATGGAGGATGAGGCTGAATCTCTAATATTTTTGACGAACGACCAAAAATGTGTACGACCTCTTTGAGACATTGTAATATCTGTTGCCTCAGTTTTTGGTCGTATTGGAAATTTAGACATTGCATTCATTCCTGGCTCTTTTAAACTTTTTTCGGTTTTCCTTTGTTGAGTTGGTCTTGAAGGACCGAAAAAAACATTTCTCTAAACCTGACAGTCTCTGTACAGCTCGAATCGTACCATGCCTTTTCTTTTGGTTTGATACTCTTCATCCGATGAGGGATAAAATTTCTCATTTCAAAGTGAATGGTGTCTATGATCATATCAGCAGCGGCATCCACGTCGTTATCGAGGAAACATAACGACCAGTTAAAATTCCTAAAGAAGCTGTTAAGACCGTGCCAGTTGGCTTTCTCGTATTGCCATACGGTTCTTTTAGGAATCTTTTCTCGGATTGTGTTGTCGGTGTCCGAGAAATTAGCTGATATGACACAATAATCCGACGAGCCTAGAGGGGAAAGCCCATCAACGGTGTACTTATCAGAGTGAGAAGTTAAAAACAATCCCAGGGTGTTGGTGGTATGACTATCAACGTCATATGACTATTCGCGTGGGCTCAGCGAACATCTCAATACACTGTCCTTCGAGTGTTTTCTGTTCAGAATTATCTGTTTAGAATGTCGACCCAGGCTGCATTTCCGGATCGCCTAATCTCTCGTTTTGGCGATTTGCACTCCCCGGCAAAAACGCCTGATTTAACCATTTCAGACTTCTTTTTGTGGGGTTTTTTGAACTCAAGGGTCTATGTCAGCAAGCCTCAGACTCTTGAAGCCTTCAAAAGAGAATACCCGTCAAGAACGCGAGGACCTATCGGCTAAAGTTCCGTTTCTTGACTTAGTGGTGTCAAATTTAAAACATCAAATAAACATGAACCAAAAGCAGAACCAAAATTGTTCATTCAGAAAAAAATGTCAGCTAGAGAAATTCGGGTGACAACTTTTGCGCCACCTTATATTAATTTGGCAATCTTTTAAATTAATTTTAAAGAAAACTGGAACTCCGCCTGCCGAATCAGATTCATTATCGTTAACTTCAAATCTATAATTTGGTATAACAGACTTCTATTAGACTTAGACTTAGAGACTTCATCTTCGAAAAATTGTATCATCTCCCATCAATACTCAGTTTTTACTGACACATACTCCTTATATCTTTCTCCCTTTAAGTCTCGGCGACATTCTCAGAACCATTAAGCCTTAAATAAATCACATCCCAGTCTATCGTCCACAAGAATGAAATCCATTCGCACATACGCACAGCCATACAAACAAGCCCAGATGTAATCGCTTTGAACTTTAATCGCTTATCGGTGAAGTTCACGATAATTATTATTATTATTGTTTTTTTTTCTAGTTCTTTTTTTATTATTTTTATTTGCCCCTTATCAGCAGATCACTACGGTTACCACAGACTTATTTGCTCGACTTTGGGATAGGGCCATGTACTAACATTTGTTTGGAAAAAAAAAATAAGAGAAACAAACTCTTTTAGCAATGAAAATGAGGCGGGTGAGGAGGGAAATCAATTAGTTGACACAAATTTAACAAATTAGACTTCACGAACCACACAATTAATTTCACACCAGCAAATTAGAAAATAAAATTATCACCTTCCCATGTAGACGAAATGGAATTTTTTCGTCATATCGCGCATTGTTATATTTTTTTTTTAAACTTCCCTACCAAGATTAGATGGCGGTTATTTGCAAGGAAACTTCTACTATAGAGGCCGTAACGAAAAGAAAACTGCGAAATTTAAGCCCCTTGGCTTACAATCAAGGCAAAAAGGTGGGAAGAACGGGATTAAGTTTCATCACACTTTTTGTGATACTCGTAGATAAGATTGGAGAGGTGGATTACCGTAATAAACTTTAACTTGTTGTGAGTCGTGCATACAAAGGAATAGATGTTAATTTTATGAATATGGTCTTTTGAAAATATTGTAGACAATTCGTTAGAGCTTAAAATTATTGGGATAGGGATTATGGTTGGTGTTAAATAGAGCTGACGTAAGATCTTGTTTGGATTATTCTAGATCTGGGTTCTGGCCTGATAGGGTTGGTTGTAAATTGTTGCTAACCGAACTTTATGATAGAAGAAGATGTGAAATAGTTGACAGTTGCAAATGATGGCAAATGATCGCTGTCATAAGGCCTGGCCCAGGTAAGGTTGTTTACAATCAAAACACTGACTAACAGCTTTTCGAATCGCTGACACTCTTCAGAATCGGAGCTTTGACACTTGACAGCTGACACTTTAACGATTGGACGATTTGAGCTTAAATATTAAATGTTCAAAGCGATGCACACCGTAAAGCTGCTTTATGAGCTGATAATGACAGGTGCCATTAGGTAGTTCCCCTTGTAAGAAAATACCTGGTGACAGTAGATGGATACTACAATAATATCAGGATATGATCTTATGACGTCAATCACATGACTCAGGCAACTTTTCGTGGCCGCTAATTTATGATTTCAGAGACACGTTTTCTCAAAAGGTTTTCATGGAAATATTGTATGGTCAGTTGATGTGTTGTCCGCATATCTGTCCGCAAGCCCCTTCAAATTGGTAAGCCTCGGATAAATATTGGAAAAGTTTGTCAAATTTGGTGATTTAAGACTATTGAACCGGTAAATACTGGATCCCCGTTGCCCTATAGTAGCGCAACGTTTCAAGTTCCCATCAAGTGCTTGCTTTACCACCTCATGGTGGGCCCCTAACAACTTCATGTGTTAACCCTTACACAAGCAGACCGAAATTGTAAGCGCTAGGCAGAACTCAGCGGTAGATAAACGAACACATGGGATTCTAGATTTGTACCTACATCAAGCCTCTTGACCTGATTGATCCCCCTTCTGGACTTCTTTGACACATTCAAAGCCCAGGTCTGAAAGGAGGCTCCATAACCAGGGTTTCTAAGGTAGAGATGAAAGAACTCAATACGAGAACTCATAACCTTCTATGGTTATGACACCCATGCTGTCGTCTTTCAATGTTCAAGTATTGTCGTTACTTGTCGGGCCAGCTTCTCAGCAGTTGAAAATGAAATCGTTCTTTCCCTATTTGTCCCTTTTTCCTAAAAACTTAATACATACTCAGGCACTTTAAGTGTAGTCATACCCACCACCCAAAAAACAGAAAGCCTTGCATAAAAATGATACCACTATTTACGCCCTCTGATACTAGAATAAGGTAAAATAAGGTATTGTACGTGAAAGGTAAGGTCTCCTAACAGACCACGTGCAGCCCCGAACAAATCGCGGAGGGTCTAGACTGCTATAAAGTAAATCTTACTATCGTCCAAGATGTACTCCCAACTGCACATATACTACGGTGATTGCTACTGAGACAAGCAGCAACTATTTGGATGCGGACCGAAGCAAGAAGCTCTTCATGACAATCCTCATCAAGACTAAGTTCCCAATCATGAATCTAATATACAAACATGCCCCAATAGATGTAAAAGGCGATGACACCAAACACTGTTCTTACGAGCTTCTTGACATGTCATATGCTTAATTTCCTAAGTATGATGTTAAAACAGAGCGCTATTAAAGGACGGCATATTTGGTAGCGCAGTCGTTAAATGCAGCCTGGATGATTTCACTTCCGATAGCGGATTCGGATTTATCAACTTCGCTTCGGTGGAAAAAGTCGTCGTAGCAAGCCCGCAATCAATCAACAAGATTGATCTCATTGCAATTGACCTAGGTATTCAAGTATTCTTCATGTCCGGATTCAAGATTGACTCGGACCACTAGCTTCTTGTCGCCAAAATACGAATACGGTAAGGAAATACTATCACACGGAACGTCTCTCTAGAAACTCAAGTTCACGAGATGCCCATACATCTATGGGGTTCAGGATACGCATGGCCATCGCTTCATTAGTAGTGTAACACCAAAGCAGAACTTGTGTTACAGGCACAAGCTCCACCCTTTGTATGAGTCGAGGCCGATCAAAAACCTCTTGCCGATCTTAGGGTCACAGCAACTCTACATTTGGTCGAAACAAACTGGAAGACCCTTCATGCGACTTTAGGTTTAAGCCACTGCCACTATGACGCTCCAGCTCAGCAAGTAAGGCCCGGACCGAAATCCAGGGGCCGTGATTTAAGTCCTGATATGGACTACCGGTGATTCTGCCACCGGATAGGCCAGGACCTATGAGCGGCGGCTTGTAACTGGCCAAATTGTAGCAACCTCCGGTGGCGTTATCTGACAACTCTTACGATAAGACCAGTCATTTGCTCTACCCACGCTTTTTATTACACAATTTCATTAACGGACGAAGGCTTGATACTTAATTGGGCGAGGATCCATTTTGTCACATAGTTTGAAGTCGGAAAGAAACGGTCAGGGCCGTTGCTGACCAAATGTGCGTTAATCTCGCTCGACGCCTTTATCCCGAAATTCGGTGGCAAACAAATCATCAGAGTCGTCGTTGGCTGGAGCATGCACACAATCAGAGACTATATATTATAGAATAACACTACAAAGGAGGACTACAGTTCTACAAGCAAAAAAGGAAGAACGATCACCGGATTCTGAAATAGAAGAAAAAAGCGCACGAAATACTCGTACGTTAGATAGAGGAAACTTAGAGATGTTTTAACAGGAAAGGCGTTCGGAAATTTAAACAGAAGGTAAAAAGAAACTGTCAGGTCAACTAGGTACGAACGGTAGCCCACAAGAGGGAACAAGGAAACCTAGTCGTTAATTCGCAGTCAGTTTTGGGGATATAAAAAAACATAAATGCAGACTTTTTAACGGCATCGAAGATCATTATTTCGCTGTTAAACAACCTGGACAATGATTGGCAATTATTCCTTCACATCCGAGCTTATATTCCACAAGGCTGCCGGTACTGACGATCTAGCTAGCGCGCTATTTAAGCAGATGGGAGATAACTCTGTGAAGAGCATACATTAAATCATCCGTAAAGTATGGTACAAGCCATGTATACCTATAGTTGGGCACATGCTGTCATTGCCAAGTGCTTGAAGTTATCCAAGAACGCCGTACGGTATTAAATGAGCTGGTCAGCGTCACCACAACTAAAGTTTTGACAGATTTACCAAGTGTCTTCTGTGAGCGTTTTTAGTTTGCATTGCTCCTCTTCAGCAAAGTCATGAGTTCACACATGACTTGATATTCAAAGTTCCTTTGGTCTGGCCAACAAGTCGAAGTTTACGAGATACCATAGTTGTCTCTTACTTGCTTGTGCCTAGTGTTTATTGTGATGGCATGTTTTAACCTAACCTAACCTAATTGCTTGTGCCATAGAAAGTATGGGTAATTGCAACGCCAGATATGTTTTTTTTTTTTTTTTTTTTTTTTTTTTAAAGAACTTAACACTCAAGAGTGTATTACTACTCTTAAAATGCCGGAGCACGTGTTATGTTTTTCGGAAAATTGGATAGAGAGAGAGAGAAAGATTTTTGGGTTCAGTGGTTATTTCGCTTCATGGGTGGCATCCAACATTTAATGGGGAGACTAAATTACTAGTGTAAATTGGACTTGATGTTATATTTAGGCAACCATTCATCTCACAAGATTTTAGTTGCCTGAAAAAAAGTCTTTCGGTCACGGCTGGTATTGAACCCCGAACCGTCCGATTGGGAAGCCAACACACTACCACTTGAGCCACGGCCACCTATGTATCTAAATAAAAGCACAGTATTCGAGTTCATCTACTGCTCTTGGTGCTAGCATCTAGACCGAATCATAAACGAATTGAGCTTGATTGATAGAACGCCGTTTTCCAAAACCGTTCTTTACTTGTCTTATAGGTCTCGGAAGAGTTCTGCCATAATGGTATGCAAGCATTATACTATTAAGCTATAAGCCTAGACTTTTGAAGGTGGCTTGCGTAAGGGCACTATGGGTCAGTGGTTCATGCACCTCCCCTATAGGGTTAGACAAATGGTCAACAGAACTCTCCTGGGACTACCAATGTCAGCAGGGACGCCAGAATAAGCGGTTCAAGTGGAATTCGTTTACATTGATATGGAAGATTGCGGCCTCTGTTGGAATTAAAAAATCAACAATGCTCGTTATTTTGGATTAGAAATTAAGGTTCCACTGCGAAAAGATGCAAACCGTGCAGGTTCTTTACGAAAATGACTATCTTTGGCGAGAGATCTACGCAAGAACAATGCTGGAACGTTTGAAAACATACTATTCAGTGACGAAGCACATTTTCATATGGCTCGCGCTGTGTACAAACATTTTAAGGGTACTCAAATCCCTTGAGGGCATACTAATTATACTGTTGTCTCAACAATGCTAGAGAAGGCAATCAAAATTGTTTACATTTTCCAAAATCCACAGGGAAATGTGCGAATGTTATTCGAGGGATAACTGGCCTAGGAACTAGGAAAAAGCGGTGATTGCCGAAGTGTAATGCCGCATGATCGACATATTTCTGCTACCGCAAGTTCAGATATTTCTCGGATTCAACCACAGGACGCCATTTCAGCATCAGCGGTGTCCTTCCCTAAACCGTGACAGTATCCATAGAGGTGTTGATGACAATTCTTCAGTAGATTCCTCGCTTCCAGGACGATTGCTTTGGATATTTTAAGTCGAAAGTTTACAGTAACAATGCTCGAATAATCATACTCTACAGGAAAATATCTGCCATGAAATTCCGGCCATTGCACCTACGCTTTTTTCTCGCATATTTGCGAATTCAAGTTCCGACTGCTAAACTGTGTTTAAAAAATGTGATCCGCATTCTAACGCTAATTAAGAGAAATTACAACTGGAAGCTGTCTACTATACTCGTACAATCAGAGGTTTCGGATGCGAATAATCTAGGAAGTCTGGTTGTACTCAAAAATTGCCTCAAATTTGGTTATAGAAAATCCCATACATTAGTGTGACAATGTAAAAGTGCCTGTGGGGGTAGTACACCCCTAACCAAAAATTTAAATTTGTTTTATTATTTTTAGACCGGAAAAAATGGCAGAATTTCTTATCTGAAATGTCAAAACTTACCGTATCAATATACTGCTTGCAAACGAAAATTTAAAATATGTACTCGTATTTATTATGATCTAGAGTGTATTGAGAAATTTGCGAAATATTTAAGAAATCTACTTCGATCGCAAAATATTTCAACAGATATTTTTCCCCTTGACGTCACACGTGACGTCTTTTCCGACTTACACAACGAGGAAGCTGTCAACGTTTTCGACCCAAACTACTAAATTACAGTTTTCTTTCAAAACAAGGCGTGAAATTGGATCAGGGGCCAATCCAAGTGTTAAAGATCACCAATTATTTTTCAACTTAATAGACAAAATTCCATCCATTGAACATTTAAAATTTAAAAATCTCTTAAATTAGCTAAATAGCGATAGCGATTTTTTTTTTTTTTGTTTTTTTGTTTTTATAAATCACCATTGCCAAAACTTTCTTTGTTTCTCACGCCTTCACGTTTTCGATACAAAATTAGACAAGTAAACAAAAATAAAAGGCAAAAGAAGCCAAAAAAGCAAAAAAAAAAAAACAATTTAATAAAAACAAAATAAATAGACAAAAAAGAATAAAAGGATTTTTATGAATAAGAATTTTCTGAATGAGCTCACCTTTTAATTTTTCTCTCTTCTCGGCGGATTGCGCATTTTCCAATGCCAATTTCCGGGCATTTGAGGTTTCTGCAAAGGAAATGCCAAAACAACAATTTTTAGTTGGCGTCGATATACGAACGACGATATAAAATATGAAGTATAGCTCTGTTTATAAATATAATTTAAAGTTTTTTTTTTTTTTGTTTTTAAATTTAAAGATAGAAGAAAACTAGTAGGAGGAGGTATTTTCAGCAACAGATGGGAGAAAAATTTTTTTATTTTTTTGAGAAGAGATGTTTTAATTGGTCTTTGGGATCCCAAAGTGTGTCAGATTTAATACGCAGGATTTAACAAGAATTCAAAGTGAAATGGGATATTTTTGATTTTGTTGACTAATAAATTGTAGATACATTTGTCAAGTTTTTTTTTTCTCTGCGTAGAAAATTAATTATAGAAAGTCATTTAAACTAACAGCGGGTTCTGATGTCGAAAAGCTATTTAAATATTTGACTTCGAATAGATGACGAGATACAACGAAAAAGCCAGGAGCTACTTTCTACAGTCAACACTGGAGTGCAATATTTTAAAAAATTAAATCGAAATAGCAGTAGGTAATGTTTTAAAATTACAATTGAGAAGGTGCATCTATCGACGGGTTATAGGTGGCTTCTAATGTTGCTCAGTATAAAAGAGCATTTTTTCGTAGAAAATAGTCCCTTTTGGATAGATAATTCAGAATACTTGACAGAGTTATCGCCATTTATCAAAAGAAATAGAAATGATACGAAAAATCTGATAATCAGATAATCACAGCAAGAATCGCTTTCTGAACACCGCTTTTGTTTTTTATTACATTTAGAAAGGATTCTCTTTATTGATACGTAATACCTAAAAACGGACTATATGCCGAATTAATCCCTTGTGAAAACTTCTTTGAGAACAAGTGCGGCACTACATAAATGTGAAAAGAGTGCTGAGAAAAGACAGTAGCATCCGTAACCCTAAATGCAGTCAAACAGGCTTACAAGCTGTTCTAAAGCCACCTTCTTCCCAACATCTTCTCATGATTATAAATTGAGCTTATGGTGGCCTCTCGATGCTTAAGCACGTCAATAAAAATGTGGTAATCCACGTTTTATATAAGTGAATCTAAGAGCTTTCGAATGACCAAGACGCTGTCGGTTTTTCGGACATTATTTGAGCGTTAGTTAAGTATCTATCTGCTCTGAAAGTGTGAAAAACATATGAAAAACTGCGGACATTCCTCCATTAAACTTATTTGTGCATGCAGAAACACAATCAAATGTCTGGATATATGAATGTCTTGTTTCGGTTCCAATCCCAATGGAATCGGGCAAAGTGATGCCGCCGATGAATGAGTATATTCAGACCGCTTAAGACTTTCGTAGACAGTAGGGTTGCTCATGTGTACAACCGTAAGTGACATGACTCTCTTTAATACAGGGAGTCCAAGCGAATGTGTCCCTTCGTCTTTAGAAATCTAATAGTATTTCTTTTATATTTTTTTTTATTTTTCTACAACTCTACAACTCTTCCTTGTAACTCTACAACTTCTCCCAGCGATGCTCCCATCTCTCTAACTCGTCCAAATAGTACTTGGCATTTTTCTCTGCAAAATAAATGTTCACGAAGGTGATTGCCTCCTCATTTGACGAAAATCTCTGTCCTCCGAGCGCAGTTTTTAGATGAGGGAACAAAAAGAAGTCGCTTGGGGCTAGATCTGGTGAATAAGGCGGATGGTCAAGCAGTTCAAACCGTAATTCACGGATTTTCGCCATGGCAACCGCTGAGGTGTGAGACGGCGCGTTGTCTTGCTGAAACAGAATTTTCTTTTTCTGCAAATGTGGCCGTTTTTCCGCAATTTCTGTCTTCAGCTTGGCAAGTAATGATGCGTAGTATGCTTCTGTAATGGTTTTTCGTTTTTAAAAGTAATCGATTAAGATAACTCCGTTACTATCCCAAAAACCAGTCGCCATCACTTTCCCAGCCGAAAAAACAGTTTTTGCTTTTTTTGGAGCCGGCTCGCCCTTTGCAGTCCACTGTTTTGCCTGAATTTTTGTTTCGGGCGTATCACGGTGTATCCAAGTTTCATCTACTGTAATTAATCGGCGCCAAAACTCGGATTTATTGCGCCTAAACTGCCCAAAAGAATATTGGAAATGTTCATTCGAACACGTTTTTGGTCTAACGTAAGCAAACGCGGCACCCAACGCGCGGACAGCTTTCTCATGCCTGTATCTTGATTTAATTTGTAACAAACACGTTCTTCGGACATTTTCATAACCTCTACTATCTCTCTCACTTTACCATTTGGTGAACCTTAGCAATGTTATCGTCAGCGGTTACAGTTTTTGGACGTCCCGAACGTTCATCATCTCCCAAGCTCTTACGGCCACGTTTAAATTCAGCTGCCCAAAATTTCACTGTGGTAAATGATGGTGCAGAGTCCCCATACACAGAGTCCAACTCATTTTTGGTTTGCGTAGGCGTATTTCCTTTCAAAAACAAGAATTTAATAACAGCTCGATACTCAAACGACTATCAACTAAAAACTGCGCTTCCAAAATGACTGAAACTTCGGTAAGTAACTGTCAAAAGATGCACAACTAGCATTCACTAAAAGCTGACGAGTGCTGCTATCTTTACGTTGGGGTCGGAAACTTTTCAGGTAACCCTCGTATAATGCCTGTCTTTGCTGTGCATTGAAGGCAATACTACGAAACTTTTCAGTGTAACTATCTGCTTTATCATCGCATTACTATGCCATGCAATAATAGGCGCTGACACTTTTATTCTCACCTAACACACTCACCCATAGGGAAGAAATTCTAAACCGAACCAACGATATTACCAACAGTTCTAGGTCAGGATAGTGCACATTCACTCAGACGACATGGCACTTAAACGCATAATGAATTGGACATGTGCTTCAGGAATGATCAATCCTTATACAAGGATTATCAAAATGTGAATGTGGTATAATTTTTGCAAATGGCGTCAAGTGTCGTTGTCCTTGACATTCTGTTGTAGACAGATAGAGAATTAGTTAACAACAAGCAATGGAGCGATACACACCTGAAGAACACGGAATTATTGTTACTGCTTATTTGACCAATTTCCGGTCTGTTGTTTTAACGCAGCGTGAATTTTGTCGTCGTTTTCCTCGTCGTCCTGCACCATGTGCGCGAACAATTAAGCATTTGGCTGAGCGTATCGTGACATCTAGAGATGTCGCAAGAAGTGGCCGGCCCCGTATTGCGCGAATAAAACTGCTGTGGCCGAGGACGTCCGAGGGAGTCCATAGACATCGATGAAACAGCGATGTACACAATTTGGCATCAGCAGACATTCCTTGCGTCGATTTTTGATAAATGACCTGAAGATGTTCCTTTATAAAGTGCACCCCGTTCACCAATTGCTGCCTCCTGATCGTCAAGTGAGGTTAACTTACACCCATGCCCTGTTAAATCTGGTGAAGGAAGAGGATGATTCCCAAAATCATTATGAGCCGCGAAACCCATTTCCATTTAAGTGGCTATGTGAATAAACAAAATGTGCGTTTCTGAGACACGAAGAACTATTGTATTCCCTCAAAGTGACTGTTTGGTGTGTCATTTGCAGTGAAAAAGTGATTTTCCCTTAGTTTTTTGAGGACGTCGACGCCACCACCGTAACCGTAGCTGGTGAACGCTACAGACAGAGCTTAAACTAGTCTTTTTTGCCGCAAATTGCTGAATTGGGTTTCGAGCATTGTTGATTCCAGCAGGATGGAGCAACCGCTAATAGAACTCGGGCAACGATGGAGATTTTAAATCATCAATTGCCAGGCCATGTGATTTCCCGTTTTGGCGATTTCAACTGGTCGGCCAGATTGCCAGGTCTGACGGCGCCAGATTTTTTCCTTTGGAGTTTTTTTGAAATCTCGCGTTTACTATAACAAACCACAAACCTTGCAAGTCTTGAAAGCCAACATCGAAGAAGAAATCACCAATTTGGAGCCAGATGTTTTGCGATTAACCAATTAAAAATGCCGTAAAACGAGCACAAATGTGCATCAACTTAGGAGGTAGTCATTTGACCGATATCATTTTTTCAATTTAATGTCATCAATTTTACACCTTCAAATAAACTTTTCGTGAAAACAGAGTCAAATTTTTTTCATTTCTAACAAAATGGTAGCCAATTCATATTACGACATTACTTTTGCCCCACCTTGTATAATACACTCTAGGAGCAGCTTGTAAAAGTGTGGATTCGTCTTAGAAGATTGTAACCAATCTAAAGATTCATGATCTTCAATCTGATCAGTGTTCTTCTGACTCATCTACTCCAAATCCATCTTCGACAACAACAGTTGTATGACCTAGGCTGAGCAAAGTTACTGACAACTTCGAAATCAACTTCAACTTCTGAAGACATCAAATGGATAGCGTAAGACGGAGCAAGAAGACTACTCAACTCAAGATAACGACACCCTTTTGCCATTTTGTATCAGCGAAACTTCAGATCCACCACTTTCGATCAAATCTTTACATCAAAACAAGTCCAGGAAAAGTTCAACAAACCGATAGACGTTTAGATTTTTTTGAAAAGAAACCCAATAAGCACTTGTTGCCGTTTTGCTACCACGACTCGTAAACCTGATTGTCGGCGAGTGTTAATGTTTTTTGTGTGTAACAAGGGATAGATTGTTAGAACCATCCAGTAGGGTTAAGGAAAATTAATTTTCCGATCATTTTGCAGGGTTGTCCTCGTTGGAGTCGATCACTAGCAAATAAGATAGATAAGATAAGAGATCCTTTCTCATTTGCATCTTTGCAGCTACGACAGAAGGTGTTACAGGGTGTACATAGCTTAATTGGTGTTTATGGATATGACACTATCTATATCTCGTCGTGATGTGCTTAGTAGTCATGCTGTATTAACTAAAGGGTTAGCCAAGAGATGGTGTGGATGTTGACTGTCAATTACTGCCGTTTACTGAATTCAATGTGGTTGATCATTTTGACAGATGTCATACAATCTTCGGCAATTTTAGCCATGGAGTCGTTTACCATGCAACAACGCATTTTTGTTATTCAATCTTATTACGAAAATGGGCGATTTGTAAAAGTAACATTTCTTAAAATTCGTGAATTTTTCGGTCAACATCATCGCCCTAGTGAGTCCGGAATTCGTGCAATGGTGAAGCGTTTTGAAGAAACTGGTTCGGTAACGGGTCAAAGTCCATATCAGCATGCTCGGCCCGCACGTACACGCCAAAACATCACCACTGCGAGCAAAAGTGTTCAAAACCGAAGTCGGTAATTGGGCCTCACTTTACGGCGAATTTTAAAAGTTGCTCTTCATTTGTACGACTATAAAATCCAAATTATTGTACAAAACAATTGAAGCCTTTGGACCATCTTCGACGTCGCCGATTTGTTAACTGGATATTGGATCGCCAGGACAATTTGTCATCAAACTTGATCTTTTCCGATGAAGCCCATTTTCGGGTGGATGGGTACGTAAATAAACAGAATTGTCGTTTCAGGGGACCGGAAAACCCATACGAGATTCACGAAAAACCAATGCATCCCAAAAAAGTCACTGTACGGTGCGGGTTATGGGTTGTCGTCATCATTGGTCCGTACTTTTTCGAAAATGAGGCTGGAGAGACAGTTACAGTGAATGGAGAACGTTACCGCAACATGTTGACCACAATCTGTGGTTTCAACAGGATTGTCTACAATCTATTGCGTACAAAATTTGAAGATCGCATTATTTCGGTTAGAGGAGAAGTTGATTGGCCTCCAAGGTCACGCGGTTTGACACCTTTGGACTTCTTCATATGGAATTATTTGAACACTAAGGTCTATGACAATAACCCAGCGACAATTCAGGATCGCAAACATAACTTTCAAACTGAAATTGCGGCCATTGACTCACTTATTCTTCAAAAAGTCATCGATAATTTTAACCTTCGGGTGGTCGCTTGCAACAGAAGCCGTGGTGGTCACATAAACGATGTTGTATTCCATTCGTAATTGCCATAGACCGAACTTTATTAGTCAATAAAATTCTACATTCATTTCACAATAAATGTGTGTTTTTACCTTTTATCTTATAAGTGAACAATATTTTTTTTGATAAGGCGCAGTTTGCTAGTTATGTCAGCCTCGGTTTACCAGCATGAGGAGGTATTATAATGTTGTCCATAACCCAGTTAATCTATTGTTTCGTTACCTTTAATGTCACTGTGTCCTGGAACTCAGATGATAATAACGCTTAATTGGGGAACCAAAGAGACTGAGTAAAGATTGAAGTTGGCGGACTAGTTTTTAGGATGTAGAAGCTGAATTAATTGTTTTAATTGGCAGTGTTTTGGGTCTTTGGTAGCGAGTTTCTTAGCAAAAGACAAGTCTCTCTAACCGCGAAAAGCTCTGATTGGAAGATGTTGGCATAGTCTGGTAGATAAAAGGACATCGACACTCTTAATTTCTCAGAGAAAATGCTGCACAGACACCGCTGTTCATGTTTGAGTCATGTTAATTTGATCACCTTTCCATTTTTCCATTCCTCTCTAGTTGGAAATTTCACTAAGATTTTTCCTTTGAAGTTTATCGAAGGTCTGGTGTGATAGCGTCTCAAAGATTTTACTGTGTTCGTAAGGACGACTGGTGCAGCAGTCGGATTCGCTGAGCTGGACTGCTGTATATTTTATTAACACGTCGATAGGCATCAGGTATCAGACACAAGCTGCTCTTTGGACTTTATAAGGCTGGCTACTAAACTACAATTATGAAGTGTCAGAGGAAGGTCCTAACAGTACAAAACTGCGTTCAGGGAAACGGTCAACCTTTTAAGCAAATATGTTAAGTCTAGTTTAAATAACGTTGCATACAAAATAGTTTATTATAATTAGCAGAGTTAAACAATAAATTGATTTTTCCTGATATTTTCGACTACATAAATAACCAACCATTGCCCATAAATGGCGCTTACATCGTCGGAACCGAAAAACTTTCCATCCTCGGTATGCGTGTCAGTGACAGCTTACGTTGGAATGACCACATATTCGATGTCGTCCAAAAAGCTTCGAAATGTTTTTCTCAAAAGATGTAAAAAATATTTTACCCCCTCTGATCTGGCCTCAATATATAAGGCATACCTCCGCCCAAAATTGGAGTACAATGCCAAGTCAGGTGCTAATAAAAATTCTCTGCACCTGCTAGATAGGATTCAAAACCGTGCGATAAAACGCATAGGTGATACTACAATAATATCAGTCAATCAATTGACACCATCGAACACCGACGTAATGTCTCCTGTCTCACTTTATTTTATCGCTATTTCCACTGGTGGTGGAACGCCACCACTACTCCATTGAAATCGCCTGTAGCATTCCGCCCATTCAAACTTCCAACTGTAACACCTGCCTCGCTATGAATGCTCATCAGTATACCCTCAAGCCCATTTTCGGACGTGATTCTTTTCTAAGCCGTACAACTTGCTTATGGAATGCCCTGCCGATCTCTGTATTTCCTGGTCGTTATAATTTGCAAACATTTAAAAACAATGTACATCGGTACCTGTCCTTTCTTCCTCCCTAAATTTCCTTCGCCCGCGCTATGTACAAACATTTGAAGGGTACACAAGCGCGCGCTCATTATAAAAAAAAAACACTGTATATTCCTGCTTTTTGACACTTACGAGTACCTCGACAAAAACATGGAAAAATTCGAAATTTATTTCTGCAACATTGGATTCCAGCAACATATACACTCGTATTCCATTAAAAAACAGATCAACGAGTACTCGTATATCCACGGTCGATTCATAAGTGAACTCAGTCCAATTTTAATAAATACGGTCACCAAAGATTCTAGAATGTACGTAATTTCAATCTACGTACTTACGATGGACGATTTTATGGATCTTATTAGAATTCGAGAAACAAAATTTGACGGTAAGTCGATTGTCGATTGACCTTACGGTAGTAAATGGACGAACTAAAAGTGATAGTCAGGGTCAACTGATCTTTTTCAGAGGCACTGCCTCTGTAGGTGGAAAATGCCTTGAATGTGTGTCTGATTTTCACGTTAATGAAATAATCCATTCTCACAACCTACCCATAACTGTTACGATTAACCTAGAGATAAACCCACGTCTATCTGCAGCACAGACAAGACTATTACCAAAGATTCTTTGGCAGCTAGATATGAAAAGTTAACATTGTACAAGATAATGAAATCCACTCCATACGCGGCGCGGACCTTCTTGTTTCCAGTATACTCGTATCTGTCCTGACACCGTAAAGACCTTTCAAGCTAGTAGAAGACGTAAGAAAAAACAACTATGGTATGACTACTTCCGATTAATCATACAAACTGGTAGAAGTTTTGTACCAGCAGGCCACCATACATACAAAACCATGTGCAGGAAAAATGAAAAAAAAAAAAGCTACTCTCAACACTTGATTATGGAGCTTGCTGGAATCAGGAACAATTGTTCGTTTTGGAAACTTGTCCGAACCGTCAATGGCTCACTTTTCGCACGGAGTATTCAAACCGAAGCATCTGTAGTATCTGTTCATTTTGAACAATTGCTGAACTCGCCAACTACATACAGCTCGAGCGGACTGTATTATGGACTTCCTTTTCAGAGTCGAGGTATTAAACCGTGCCACTTTACTGCAAGATGTTTGTAGGATTGTAAAGCACCAGGAGAAGATTGTATCCCCTACGAATTCTTCAAATATGCGACCTACGAATTCCTGAAAAAGCTAACAAAGGTTTATAAATTCATTTTTGATGTGAGTGATGTGCCAGCCAGCTTCCGAAAACACCTTATATTTCCCTTATATAAAAAAGGACACCCCAAAGACGAAAGCAACTACAGAGGGATATCGTTCCTGAACTGAATAGTGAACATTTTGACGGGAATTATTTTAGAACGTCTAACAGGACGGGTACAGGCAAATGATCTACAATATTTAACGAGTTCCAAGCTGTGTTCAGAAAAAACTATTCCATGGTGGACGATATGTATTTTGACACTGACACGTATTACTAGAATTTACCTGGACATGGGCAAGAAGCTGTATACGTTCTTCGTAGATTTTAAGGTGGCATTTGACTCTGGGAGTGTCAACAAAGTTGCTCAAAGTCATGCAAGTCGCTGAGACTAAGACAAAGCTGCTTCTATACTCTGATGGTATTGTCATTCTGTCGGAAACACCAATATTAATTAAATTACAAAGCAATATTACGCTTTCTAGAACCGAAAAGCCAACACCGCCAAGTCCGAAATAATGGTGTTCCGAAATGGAACTGGTCGCTACGCAAGGAATGAAAAACTGACATAGCAAGACGAAAAGCCAAAAGGGCAATACATTGCAGATGGGAAGACAGACTTTGTAAAAAGGACATTGCATTAAGCTCAAAGTCTATGAAGCTGTAGTAAGGTCTATCATGTGCTATGCGGGCTCAAGTATGAGGTATTTTTCAGTATGAAGAAGCTGAAAAACTGCTGAGATACTTTATCAAAAAAATCTTCAGATTAACGGGGAAAATACGCTAAGCTATATGCTTCACTTGGAAATCGATCTGCTACCACTGCATATTTTTACAATAAGGCTACACTTTCTTTATATTTTAAAAGTAATGCCGCTCCCCAGTCAACGCCTACCACATATACTCCTACATAATTACAAAGCACTGACTACGAGGGAAACTTCAATTCAACAGTGAATGGTTTAGGTTGTACAGCGAATAATATGTATAGTACCATGATAGACTACAATGTAGCATTTGGAAAAGAAACCCTTCAGGAGCTGTTGATGAAGATCGATTTATACACCCACAGCGCAGGGAAGTCTTCCCAGAAACATACCATATACCGGACTCTGGAATATGACCTCGGGGAGAAAAATTATTTCAACGACCAATACGGCTTAAGTGCGGTCTCATTCATTTTCAAAGCTAGAGGTGAGCTTCTCCGATTTATATACATGACGTATATGTAGAACCGAAGGAAATCCAGAATGCAGTTTGTGCAACCTACGTGTTAACGAAGACATTTATCACTTCATTGGAATATGTCCCATACTGAACGTGATTTGGAGAATTCACTGGGGAAAGTCAAACCAAGTTGATTCAATTCTAAACGGGCAAAACTGGAGTGCTGACAGCTTATCTAAAAACAGCTTTAAAGTATCGGCAGCAAATACAGGATGAAGGATTTTAAATACTATATTACCTTGTACTAGCAAATGTTTGGGTGAACGGTTTTTTGACTAATAAAATGAAAACGAATGAATATTTTCAAAACTTTTTTTTTTCCATTTTTTGGGTCACTCAATGGCTACAAATTGTAGAACAACTTATTCGGAATGGTCCCCAATATATCGAGTATTGAGTAGTGCAAGCCATAGTATCCAGAACGAACCATAGTCTTGTAGTCCAATGGATTGAGGTCTGGGCTACCAGACAGCTAATGATCCGTGGAAATGCAGTTTGGAACGTGGTTTTTGAGCCTTGTTTGAGTCGTTTTTGCCTTATGAGCTGGATCGAAGTCTTGTTGGAAATTTATTTGCGAATACACTACGTTCTCTTAAACGTCCGTTTGATACACTTTCGCCGAGGTTTTGACACCTCTCGTAGAAATGGAGCTCGGTGAATCCCACCGTAGCCGGCTCCCCATGTCGTGATGACAAAGCATACTTTCTACCATTCTGTTTGTTGAACGATTCTTCAATTGCGAACTGGCGAAGCAAGGCTTTCGATTTCGACTTACTTACGTTTCTGTTTCAATGCTTCTGTGAGTAAGTGGCCGCTGCGTCTCTTGTATGCTCTGACTCCCAAATCACTTTTAAGATGCGTGACATATTGCCCATGATTTTCTGCTTGCGCAGCGGATTTCAACGTCAAGACATCCGCAATCACGACTGCGCTATCAACTCTGTAGGTAGACGACTCACTTGGGGAGTTGATCAGTTTCATGCTAAATGGCAAGATAATCAACTGCAAGTTGGGGCTTCTGTTAATAGATGTGTCAGCAGAGGTACGCCGCAAGGCGCTGTCCTCTTACTCCTTCTCTGGAACTTAGTGGTTAATAAACTGCTAATATACCTGTAAGCGGGTGGTGGCAGGGTGATTGCCTATGCAGATGACGTTGCTATAGCCGTCTCTGGTAAGCATCTTAATACCGTTAAAGAACTCCTACAGGTAGATCTTCACAGATTAACCCGTTGGGCAGATCGCTTGAGAGAAAACCCCCCATAACACTGTTCTTGTCCTCTTTTCCTGGAAATTTAAAATTGCAATTATCGACCCTCCCTCAGTAAACAGTACCAGTTTAGTCTTCTCCGATACACCAAAATATCTGGGTCTCATTTTTGACAGGAAACTAAACTGGAAACCTAACATTCAAGAAAGAGTCAGAAAAACTTTATTCTCTTTCAAAAAAGCCATTGGGAACAAATGGAACCTTCAACCTCACATAAACCACTGGCTATACATCTCGGTTAGAAAATCGATACCCACCTACGGGGCTGTTGTCTGTTGGACGGCCTTAGACTATACAGTCAACTGCAGCAAACTAAGCCGACTCCAAAGAACAACATGCCTATACATAAGCGAAGCCTTACCGTCTACTCCCTCTGCGGCATTAGACATTCTGTTTCACTTGACAGCCTCGATATCTTCAGCAGGCAAGTAGCTGCGACTGCAGCTTTTCCCCTTATAGCGACTACACAGTGGACAAATAATTTACACGTATTTGGTCACGCTAATATTCTTAATATATTAGGAATCCGCACAGAGTACCTGAACTTTGGTTTAACAAAGACTTCCTTGTAAGCTTCCCCTCTAGATTATCCTGGAAGGAAGATGCTTTCATGGAAGACAAGTCAATCCACTTTTACACAGATGGATCTAAAACCGATAGCCGGGTTGGTGGCAGTGTTTTCTCAGATAAGCTAAATCTAAGCCTCTCCTTCCGTCTTCCAAATCACTGTAGGGTGTTCCAGGCGGAAATTTTGGCGATTAAAAAAGCTCTGTCCTGGCTGAAGGAAAACGTAATATCTGCATCTGCAAAAAAAAAGATATCCGCATCTTTTCGGATAGTCAGGCCGCTATCAAATCCCTGGACTCAGTCTCACTAAATTCTAAAACCGCCCTTGAATGCCGATCATCTCTTATGGAGATGGAAGAGCAGTTCAACCTTCACATTTGCTGGATGCCGGACCACAGAGACATTCCAGGGAATTGTAGGGCCGACCAACTCGCCAAAATTGGAACCCCTCTACCTATTCTACCAAAAAAGGGCAGCATAGGTATACCAATTGCTACGTGCAAATTAATATTAAAGCTGGATGCCAATAAAAGAACAGACCTTAGGTGAACTGTTGGACTAACCTGTCTAGCGACCAAACAGATCTGGCCAAAGCTGGATCTGAATAGCTCTAAGAATTTGTTCCTTCTGAATAGGAAACATCTCAGCGCCATCATAAGTTTCATCACTGGACACTGAATTCTTCACCAAGCAAGTAGCTGCTGAGGTGGAGAAATAGTTCATTTGGCCACGCAAACATTCTTAATGCATTAAGAATCCTCACAGAGAACATCGATTACACCATACCCGAACTTTGGCCTGACAAAGACTTTCATGTAAGCTTCCACTCTACATTATTCTGGGAGGAAGATGCTTTCATGGATGACAAGTCGATCGACTTCTACACAGATGGATCTAACAGCAATATTCGGGCTGGTGGCAGTGTTTTCTCAAATAACCTAAATCTAAGCCTCTCCTTCCGTCTTCCAAATCACTGTAGGGTGTTCCAGGCGGAAATTTTGGCGATTAAAGAAACTCTGTCCTGGCTGAAGAAAAACGTGATATCTGCAAAGGATATCTTTTCAGATAATCACGCCGCTATCAAGTCCCTGGACTCAGTCTCATTAAATTCTAAAATCGCCCTTGAATGCTGATCATCTCTTATGGAGATGGCAGAACAGTTTAACCTTCTCCTTTGCTGGGTGTCGGGCCACAGAGACATTCCAGGGAATTGTAGGGCCGATGAACTCGTCAAAATTGGAACCACTCTACCTATTCTACTTGAAAAGGGTAGCATAGGTATACCAATCGCTACGTGCAAGTTAAGCTGAATGTGAATAAAAGAACAGACCTTAGGTGGACTGTTGGACCAACATGTCTAGCGACCAAACAGACCTGGCCAAAGCTGGATCTAATTCGCTCTAAGAGTCTGATGATTCTAAATAGGAAACATCTCACCGCCATCAGAGGTGTCATCACCAGACACTGCCTCATAGGTAAGAATGCAAGAAGGCTTGGCGCCTTAACAAACGATTTCTGTAGAAGCTGCATGGACAAGTAGGAAGGGGAGACAATCCTCCACCTACACTGTACATGTCCAGATCTCTCCCAGAGAAGAAAACTTCACTTAGGAGCTTTATTCTATAACGACCTAAACGATCTAAAGAATATAGACGTTAAAAGTCTCCTACGCTTCATCATAAGCTGAAATTGGTTCCATGAGTAAGAGGATCAGAGATCCACGTGGCATCACAACGGGCCAATAGGCCTAAGTGGCCTGCATGGCTATTGATCGGGAAACTACCGACTGTTCAAAATATGGACTGGACCAGTAGCGCAACAATCAAATTCGTAATGTAGTGCTTGCTTTAGCTCCTCGATGTGGACCTCGGGCGTAAATCCTTATACAGGTAGGCCAAAATTGCAAGTGCGAGATTGTCTAGGGTCTTATGCCTAGACTAGATAGCCTGGGCCAGCAGTGCGCTTTAATGAAAACCAGCCCGCTCCGGAAACCGACTTAATGCCTCGGATAAGGACTGACGACCTTTGGCTATCGTACCCGGACTAAGATTGGTTTCTGGAATGTGAAGACGCTCCTTGACTCTCAGAGTGAAGGACCTCAGAACGCCAGATTCCTTCAATTAGAGCATGAGTTTATGCGATATAAGCTGGACATATTGGGAGTAAGCGAGATAAGATGGTTAGATGCAGGTGAGTACCAATCCCCAACGCGTAACACTATATTACTCTACTCCGGAAGACCAACCGGAAGCCCCCGTGGATGTGGAGTTGGACTGCTGTTAACACCTACAGCACGCAGAGGCCTAATCTCCTGGCAGCCGAACGGTGATAAGATTTTAACGGCTAGATTCCGGACGAGAGTACGTCGCGTCACCATTATACAGTGTTACGCCCCCACGGATGGTTCGTCTGAGGAAGAAAAGGAGACCTTCTACAACCAATTGGGAGGTGTTTATAATGCAACACCCAACGGCGACATTGTCATTGTGATGGGGGACCTTAATGCCAAGGTAGGCAGCGACAACGAAGGGCTCAAACATGTTATGGGACAGCCGGATTAGGCAACCGCAATGACAACGTCGAAAGATTTGTTGACTTTTGCAACGCAAATCGTCTTGTCATAGGTGGCACCATGTTTGAGCACAAAGCCTGCCATAAAATCAGTTGGGTGTCCACTAACAGGCAAGCAACCTCCAACCAAATCGACCATTTTGCCATCAGCCGCCGTTTTAGAAGTACTCTTCTAGACGTCCGAAACAGACGAGGAGCGGACGTGGGGTTGGTAGGAGATCACCATCTTATGATAGCTACTGTTACTGTCCAATTACGCACTGCAGCCGTTCGCAGATCTAACGACACAAGAATACCTAGGTTCAACGTAGACCGACTGAGAGTTCCCACAGTGCGCCAAGAACTAAGGGACCATCTCTCACGGGGAGTGGAAACAATCAGCAGCTCCCTGCCAGCCACCATCCAAGACCACTGGTGTGCTGTGAAAACTGTTTTTACATCAGGGGCTGAAAGGATTGTCGGTCGATCGCAGGAAAGTCATAGGGCGTGGCTTTCCGAGGAGCCCTGGAGAAGGATCAACGAACGAAAACAACTAAGAGCTCGAATTGCAGCAGCTCCAGCAGCAGGGATGATCGAGCTAGAGTCCCTATATCGCATGAAGATGAGAGAAGTGCAGGTAGCGTGAGAAGTGACAAGCGCAATTACATCAATGCGCTGGCCACACAAGCAGAAGAAGCAGCAGCGAGGTGCGACAGCAGAACCGTTTACAGAATCACCAAAGAGCTTATAGGTGCCCGAAGATCTACTCAACACCCAGTGAAAGGCTTAGACGGTTCGTTGCTAATATCGGATGAGGATCAACTGAAGAGATGGAAAGAGCATTTTGCTTCGGTTTTAAACCGAGTATTCGCCAGCCATATGCACCCAAGCCAGATTGAAGTGTCCGTAGAAAGAAATTCCCGAATTCGCACCACAACCCCCAGTAAGGAAGAGATTATTGTCGCTATCAAATCACTTAAAACCAATAAGGCGGTAGGACTTGACGGCATACCTGCGGAGCTGTTTCAAGCTGCGCCAACAGCATCAACTGAGCTACTGTTACCGCTTGTCGTGAGAACATGGGAAGCTGAGAGTTTTCCGGACGAGTGGAAGAAGGGAATGATCGTCAAGCTCTCTAAAAAAGGCAATCTAATGCAGTGCGAAAGCTGGAGAGGTATCTGCGTGCTGCTTGCTGTGGTCAAGATAATAGCTAGAATCATCTTGGAGCGAATCAAAGAACACCTCGAAGACACACACGACGCCGAACAAGCAGTTTTCCGTTCTGGATCCTCCTGTGTCGACCACATCATCATCGAGCAGTGTGTTGAGTACCGATCACCACTTCACCTGTTGTTCATCGATTTTAAAAAGGCATTTGATAGTGTCAATCAGGAATTTATCTAGCGTGCCTTGCGCAGGAGAGCCATTCCTGATAAATTAATAGCAATTATCAAGGCTACATATGATGGGTCCACATGTCACGTCTTACACAGAGTTTTCCTCTGTGAGGAATTCAAAGTCCGAAACGGGGTTAGGCAAGACTGCATACTTTCACCAATACTGTTTCAATTGGTGATTAGCGATGTGCTGAATGCGGCCTTATTAACAGGAAATGGAGGAATTCGATGGACTCTTACATCTGAACTCAAACACCTTGACTATGCCAACGGTGTATGCTTTCTGTCTCACAGAATAATGGACCTTCACCAAATGACAACAAATGGGGAGAAGGAAGCAGACGTCGTTGGGCTGAAAATTAACTCGGCAAAAACAAAAATGATCAGCCTAAGACCGAACTCATCAACTCATATATGTATTGCTGGACAGACGGTTGAGAGTGTAGAGAGTTCCCAGTACCTTGGGAGTATTGTCTCAACCGATGGCGGAACCGAACTGGATATAGTCAACCGCATAGGCAAAACAAAATCTGCGTTTGAGATGCTATCACAGTTTAGCGAAGTAATGCAATTAGCTTAAACACCAAGCTATGACTGTTCCGTTCCAACGTTGAATCCGTGCTACTATATGGAGGGTGACCACCACTATCATGAGGAAGCTGCAAGCGTTTGTCAATAGGTGCCTACGCTACATATTAAGGATATTCTGTCCAAGCCGTATCTCTAACGAACAGCTTTATCAGAGAATGGACCATGAACCTATAGGCACAACCATACGACGAAGAAAGTGGCAGTGGATTGGTCACACTCTCCGAAAGGGTGACAGGTCCATAGCTAATCAAGCGATGCAATGGAATCCGCTTACTCAGGACGGCAGCATGCGCGGCGGTCCTAGAAGTACGTGGCGCCGAACAGTTGAGAAGGAAGCACGGCAACTGGGGAAAAGTTGGGGAGAGCTGAGGCACATTTCCAGAAACCGCACTCGATAGCGCGTAGGCATAGTAGAGGCCGTAGGACCCACAGAACGTCTCTTGTGTTTTAACGTAAACCACCTGCCTGTAGAGACCTTATGCTTACGGGATGCCCATACATCCATAGGGAGCAAGGATACGCTTTGCCATCGCTCTCCGTCAATTCTTTGATACCAATTCGGAACTGTGTTGGAGGCACAAGTTCCACCCTTGGTATGAGTCGAGGCCGACCTAAAAACTCTTACTGTTCTTAGGGTCACAGCACCCAGTACTTATTTGCAACTCTACAATGGGTTAGACCCGTTCCCGCGATTTGGGTTTAAACCACAGCCACCATGACGCTCCCACAAGGGGGCCTACCTCAACAAGTCAGGCCTGGACCGAAATCCGGAGGCTCCTGACTCCCATGGTACCGTGATTTAAGTCCTGGTATGGACTACCGGTGGTCCAGCCGCCAACAAGACCTATGACTGGCAACTTGTTACTGGTCAAATCGTAGCAACCTTCAGAGGCGCTATCTGAAGATGTTTACGATAAGACCAGTAATATGCTCTGCCCCCGCTTTTTATTAGACAACGTTATTGATGGGCGAACCTTGATAATTGGGCGGCTGCGCCGTAGGACCCACAAGGGGATACAGAAACGGATGAATGATGAATAGGCCTAAGTGGGTTGGTCTTTCCAACAGCCACTTTTACCTACAGTGCGGCGACAGCCGGATTTTGCACGGTCAACTATTCCACCAGTATCCTCAAATAATTTCACTGCTACACAAAGCTTTGATGTGGCTTGAGGTGGCTCCAACATCCTAAAGATTTCGCCTTTTTCGTTGCTGCATTTTTGCATGCCAATTACGACAACACGATCTTCAATTAGAAAGCTATGCACGATTTCTTAGCCCGCTCGATATTTAACCATAAATGGCCGTCTAATTTTTGAAGAGGGAAAACTTGTGTTTCGGTTTTTGTGGTGAAAAGTATCATTTGAAATTTATCTGGATTGACCCCGAGACTACAACCACAAGTGAGGCTGATTCGTCCGAAGTTCATTTTTGAAATAGAAACATCTCGAACTCGCCTCCAGGAACGCGGCACGTAGTTTAATGGTAGACAGCTTTTGAAAATAATTGCCAATCGTAGGATGAGTTTTATAAAATAATGGACAAAATACCATCAGAATCTGGGGACTTAAAAGAAGAGAAGCAATTATTGGCCCAAGAGATTCGCTCATCCGTAATGATGGAAGATTCACTCCCGGAGAGTATGCTTTTTCCTGTATTAACAATACAGCCAGGGAAGTGGGTGTTCATCAAGAGCTCTACGGTTCCATTCCCGATCGGAGTCGAAAGATATTTATTTTTTTCCAGCTTTGTGTGGCATTACTATATCAGCGCCAGTTTCTAATTTTTCCTTCACTATATTTTAAAGTATCTCGATCTACACATTGCAATATATGCTTTCAATAGCGCATACTCGTAGTGCAGTCATGTCATCCTGCATGATAAGTTTATCGAAACCAATTGCTCCTATCTTCTTTGGAATGTTTCTTCTTCGAACCAAAGGAAAAGAAATAACAAAAAAATAACCACTCGAGCGAATTTAAAGACGAAGAAAATATTTTTATTTTTTTTTGCAGAAAAAGAATGAACCGTTTGCATGGTCTGATGCTGTGCATCCTTAAACAAGAAATGATAATTGGTCCACGGTAGCTGCAATTTTTATTGTTCAACTTGTTTGGCGGCATTTCAGTGCACCTATCCGGGATCAGTAAAACAGGTTACCTTTGATTCAGAGGTTCCATTCATTAAACGAGTTGGTAACTGCGATATTGCAACATTGATCAATCATGCAGCATACAATTCATGAAGCACAACACTCGCAAGTGGGCGAAGATAAAAAGAAAATTCCTCATAAATTGGTTTAATACACAGGTTTTATATGCAAACCGTGCATCGGTTAGGTTTAGAAGGTAGTTTTGACAACTTCTCATATGGGGATCTTCAGAGCCTTGCATTTCTACAAATTTTACCAGAGCCACTCTACATATTAGTGAACAAAAGAGACCGGTAAATGTTATGATTAAGTAAGAAGACAACCTAAAGCTTCACTATTCGATAGAGAGTTGGGTTGATGGGAAAATTAATGCTATCTCCACATGCACTCTAATTCTGAGGTGTTAAAAACCATTTATGAAGAGAATAATTGAGAGAAGCTATTAAATAATAATAAGATGTCCCAACTGGCGAGCGACTAGTCGCGCTAACGTGGTCCTAGAACACAGACTTATCCATTCATTTGGTTCTGTCGGCACTGACTAGCTCTGGAGCGATGATAAACTTTAAAATCTATTCATCGACATTGGTTTTTTCCAACAGACAGTCAGGTAGCAACAGACCCTTCAAACACTGACTTTTCGAAGAAAGCCCTCGCGTGTTTACATACGAGTACATAGTTTCTAGTAATCAAGTTCGCGTAAGTCTGGTTGCTCAATTGGAACACGACACGAATTTGCACAATGAGTACTAAGGTCTAGGGTTATCATTCTCCATAAAGACGCTAGCAATTCATCCTACCTAGATCGGAGCTGGAGCCACCCGCGAAGATCCGATTTCATAACTTTTATGGTCGAAGCTAGTCCGGAGTACAAAAACCGCGTCTTTGTATTCCCGTAGCAACCAGAGTTCCGATGTTATTGGATCGATTGACATGTCGTTAATATCGGGATCAAATGACAGTAAACAGTTCAGTACGAGTTGCAACAAAAATTACTTCTTTTTAAACGAAAGATGGCCTTGTGAGTGCCGCTCTGATATGAATTTTATGGAAAGAGGCATTCATTAGATCCCAACAAGCTGATACAAACCGTTCTTTGGAGTGACAGCAGTGACGTATTCGCGTTAAGGTATATTCCACCAAACAACTGACAGAATTGGTCTAATCCTACGTATGTTGGTCTAGGGAACCTTTGTGACGCTTATACTCCGAGGAAACCGACAACACTGGATAAGTCAGACCTCAGTTTAAAATTAATCTGATGCAACAAATTTTGATTCCATACTGTCCATACAGACAGTACAGCTACATCATTTGCATATGCCTGACCATAAGCAATAGAACTGATGATAGGATTAAGCAAAGAGTCGACGAACACGCCGCATAGGAGAAAACAGGACGGCGCCCTGCGGAAGCCCTTTTTGCCAATTTTCGATGTAAAATCTCTCTCAGCTTGTTCACCAGGAATTCGATATCTAGGCTAATGCCACGCTGGCAGTGGAAATGAGTTGGCAGGAAATCATCTAGACATTTTTCAGCATAAGTGGAAATAGGTCATCGGCGACTCGAAGCCATTAAAGGACGTACGAGGGCTGTTTGATGAATACCCGGATTGGAAGATAGGTGGCGCTACTGGACCAAAATAAGTATACCATCATTTGGTATAACCTCTTTTAACCCGCGTGTCAAAATTTGGTGACAATCCGACGATTAGTTTTATTTTGACAGCCATTTCAAGAACCTCGTGTTAGAGTTTTTTGCGACCATGTAAAAAGAGCAACATCGCTCCGTGATCTGATTCTTGTTTTTGAGTCGCAAAACCTGCGAGGAAATCAAGGCAATTCTCTATGGTGTGTATGGGACCCATTCAACTTCCCGTACAACCGTTTACCGTGGACGCACATCGATTTTTGATGGATCGCGGCCAGGTGGCCCAAAAACGATTACCACAGAGGAAACCGTGGACAAAATCCATGATCTCGTACTGGCGGACCGCCGAGTGAAAATTCGCGAGTTGGCTGAGATAGCAGGTATCTCAACTGAATGCGTTAGCTATATCCTGCACGAGATTTTGGGCATGAGAAAGCTGTCCGTGATGGGTGCTGCGTTCGCTCACACCGGAGAACAAGCGCAATCGTGAGACCACTTCAAAAACGTGCTTAGCCCTGTTCAATCGAAATCCGGAGCAGTTTCTGAGTCGTTTCGTGACCCTCGATGAGACATGGATTTATTGGTACACACAAGAGACCAAAGAACAATCGAAACAATGGGTTTTAAGCGGTGAACGTGCTCCAAAGAAGGCGAATAACGTGCCGTATTTAGTAGCCCCACCCATCACAACAACCCATGACAGATATCAGCTATGGCGGGTTGTACTTAGCTCACGTACAGCTCCGTTGATACAAGCTAGTTTTGACAGTAAGAGCCTGTGCTTTCGATTCACTGTAATTGATATGAGTATTCCCAGCCAAGCCGATTTGTGTCTTTTGAAGACTCTGACCAGCCGGCTTGTTTTATTGAATGCGTCAATCTTTTCACAAAAGTCGCTATAGGGCCTAGACCCACTTCGGGTTGTAGCACCATCTCGGGCAATATTTGTTGGTTAGGCCGCTCTGCCATTAGCCTCAATTCTCAGGCAGGGCCCTTTAATGGGTCGTACAAAAAATTCTCGAAACGCTATAAGGATCTACCTTAGGGCCTTTATATAATACATTTTAAGTTTACCATTTTAGGTTCGACATCACTTGTTTTGGTCGCATCGTTACCGATCGTCCATCAGTTTTCCGTGCCAAGATTTGCGGTGGATCTCAAAATATCTACATATGCACCACACCTTCGTAGCTTGCTTGTTTATTGAAGGAATCTTGCTTTAAACGGCTTGGTGGCCCGAAAATGAAAGAATTTCTTAGATGTTTTATAAGAATAGTATTAAGGGTGACGAATACAAAAGTCGTTAATTTCTATCAAATACTTAGCGAATATGATCCTGTGAAGTATAGTCTCCAAAGAAATTCAAATCGATACCCATCATCTTTTCTTCGATTTTAACGCAGCATATGACAGCACTTATATGTAGAGACTATAGCTAAGCTATATAGAAGCATGTTCAGTTTTGGCATCCCTGCCAAGCTCGTCCGTCTGTGCAGAGTGACGATTGGGAACGCTCGCTGCTCAAATGTCAAAAATGGTTTTAGACAAGGTGATGCACTGTCATGTGACTTCTTTAACCTCATACTTGAAATAATTGTGCGAAACTCACAAGCGAACACTGGAACCACAACAATTTTTCAAAAGCCTATGCAACTGCTAGCGTACGCCGATGATATGGACATAATTGGAAGAGCACATGGGGCTCTCACCGGTGCGTTCGCTAGTATTGAAATGGAAGCCAAAATGGGTGTATCGGTAAATGTGGGCAAAACCAAGTAGACGCGATCAAAAAAAAGGGACACACAACATCTACGAATTGGACAGAATGTCATAATCGACAGCTATAATTTCAAGGTAGTAAAGGACCTTGTCTGCCTTAAGTTTGCTATAAATTTTACCAACACCACAGCAGAAATAAGACGAAGAATCACGCTTGGCAATTGCCGTTTATTTAGGCTAAGAAAGCAATTGAGTAGTACGGCCCTACCTTGCTCATCCCAGTCCTACTTTATGGCGCTAAAGCATGGACTCTATCGAAAGCGGATGAAGATATTCTCAGTCGTTTCGAGAGAAAAATCCTCCGAAATATATTCGGCCCCGTTTGCGTTGACGGGCTTTGGAGGAGAAGGTTCAACCACGAACTTACGAGGTGTATAGCGACATCGACATAGGACATCAATGCCCCGGGCCGCAACTGGAGGCAGTTAGATATAGACCGGGCTAACTGGAGAAGACTGTTAGTTGAGGACCAGGTTCACCCCGAATTGTAGCGCCAAGTAAGTAAGTACTTAGCGAATCATATATATTATGTACTCGTATTAAGAATGAAAAATTGACTGTTTAAACGACCTAATACTGAACAATCGAAATTAAATCCGTGACAACCAAATCAGTCCATAAATTTCACCACATTGTTAGAGCGTATGGTCATCATCTGTTAGAAACTGAATGACCGTCCGAAAAGGAAAAGACAAAAAAAAAAAACGCAAATTAAACCCGTTCTACGGGAACTCAATTGACACCTTCTAATTGTTCTAATGTGTCTACTGATTTACGTAAGTAAACCAAACCGTACCACAGGTTATCTTATGCATTCAAAATCGAGAACAAAACAAAGCGAAAACCAAAGTCAAGAACCAATAGATAGAGCAACAAAAAAATATCTGTCTAATCCTCAAATCAGTAACCGGACACACGGATTGACTTTCGAATCATAGTATTAAAAGCAACTTGGGAACGCCAACGCGCAAACTTTTAAATCACAAATCCATTAAAGCAGACACAACTTCTTCCGAGGAATTAGAATTCCATCAAGATTACCAACCAAGGTGTTGGTTAGATAGAACTACACATACAGAAGCCGTAGAGCACTCCGTATAATAGTACAGAATAACGTTCGACATATGAGTACATAGGAATACCTCACCTACCCAGTTTGGTACAATACTCGTTATTTCAGGTTAGGTTATGCTTGAGTGCCTCCGCTTTGCAATGACCAGTTCTACCAGCTGCCACATACTACTAGCTGTCGTCAATACTCATAGTCTATAGAGTGACCCCCCATGACACCCTTAAAAGGCAAGTTTGGCGCGCGAGTAGTGTAAATGACGCCACTCGACTTTGCCTACAGACAATCTCAACAGTCGTACGGGTTTTACCCGACCAAAAGACTCCACTGTTAGTTGTCTTCTCGTAGAATGCCATTTAATGACAGACTGAAAGATACTAACTATGCCCACCACCTTTTACAGTCAGAGTTTGAAATAGTAAACCAAATCGAACGCATTCAGACGAGAGATCATTAATCACTGGTTTTTGTTAACATCTCAGTATCAATACTCGGCAGTATTGATACAAGGTATTGTACAATAGTACATGAGCACAACGGATTGGCGAATTGTTGGATTGCGTAATAAGGCGAGCGTTCGAATGATTATGAAAAGGAAATCGAATAAACCACAGAGCTTAACGAAACAACAAGATGGATACGAGTAAGAAGCTAAAGAATGCAAAATAAACAAAAGTTCATTAGAACTAGTCAAACGTGTTGTGCTGGATGATTCACAGGCAGGCGTACCAGATACACGAGTATGGACATATATGTAGATAGATTCCTACTTGGAGCATACGAGTATTTTCGCGCGCAGCAGTTGACCATAGTATGGGGATGTGTTTCATACGTAGAATGGAGATTGCCCAAGTGGATTTTGGCACTAAAAGAATTAGTGTTGTCGACTCATTTTGAGCTGTGGTGGCGCAGCTGTGGCATGGGTAATTTTGGTCAAAATATCATACATAGTAGGACGCCAGATCGACCTCCGAAAAAATCCTAAATAGCTGTTAAGCAGATAAATAAATGACACATTCATCCATTAGAGTGTTGAATTCTGATCATCCTTATAGAGTCTCAGAACTCTGTGGAATGATTTCTGCAAGGCCTTGGTCGGCAAGGTCGGTTTGTTTAATAAAAATTGTTTTGACAGCGATGAAGTTTACATTGCACTGCCTGCTGTCTTAAATTCGCTGGCAATTTTTTATTTTAAGCGACGGTAGTCGTTACGCTTTTTCGTGACGCATTTGCTTTATACGACGAAAGAAAGATGCATCTTTTCATTATACAGCCAAGGTCGATAAAAATTTCGTTGTTCGCTATTTTAAATGGCACGGTTGCTTTATTTATAACATCTTTGAAGATATAACTAGTCTTCAAATTTCGTTGGTTACCTACTCTGCTTCCTGCTTCCTCATCTAATCGAGCTCATCATATATATTTGATGATAAGTTGCTGCATAAGAGTTAATATCTACACTATTCGAGCGCATCAAAGCGGTTAATTTGAATAGTTTAAGTAACTTTACGGAGCCATGGTCTAAGAAAACATTTAATTAAGATCGTGAAAGCTGATCGACAACAGAAGACATCCTTACAACGCAAAATCACCAATGTGTAATAGACAGAGATATCAAGCATCTTAAAGTTTATAGACTTATGGATGGTAGTTTGGAAGTAAGCTGGCTAGCTTCAAACTAAGTGTAAGACTGGAAGCGGAACGAATACATTCATTCGATGACGGTGGTAAATATCCCCTATGTACTTTCTCCTCACCAACAGAACCTAGTGAATGTGGTGTGGTACCTGACGCAGACGACATCACTCTTTATAAATATTTACGGGAAAACATTCACAGACACTCTGTAACATTTTCCAGTACGTTTTAAGCATATTCCCCTCCTGAACAAGAGTCTGTGGCCTTACAATAAATCCAGCCAAAACAGAACTTGCCGCATCATATTACACAAGTTAAATGGCACCCATGTGAGTTTCTCGAGGAGTGCCTGGTATCTAGGCTCATCCCAGACAGAAAACAGAAGTGGAAAGAAAATATTGCAGAATGAAACAAAAAAGCTATAATTACCTTGTATTCGTTCAAGAGAGTTGTAGGCTCAATCGGAGGTCTACAGTCCAAGGTCCGTGCACACGACCTACACCACGGTCGTGAAACCAGTTTTAACTTATGGCATAGCCATTTGATGGCCCGCACTAGACAAATTGACTGACATCAACCTATTAAATAAAATAGCAACGGGTTCCCTGTATACTCATCGCTGTCGCGTTAAAAACCTTTCCAACGGCGGCGCCTCTATATACTTTGCCCCATTTCCTGTTTCCTCACGCTGAGAAACAGTCAGCAATGGGAATGAGCTAAATGTAGGACATGCTACTCATACTGCATCAAAGATGCACCAACCAACCGACCTTCAGAAAGGAACGATAGGAGAGAACGTAGTAAGTCTAATCCCATCTTTGCAGGCGGCTCTTTGTATTTTCTGAGAACGTTTTTGAGAACGCCTTCTAAGCCGAAGTCTTAGCTATTCATTCGAAGTGAAGTAGAATAGAATCTTTGGTTAGAGTGTAGTAAGAGTCGGACCAACAAGAACATCACTGTTTAAGTTGGATAGTTCTTTCTCTGCCACAACTTGAAGCCACAATGAAGTTGAATCTCAAGGCTAATGACTTACATACACACATGCTGTAAGTCACATCGATTTCTCGGATGCCTGTTGGTTAAGGCAAATAACACTTGGAAGAAGTAAAGGATCTTTCATTAAGCGCTTCCTATCTTCAAATTTAAATAAAAGAAAGTATGTGTGAAGGAATGTATGTATGGAATATAACATCGTTCAATTGTCCGCCGCGGTTTCTCTTGGTGGCGCACATCCGAAATGTCCAAATTTCCATGAATCTGGTACATAAATCAGGCTGAATTTGACCGATGGCATGGATTATGTTGGCTTTAAGGGCCGCTGTGGTTTGGGGCTTATTCGCATAGACTTTCGACTCCCGAAAACCGGAGTCAAATCGCGCGATCTCGATGGCCAGTTCACATCACCTCCACGTGAGATGACCATGCCCTCGAATTGCTCGTGCAGAATTTCCAATATGGCGTGAGCCCTGTGGCACGTAGCGCCGTCCTATTGAAATCACATGTCGTTGGTGTCCATATCATCCAATTCAGGCCAAAAGAAGTTGGTAATCATCGACCTATAGCGCTCGCCGTTGACGGTGATGGCCTGGGCAATGTCGTTCTCAAAGGACCTGGTGGTGTCATCGCACCAAACAGTGAATTTTTCGGGATGCATTTGACGCTCTTGGATCTCATGTGGATCCAAATTCGACAATTTTATTTGTTGACATATACATTCATCTAGAAATGGGCCCAAGTCACGGCGTAAAATTCGCCAAGTTGTGGCCTGTGAAAGGCCGACTTCTTGTGAGCGATGCGAAATCGACTGCCTCGGATTCTCGTTCACATTCTCACGGACAGCGGCGAAGGTCTCGGCAGATCTTGCTTTTCGTCGACATACGGGTGTTGGTTTATCGTTTACTGAAGCAGTGGACTCAAATTTATCCACCACACTGCGAATAGTCCTCTCGGTAGGACGATTATGGTGAACGTAAAATCCGCGAAGCGCGCGGAACGTTGCCCGAACAGAACACCAATTTTATCATTTGCACGTGTTGTTGAACGCTATGTTCGTCCACGGTGATTTGGCAAAACAGACTGAATAAATGACAGCCAATTTGACAGATGTAGCTTCAACAATATGGCCGATATCAATTGTCAAAGTTCGTCCCTATTGGAAGATCCTGTAGTTCCAAGATAGGTATTCAAGATTTTTTTTTTGTAATGTACAGAAATCTAATCTTCATGAGAACATCAACTTGGTTAGACAATATTGGATAATCGTATGGTGGAAGGTCCCGATACACCCAAATGCGGCGTACCCAATTGGGACCATCATAAGAGCTTAAAACTTTACCAGAATCTAAGTGTGGTGAAAAATGAGCTGCTCTGACCCATAAACCTATGAGCACTGCCATTTGTCGCATATTATCCAAGTGAGCTAGAATGGACTACAGAGGAGTCTAAACTCAAGTGAATCAATTCACAACGTATAGGTGATGTCAGGTATCTTCGTACTTATTCAAGAACACAATCCCATCATCCAATTCCACGTGCAAAAAACATTAGCATCCTGCTCAGAAAAATAACAAAATCTCCTTCCGCCAAAAAGGAAGATTTAACAAGGTGACCCTTTAAAATGTCAATTGCCCACCTGCTTTCCGAACCGACAAATTCCCACACAACAGAAAAAAAAATTATCTCAAACCCGACGCAATCTGTGTTCGTCATTCCCATGGAATAATCAAAGGGGGAACCCTTCCTTTCAAACGAAATATGTATTATACATCTCTATGCTACGTCGACTACCTACATCAAAGTTGTATCCACGAAGATACATTATCTCTACTAAAGGCAACGTAAAACCTCCAAAGAGAAATACAAAAATATCACTCCTCCACCCTGTTGTAGTTTGAACTGCAAGTCTTCGTTCGTCAAAAGCAGGGGATACCAGGAGATACCAGGGGATACGGCAACGCCAAGTGCAAAATTATTATTTCCTGTGCTGGCCATTTTTGTGCAAAATACGCAAGAACCAAGAGGAACAAGAGAATATACAACGTACGAGTAGATGATGAAGAAATTCACAACGAACGTGGTATTTGGGAGGAGGGAGGTGTAACTATGGTACAACAGCAATTTCTAGAACAACAAAGCAAAAACCTACCATCGCCATCGCACCACCACCTGCTGTGCTCTGAAACTTACAATCGAGTACAAGACTTCACTGGCCGATGTCTGTATTTGGTACTGCATTCGCAACCAGTCCAAACGTAAGCCAGTCTTGATGTGGATGAACGGGACAAGAAGCCAGAAGAGTATACAATTCAGATGGCCCAAACCGCACACATCGAACCCGGTCAACTGCATAAGGCGGGCTCCCCTCAGTCCATATCGCTATCCATTGTTGTATGCTCCCAATGACGACAACGATGATGATGATGCTGATGGTGATGACGAAGAGACCACTCCAATGGCGATGATGACGAAGAGGTTGACGATCCACGTAAACACAGTGAAGGCGATTCCCTCTCCAGTTGGCTGGTGGAACCACTGAACCTAGGTAACTGCTTGGCAAACATTTCATCATCATCATCATCATCGGCATAACCATCACCATAGCCATTGCCATCAGCTGCAATCCGTGGCTGTCGAGTAGCTTCAGTTCCAGTTCCAGTTCCAGCACCATCGACGTTGTTGTGTAGTTTTTTCGTCATCATGTATACTTGGTGTAGTCGGACTTTGGATCTCTTGGATATGACGCCCCGAACCCTCTAAGCACACGTTGCAAAGCTGTACGAACTGTGGACTGTCTACAAGTAACCGTGTACCGTGTACCGTGTACAGTGTACAGTGTGCCTGCTGTGTTGCCAAATCCACTTTTCCGTTCATTGTCCGGTTTTGGAGTTTCGATAAGAAACGAAAAAGGAGAAAATAATGACAAAAAGAGCTGATCAAGCTCAAGCCCGTTTTGGGGTCTCCATTTATTGAACCGCTGGCTGTTCCGATTTTTTTTTGTATTCCAGTAAACGTTGGTTTGCATTCGTTGCTCTTTTGGGGATTGAGGGATTGGGAGAGCTAAAGTGCAATCAGAAACACTGTGTTGGTCTGGTCTGGCCTGGCCTGGTCTGGTCTGGGCTTGCCTATTGGGCAGTCTCTTGGTTCTGGTCGCTAGCTTTGGATTACCAGTGTTCAGAGTTATGAATATTGCGGAATGGAATCCACTGTATAGCCTTTACCTCGTTTGCGCTTCAGTTGGCAGTTGGGCAAATCATGACGAGGGAGTGCTATGTAGCGCTGGTGCTGTTGCTGGACGAAACTGGAACTGGACTTGCAGTGTGAGGTGATGGCGATGGCAAATACCTTTTTTTGGTCTTCTCTTTTTGTTATTCGGCTGCAGTTGCAGAATGCTAATGCAATGCACAGATGCACAGATACGAACATTCGTACCTTGTACCTAGATGGCAGAGTGAGCGCATATGTTTTACTATTTTCATACAAAAGGATCCCATTCCCATCCTGGTGTGGACTTGTACGCACTGATTACATATTCATGTGTAGTGTGGCAAACGAGACGAGAAAGACTTTGTGCGTCTATACTGCATCCGGAAAAACTGGTTCATGGTGGAGTAGTCGTGTTGATCCCCTTTTTTTACAAAAAAAAAATAAAAATTAAAACAAAATGAAATCAGAGAATTGCAGTGGATTTTGCGCTATGCTCGGTTGAGTACGGGTGTTGACTGGTTTGAAAGAAATTTCGAAACTAAGAGGTAGGTACATGGATGCTGTGCTCGAAAAGAGTTATGTGAAGTGGTGTAGGTACAAGTTGGTATTGCAACCATAATGACTTGTTGACCCCACTGTGGAATGGAATAGAGGTTTTGTACAGTTGTGGGGATTAAATCGTTTTTTTTTATCGGTCGGAGGTGCGGATATACCCTATCGTACGAACATGTGGATACGTGTATGAGACCTTTACGAAGAACTGGTTTGACAATTGCTTTAAAGGAAAGGAACTAGATTTTCGTAGTTGACCTGACTTTACGAGTGCACCGATCCGGTTACTCGTATGCGAAAATTGTACTCTAGGAGAGAAAAATCCTTTTGGTGGGGGAGGACAAACGGAGCTTGTACATTTGTCATGAATTCTGGTATCAGGCTGTCTAAGTTAAGGTAATGAATGAAGCAGACGTGAAAAAGGTAGGTAAATGTGTTCGCTACAGTTGTAACAAACACTCATCTAGGACAAAAGGCTAATAGTTGAAATCATTTTTTAGCATTTGAGACGCAATGTATATATGTACATATGTATGTTATGTAGGAATAGCTATTTTTCTAGTCGAACGACATACATTTTTCTACATTGTAGTCTTCTTACATTCAAAACCAACATTCACCGGGACGTCGCCTTAATGACCCAAAATGCCTGACTTGAGAGCCGCTTGACTGCTTTCACACAGATTCGTATGACCGCCATCCAAGAAGTGGAATGGATTGGATTGGATTGGAATGGATTGAGCCGGACAGGTTTATTGACTTTGTGGCAGATCGGAAAATCATGAAACGCTAAATCAAATTGATCACATAATATACAAAAGCTGCAATCACAAGGGCGTGGCTCAAGTGGTAGTTTATTGGCTTATAAATCGGACGGTTCTGAAAACATTCTTTTTTTCAGGCAGCTAAAATCAAGTAAGATGAGTGGTTACCTAGAACACAATAAGTCCAATTACAATAATGATTTAGTCTCCCCATTAAATGTTGGATGCCAACCACGGGGCGAAATAACCACTAAGCCCAAAAATCTTTCTTTCTCTCTTTGTCCCATCGTTCTAGAAACTTAACTTTAAGTGTAGTTATACCCACTTGAGTTTTAAGTGCTTTTTTAAAAAATGGCGCCCCAACTGATATGACGGGTTCCGCCCACCATCCACTAAGATATCCCCGGTTTGATGAAGAATGCCAGAAAGCACATGCAGCTAAACAAAAAGCCTACAAAGCGGCGCTGCAACGAAGGACGAGAGCTCCTGGTGAGCTACATACAAGCACAAGAGGCGGATAGTAAATACATCGGCTTCCCCAGAAGAAGAAAAAAGACCACGAGAAGCGCACGATCGAAGATATTGAGAGGTCTAACTCCAGGAATAATGTACGGAAGTTTTACCAACAGGTAAAAAGAACGTGTCAAAGCAAGAAAACCCGTACAGAAGTCTGTAGAGATGAAGAAGGAAACCCTGTAGCAGTCACAGTCGGTGCTGAGAATATGGGAAAACTCTTTCTGCAGACTGTATAATGGTGACGAAGTCCAACTTTCCGCTATCAGGCAGAATATACCATTCAACTTAGACGATAATAGCCAAAACTTCCGTCCATCTGACCAAAACGAAGTAAGCATAGCAATATCTAAGCAAAAATCCAAAAAATCAACTGGGTCTGACGGCTTACCGGCCGAGGTATTCAAAGTTGCTGAAAGTGACTTTGTGGAGATCATACATCAACTCATTTCTCAGGTCTGGTCAGAAGAGTGTATGCCTGATAAATGAAATCTCAGCATCGTTTGCCTTATCCACCAAAAATTAGACCTACTCAATTGCGCCAACTATACATTGCATACAAGATCTTATCTTCTATATTGTATGAATGTTTGAAACCCTTCGTCAACAACCTGATAGGCCTCCATCAGTGTGGCTGTAGCCCAGAAAAGTCCACAATTGACCAAATCTTCACAAGAAAAGACACACAACATCGACGAATTGGACAGAGCGTCATAATTGACAGCTATATTTCGACGCTCTGCTAAAAATTCTACCAACAACACCTCAGCAGAAATAAAACGAAGAATCACTTTTGCCAATCACTGTTGCTATGGACTAAGAAGGCAATTGAGTGGTAAGGCCCTATCCCGAACTATTGTACTAAGGAGGCTCTATATAAGACCCTAATCATCCCAGTCCTACTTTATGGCGCTGAAGAATGGACGAAGATATTCTCAGCCGCTTCGACAGAAAAATCCTTCGACAAATATTCGGCCTCGTTTGCGTTGACCGGCTTTGGAGGAGAAGATTCAACCACGAACTACTATATACGAGCTGTACAGCGACATAGAGCTAGTCAGAAAACTGCACATCAATCGCCTGACATGACTAGAACATGAAGAGCAAATGGACACCAATGCTCTGGTCCACAGAGTCTTCGAGTCTAACGCAGTACAGGGTGAAACTCATCTTAGGTGGAGCGCACAAGTAGAAGGAGACCTCAACCAACTAGGAGTATGTAATTATCTAAAGACCGGGCTAACTGGAGAGGCTTGTTACGAGTAGTTGAGGTCCAGGTTCACCTCAAACTGTAGCCACCTAAGTAAGTAAGTAAGTAACTACTAAGTGATATAGGCTTCTTAACAATTTTTCCGTCATCATTGCCAGCAACCACTTCTTTCGCAACATAAATTTTTTTTGGTTTATTTTTTTTACGGTTTCGGTTGCAGAAAATAGAACAGTTTTTTCAAGAACCCTTTCGAGGTGCATGCCGAATTAGTTTTAAAAGGTAAACATAGAGGAAAAGTCCTGAGATTTCGGCATATGTACGGACGTGTCATGGTACTAACAGTAAAAACAAAATGTACTTTCTAGCTTCTATATATTGAAAATAGCTTTCACAAGCTCCTGAAGGAGACATCTAAGATATCTAAAGCAAGATGTTAAAATTGTCTTCGGCGACTTATGTATCATATGTTTGTATTACTAGGTCTGGGAAAGGAAGACTTCTTTGCAAGCACAGTGGAAAATAATAGCCAGCCAACTCACTATGTATATACGAGTATGTTACAAGTCAAAGGCACTTGTGATTTTCCGATAAGTCTGATGACCTACTCGTAGGCACAATTGGCGCTATTTAAATTGCCCTTAAGCATCTTTGGCTTTAACGTTACTTTTAAAATTTTGTAAGTAAACATGAACTTTTTATGTAATAAGTTTTGGTTTTTATTTTAAACAGTAGAAGAGGTGTTGCCATCAACAATGGAAAATAATATCGGTGAAATGGCCTCCACAAGCTATGTTGGCTTCGATTGCTTTAATTAACTGAAAAGCCTTTGCATAAACCTTCTCTTTTACATGACCTCAAAGAACGAAGTCACGCGTTGTTAAATCGCATAATTTCGTCGGCCATGTTTTATCACTATTTCGAGAAACGACTCTTGAAGTTTTTCTCGCAAAAAAGTAACGCGTGGCTAGAAGGGCCATCTAGTTGGAAATAAACCACGGTCATATCCATATTTTCAAGGTGGGGCAATATAAATTAATTGTTCATGCTTCAATAGCGGAATCCAATCACGGCTATAACCACAGTCGTTTCATTTTTCAAAAAATAAGGTCCAATGATGCCTCCTCTCCAAAAAGCATACCAAATAGTTAACACGACGTTGTGGTTAGAGATGATTCTTGGACTGTTTAAACCGCAAATGCGTCTATTCTGCTTATTAAGGAAGTCTTGAAAATGGGAATGTCTCTAGTTCATGCATTTCCAACACCTTATTGACTGAAGGTCGGCAGACGTCAATTGAACCTTATACGCTTTAACGCTCCGTGGAGTGCTGTTTGTGATGTGCCTAGTACCTAAGATCGTAAAAATAACCAAATGCGTTTTCGATCACATATTGAGCTCCAGAAGCAATATACACAGTTATTCTTGCGCGACGGCAAGATGAACCAATGAACTGAACAAATTTAACAATTGTTGGGCGACCATCATCCTGTCGACCGAGAAAACTTTTAGCTTTTTGAACTGCTTCAGCGATATTTTTAACATTTTTTAGTAAGTTTTAACAACTTCAATACTTTATTGAAGGGTGGACTTGTCATCTGTCTATTGAGAATGAAATATTTTGTAGCAGTACAAGAAGAGTACTGGTAACCCCGGATGAAACACATAACGTAACTGAATACATCAAGCTATCAGACTTAGTCGAAGCAATTTCAATTCAGGGACCTAGATGACCGAATCATGTAGGGCGAATCGACAAACACCGCTCTTGTCTGAGGAATGTTCAAATCTACATCCAAGGGACGTCGCAGCAACAGAAAGCACATCTAAGGTGGTGCTCTTAAGTGGAAGGAAATCTTAATCAAATCGCAAGGCCGAATTGAAGAATCGAAACAGTTGAAGATCCATGTCTGTTGCGTCACTTAAGACAAGTCATGCACTAGTCTCACCGTCTTGTCTGGAAAGATTGTACGAGTATTATTGAAATTTATCAAATTTATCATCTCTAAAATCATTTCAACTACATTCCATGTGCAGCACTTTCAACTGCCAACTGATTCCTCTCAAATCACCCAACACCTTTTGACATACATTCCTCTCGACCTCAATATACGAGTATGATAGTTACCCTTTACTGACCCTTTGCCCTCTCAATGACATTTTACGAGTATGGTTAGAAAAAATTCAATAAACCAATCGTACGTGAGTTATACTCGAACTGCAATAAAAACAAAAAAAGAAACCAAACCGAAGATCTTCTCTAATGCGGAGCTGTACTAAGAATCAAGCCTCCGAATACAAGTCGGACGGGGTTCCCGAACCACAAACGATTGTTATTGAATCAGAACAACTACAATAAAGATGTGATGTCATGTGACATGACCCACAACGCCATTCAAAAGCAATTTCATATTTATTGTCTTTTTTTTTTTGTACTTTGTTGTTTTCATTTTGCATGCCTACATGATGGAGACGACGACGGGCTGTTGTAGCGTTCTTTGGTATTGTGTTGCATTTATTCGGTTGGTGTCTGGTTTAATTAAATGGCAAATGACAGTCATCGTCGTACTTGAGCACACTGACAAATATCATCTCGGTCGTGTGCGCAAAAAAAAAATAACTGACAGATTGTTTTCGTTTTTTATCGCTTTAGCCGGCCTTTGACATATGGAGAACTAATTTATCTAAAAAAAAAAAAAAAAAACAAAGAATGTAAATAAAAAATATGACACATAGTAGGTAGCTGTCATGTCCAAAAGAATTAGAGTGAAGTTGGCTGATTTTGTTTTTTTTTTTTTTTGAATCGGTTGCTGCAGTGAAATAACACGCAGTGATTTTGACATTTCAAATGTCAAAGATTTTTCCAATAATTACTTAAACTGGAAAATAGAAACATACATACTCATTTTGTAGATTTATCCCCCACGTAACTGGAAATGACAGAGGGTATGTCACATTGACATACACGTGCACACATATCGTATTTAATTTTGACAGTTGTTATATTCGGAGCTATTAATTGTTGGTTGGATTAAGCATTGCTTCCGGAAGCACCTCGATTCTTAAAATGATGACTCTCACGAGAAAAAGGAATGGCATAATTTTGACACATGTCAGATGTTAAGCTGACAGATGGCAGATATTATATGCGATGTGAATTATGAACAAATTTATTCAAGTCAACAGTTTAGTTTACTGAAAGTTGTTTTCTTAGTTTTATCAATGGAAGTTGTGATGATGGATTGGATCAATTTTGTATTTATTAGATTTAATGAGAAATAATAAGATAGAAGAAGCAGGAAACTGAAAGATCATTAATGAGAACGTAATCTCAGTAAAACTAGAAATTGGCTCAAAAGGCTACCACCCGAAGTCAATCACACTGAGCCAATCCTAGAATGTAATGCGAATGCGCATTGTTCTGTTTGAGGAAGTAAATTTATCAACAACGAAGGTGAGCTACTCTATGATTTTATTATTGACAGAAGTTTAAATCATTTGGAATAAAAAACTTGACCTCACACCAAAATTCGATGAGAGGTCGCACAGGTTGAAATTATTCTTGTCTCCTACAACATAAGCAATAGGTCTGTTTGTTAACTTGAAATATCGTACAAATTTGTACAAATTCGTACAACTTTTTGCAAATTCCTGTTTGTTTACTCCAAAAAGTTGCAACAAAGAGAGCCGATGAGAGAGGTAAACATTTCCCCTCCATTGAAATAGTTGCAATTTACTGCCTCATAAATTTCTGTGGGTAAGCTGTGTAACAACTGTCAAAGCAAACAGTTATTCTGCGAAAGAATTTATTTGATTTGTTGTTATTTGTTGTGATTGGTGTTTTTATTAATTTTGTGCGGAAAATGGATCAAAAACCACACGAAATTTATTTGGTAGAAAAGCTTCATCAGTTGGTAGAGGAGTGCCAGAAAACTGTATGGCTAGATGTGCCCACAAAACTTTTATTGGCGCTTCTAGAAGAGTACCAAGGCAACGTGGGAAAGAGCTTCGTGTTGAGCACCAAAAAAAAAAGTGGAAATCCATAAGCATGGAATTAAAAGTGGCGGGATATAAATTCTCGGATTTGCAAGTGCAGGACAAATACCGCAGCTTGGAACGGCAATATAAGAAGATCAAATTGCACAATTCAAAGACTGGGCGGGATAGGGTGACTTGTGTCTATCAAGTGTATGTATTTTTGCTTATTACTTCTTGTACAAAGTATTTGGGAAGAAAAGAGGTGTATTCCCCGAATACACTCTGGATAATGAGGAAATTCAAGAGGTGTCCCGAGAAGAAATGGTGGAGACGGCCGGAATGAGCTCGGTGGCTACAATCAATGATAGTGCATCGTCCACATCTTCATCCTCACAAGCTTCCAATTTAGGTAAGAACAAATATTTTTTTTATAAATACATACCTATAATTTTATTTTCATTTATCATCGGTTTTAAAAAGATTCTTCTTCCAGTCAACCGAAGAAGAAAAAGTATGGGAAATCAATCCAAGAAAAGACCTTGGAAAAAATTGAAGATCTTACAAGAGAAAAAGCAGTATTTCATAAAAAAGTATTAGACATGATCGAAAAAAAACGAACGAGCCGAAAGGAAGCTGCAACTTTTAGAGCAACTCATTGAACATTTAAAAAAAATGATAAGTTGCAAGACTGAAAACTATGAATTGAAATGAAAGATTATTTTTTTTTAAATAGTGTATATAGTATATGAATGTTTTTTAATTTTTTTAATTTAATTATTTAATTATGAATTATGCCTATTATAGCAATCAAATTATTACTTACTTATTACATTACTTATTACTTATTAATTACTGAATGAATGTTTTTTGTTATTTTGTTAAAAATACAAAAAAAAAATGAAATAAAAAGTGAATTAAACATTAAATTACGTTTGATTTAAGTTTGTGTACTCCGACGCTGCATTTCTTGGCATATTGCATCGCGCACAGCATTCACTCTAAACATTTCTTCATGTTGAATAGATTCAAAAGTAGTATCTGGCTCGGGCAGAAGTTCGAATAAAAATGCGATGTCGTCTTCATCTGCGATGTTATGTAAGACGCAACATGCCCTAATAAAATGGCATAGTTTCGTAATGCCTCTTACCTTACAATAATACAACTGTCGAAAGCGTTGTTTTAGAATTCCGAAAGCGTGTTCAATCGCAACACGACTAGAACTTAACTTTACGTTGAGCTCTTTACTTCTGAGCTCTATTCAGGTGATCATTGTCTCTATAAGGCGTTACTACATAATTTACCTATTGCTCTGGAAAATCCGCTTTTATTCAGAAAAAATTCACTGGACCCCTTCTTCTTCTGTTCGTTGGGCCACTTGATGACGTCGGGGCTCATGCTGCTTATGAACATAGTTGCTCTGTTTATCATGCGACAAACCGTCCAAAGGGATAGATTGAACCGATCGGCTAAGTCGCGAAAACTGCAAGCTTGGAAACTTCAAAGTAAAAAAAAAATATTTTTTATTTGCTTTAAAACTCTGTTTTTATTAAATTCATTCACAATTACAAAAAATTAAAAAAAAAATGATTTGAGTTCCCATTCTTTCTTCAACTTCTTTCGAATGTCCTTCATAAGGTTGGTGACAGTTACATCCGTGATCTGTTTGCACGCTCTTTTCCATTTAGCACTAAATCCATTTACGTCCTTTGCACACTGCTCAGTTTTCCTCAATTTAGCTTTGACCAAAGCCTAATACCTTTCAATGGGACGGCACTGTGGAACATTGGGTGGATTCATGTCTTTTGGGACAAAGTCGACATTTTTAGCAACAAGAAAGCTCAACGTCGCATGAGCATAGTGAGCTGAAGCTAAATCTGGCCAAAATAATGTTGAACCCTCGTGTTTGTTTAAGAAAGGAATCAACCGTTTTTTTAGGCACTCGTTAGTGTACACTTCTCCGTTAATTGTTCCCGTTGTAATAAACGATGAGCTTCTGTGTCCATATTGGCAAATGGCCTGCCAAACGAGATATTTTGACCCGAATTTTTCCATCCCAATCGATGTTGTTGATTGCGGAAGAATCTCAGCTTCAAGCTAGTTGTAAAACTGCGCACCTGGAAGAGTAGTAAAGTCGGCTTTGACATAAGTTTCGTCATCCAAAACCAAGCACACTTTCTTGTTGCCCATCAACTCGTATAGCGTTCCTCTTGACTCATATTTTACAAATATCACTTCTCCATCTAGTACATCGAGCAAACAACCTACCGCTACCTCTTTATGTCTAGAGTTTTCAATGCTTGTGGTAAGACTTTGTAGAGCATACGAGTACGTGGTTTGGGGTGGTTCATTTCAAGTGTCCCGTCTCTGATATGCCTGTCGAGGATTTTTTCCATAGTTTGGAGGAAAAAGGAAGTGAGGCTGATTAGTCTATATGATTTTGGTAGTTCAGATAGTCTGCGTCTACCTTAGGTATATATTTGACAGCAACCTCCTTCCTCGTTTTTGGTAAGTATCCCCACGCGTAACTAGTCCTGAATAAGTTAATTAGTACAGGTAGCAGTTGCGGGATGCCTTTTTGTAGTAAAGCTGGGAATATTCCATATTCACCAGGGGCTTTGAAGGGTTGAAAAGAGTTGATTGCCCCAAATTAACTTGCCTTCGTAAAAAATTTGCTTTGATCTGTTTCAATCCTCTCTGAGCTGTCTGTTTATCCTTCTCTGGAGGGGGTTTTCTTGGGGTTGTGGAATTACTGTCGAGTTTGGGAAGTGTGTTTCGAAGCGCCTGTAGCCCGTTTTCGGCGTATGTGCCATCAGGTTTTTTTAATTGAACCAATACGATTAGTGTGCTGCGTAGAGAGTATTTTATGAATGCAGCAACAACTTCTGGTGTCATCGATTGTATGACAGAAGTTTTTCCACAATTCTCTTTCGGTCGTTCTAATTTCTTGTTTGTAAATGGTGAGTGTTTTTCTGTGTATTTCCTATTCACCATTACGTTTAGCCCGGTTGAAGAGCTGTCTCGTCTCTGTTTTAAGTTTGGCTAGTTTTTTTTTTCCACCAGGGGGAAAGTCCTTAGCCTGGTTTTCCTGTTAACAATAATAGGGTATCTAGCTTCTGGAAAGAGCAAATTGACTTTAGGGCTACAAGTTTTATCCAATATGCGTTCAACACGAACTGTATACCCGAAACAAAGTAATGACATTACAATCAAAATGATAAACATACTCCACGAAGTGCAAGACAACGCTATCAACTCTCATTATATACAAGTGTCAGGCAGGGTTGCATATTACCACCTAGACTGTTTTTGAAAACTTTAAAAAAAAAAAAAGAGTTGCAACGACAGGATCCGCTGGAATCTGATAGCACAGATATGGGTCACGTATTGTTCACCAAAGAAGAGATAAATTTTTTTCGCAAGTGGAGGTAGCAAAATATGTCCTTACCTCCATCACAAGTACCAGTCAAAGGTTCACATAAGGATCGGCCATCAGAAAACACCTCAGAATCAAGTAAGCAAAGCACACAATCAATTAAAATGACAAATCAGTGCTACCATCTGGACTTTATGCCTGCACCCAAAGTGTGACTTTAGTAAAAGTTGTTCATCTAAAATTTATCTGTTTTAAGGTCTGACGTAAGTCAATGTGTAGAAGAAGAAAATGTCACAAAACAGACTCATACTAAAGTATGAAATAAAATGACACTGTCAACTCTGAAATCAAAAACAGATTCCCAGATGACAGATGACATAAATACTCGATGGTCTGTTTAATGTCCAATCCACATTCGGGGGAAACCACTAATGCTAACGGAGAGAACAATGAATCACTTACAGTACAATCTACCTTACGTAAGCAAAACTTGCAGATTCATATCACACTACTACGATTACTGCTACTGCTACGGCTACTGCTAGTTCATCTTTGTCACTCTGCCTCAGATGATAAATTAATTTATTACGTTTTATTAATTAACAATCTACGAATAGGTAATTGGAAACCGTTCACACTGTCTGAAGCTAGTATGCGTGTGTGTTCGTGTAGGGTGGACGATAATATTCAAATGGTGACGGATAAGGTTTCCGTTTAATGCAAAACAACCGAGTAGTACAAAGTCATAACGAGTATATCACTTGCGGTCAGAGCGATTCTAAAGAAAACAACACCACAGGCACAAGCAATAGCATTAGGGGCAAGTTATAAGTAAATCTTTCCAAACCACCAATCGCCAGATACATAGAGTATTCGTAATTATGGTGCTGTGCGAATACAAGTATAAAATACGAGTACGAGTACGAGTACGAGTACGAGTACTAGTAGTGCGTCATATTACGATAAGTCATTGGCGCTCTGTCAATCGCTATTTTTAGATTAATCACTCGGAAAGTGCGATTAGATGGCTGCGCCGCCAATCTGACAGGAATGACAACATTTTTGCAATCTCATTTAATTTTCGTTCAAAATAGAACCAGTCGATTCGGATTCGATTTAGTTAGGAAATTCCATTCCCACAATACCAATGCATGAACAGAATGGGTTGTCGCTGCCGCTGTCACTGTCACCCACTCTGTTTTATCTGGCAAGAGGGAAATTATTTTGACAGCTTCATTTTGACAACTATTGTATGTGTTGCCATTAATTAACGTCGCTGTGTTGAATTGGTTAGAATCGAAAACGCAATCGATTTCCACCCGCTTTGTCATGGCATGTGTTTCGCAAGTTGCGCATTCTAATAATCAGCGCCAGCTGAATGCAAATCAAAACCTGCTGCTGCCACAAGTGGTGCCCTGATTAGATTTGTGGCAGTGGTATTGGAAACTAATATTGGTGTTGGTAGTGATGGAATACGTTGTATATTAGCTACGCCCGAGCCGCCCAACGATAGACGAGTATATTCGTATCTGGAGGTTTTCGATCATAGTAGGCTGAAGCGGGTGCGCATGTGAATTGCATAATCTAGGTACGAGTTTATACTCGCGCAGTGCTGTGTTGCTCTTTTGCGAACCATGGTATTGCTGGTGTTACTGCTGCGGTTGCTCAGGCACTATCGATATCTCCATTTGATTTTAATTAAACTGGTGGTTCAGTCGCCCACTCATAGGTGTCATTGCCTTGCCTATTGGCATTTCTTCAATTTGAGTTTAGCACACCTATCCATAGTGTAGAGCTGTTTTGTTTTTATTGAAATTCTGCAATGTACTCTTATATGGTTGGGTTGCCATGTTGAACTGTTGGACTGTAGCTTTATGGTCAGTAAGAGTTGGACCTTTATTGATACAAACGCACAACCCAACCGGAGTGCCTTGGGAAATACGATTTATTTGATTATCTATGTAAGTAACAACAACAAATTGCAATTATCGTTTACACATATTTGTATGTATTTGGATATGCGCAAAGTTATGTTGAGTTAGCGGTCTTCTGTGAGATACAAAGTTGGATACACACCTTAAGATGGCGATTTTTTTTAGTTAATATGATTTTGAGATCACTTTTTTTTTGTGGCACTTGACTATTTGACATGTTTGATTTTTCTATATTTTTCTTTTTCATTATAATCTTCATACATTCAAAACCAATGTTTGCTAATGATTACAAAACATGTTTCGCGACGCGTATCTTCGGTGTTAAGATTTGTGTCACTGGAATACTGGAATACAATGCTCACAGGTGATTATTTTACATTTTTGAAGGAAATTACGAGTAAGATGCTATGTTTGCCGTATGAATTGTAAATGAAATGTTGAACCCATATTAATTGCTTCTATTTGAGATGTGACATTTGTGCAACATTGCCGCGTAAATTTGTTCATCGAAAAAAAGCGAAATTTTCGGGATCTAGCGGCTCTTCAGGATCACTCGTAATTTTGTGTAACGCACTGACTTGGTTTGAAACTACAGGAAGAGTAGAGGAAGGCCGCCAAAAATCGTGTAAGGACGCTGTTAACAGGTGGTACGCGAAAAACAGACGAGTTCTGCCCAACGACAAGAATATCATCGCCGTCGCTGAATATTTTAATAAACACAACTGTCGGTTGCAGGAGTATAATCGATTATTAAGAGAAGCGTCAGAACTCATTTGCAGGCTCGGCCAACATATGTACGCGCATCAATAATGGTATTGTGAATAGATAGCTTTGATGGCATTACCGACATCCATTCAGCGTGAACATTGTCGAAAGTTAATCAAAGAACTGATTTGGAAGACGCTGTGAAGCGGGACAATGTCCAGCAAGAAGTCATATGGATATGCCAACTAGATTCTATTCCAGCCAACAAAGCGAGAACCACTGAACTTTGCCTACAAGTCTTTTACTCTAGTAGCTTTCCAATGTTATTCCCTTTGACAGTATTTCATCGTTGTTCTGTCGTTACAAAAGTGGTGATTCTTCCTAGGATTCTGTCCTCTCAAATGTGGCCTACTCGGTAATTTCGCTGCGCATCGCATAATCTTTACGAAGGCAACCCAAGTTATTTTGGGTGTAGTTCCTCTCGATTTGATAGTGATAATTCATAGTATTGCTTTCAGACTTAGGAAGGGTTTACCGTTCTATGAGGATGATTAGGTTTCAACTAGGGGCACTAACAAATTGCCCTTCAGCGTCTGGATAGGATGTGAGAGAATACGACATGGTTGCTTAGGGATTCCTTAACGCTTCAATCTCAGCTTGGATTTACTGCTTAGTGGACATGGCTGCCTGAATCCATACTTGCACTAAAGAAGCCTAAACGATTTACTAAGCTGCCCATGCATGTATATGTGTCCGCTATATTCGGATATCAGGGATTTGCAAGCTATTGATACCATCTTTGATAATGAGCCATGCAATATTAGTCCTGTTCTAGCAATACATAGCTGTGCTTATGAAGTCTTCTCCTAGCGATGTCTTAGATATTAAATTATATATCAATTTTAGTGTAGTTCCTTGAAAATTATCCTTCGTTGAATTATAGGCCATGAGTCATTGGCTCTAAAGCGTCCAACTAGTAGTAACCTCATGGTTGCGAAATTACACCAAAGACCAGTAGACCTTTACTACTAAAGGTCAGAAGCCCCTGGGAATTCAGTACAAGCCTGAACATGCGGTGAGAGAATCGTAGTGGCTTTGTTTACAACCAGAGATATAGGACGCTGAGTTTGAACATATTGTGGCATAGCTACGGCATAAATCGGTCTGCTCAATATGGAGTTGTACTTCAACCAGGGCCGTGACCCATAGAATCGTAGAAGTGTTGGATATGTACATAGGTCTCGATAATTTACCACAGAGGAAGTTCGTACTGGAAGTGAACTTTCATACTCAATAGGCGCTGGGCGACGCTTGTGTGAAGACGCACAATGGGCTTGAACCTTCACTGCAAGTACTCTCGTCAAACAATTGTACCCACAACATCCGAATTCGGATCCTGGTTACAACAAGGCAATTGTCAAAGTCAGTGCGGGTCATTCAAAGTCTTCCGGTATCCAGAATACTGTTTTCCTTCAATCGCCAATATTATTGTCAATCCTATGGTCCATTAGCTGGTACGAGTATAAAACCTGCCACGACCGATTGTCAATATAAAGAACAGACACCGTCTGCCTACCTATTTATATACGACTTTTTGCTGGTCCGTTTCCTAGGGAAATGGAAAAGCCAATCAGATAAAAAGATCTTAGAAATTTCAGATTTCGTGCCCAGTAACTACCAGTAATACCCTACAAAAGATAGGTACCTCGTCGTCAAATCCATTTTCAAGGTCCCATTCTCTTCAGTAATTGAAAAATTAGTATTCCCGGCCTTTGCGCCCTTTCGAAAAGCTATTACCTCCCGCAGTACTTAATGACTTTAGTTCATTCACTTCAAGTTCTACTGACTAACATGGACACCAAATCATCAGTATTCACTACGAACATCACTTCGTAGCTCCTGAAACGCAATACCGCTGTGAATCGATGTTTTCACGCCTCAGAATCTCGTCACCTCCCTAAGTACCTACTATGGTTGTGGTCATTAATCATGTGTCCTATGACAGCTCTCTAACAACTACTTCGAATTTCGAAACCAACGTCAAGCTCCGTGCTCGAAACTTGTCAATTTCATCTCATCATCGGCAGCTTAAGTTGTAGACCTTCCACAACCACTTCACGCAAGTCCAACTGCATATGGTGAATAGTGCGTGGACTCGTTAATTAATTCACCAATCATCGTTAATTTTATCGAAGACTGCAGCACAAAGCCATTAGACAACACAAAACTAAACCAAATCTATGTATGTGCATATATAGGTACATATGCCTGCCATTCACTGAAATTTCCTCCCCCCGACACCCCATTTTCAATGGAGTACTCAAAAACTCCAACCGTGGTGACCTCTCACAAAATAAAAAAATAAAAAAAAATTCAAAACTCATTCCCACAGAGCCTCTTTTGACAGCGACCACAACGTCGGCGATGACGTCAAAATTGTGCGGAGCAAAAGGCAACCCGCAGTGCCATGACACACAAAACTGACGACGACTAACGACAATCGACGACCCCACCAGTAAATACTGACAAACTCAACAACAAAAAAAAAAAAAAAAAAAACCAAAAGAGAATCCCCCACATGCTGTGGACTGGGTAACCCAAGGGTCATTACGGTGTGGTTCATGGAATCAACAGATAGACACTCCACGACACGCTGCTGATGATGATGAATACGACACACAAACACACATGCACATATACACGAAAACGAGAATTCAAACAAAGGGAAACGGCGACGACGCAAGTGCTGGAATTTATTGGATCAAAACATCTAGGCCGCCCTTCCTCTATCTTCGCTCTTCCACCCGATGACGAAATCCATATTCCTTTCCACTTTTTCATATCAATTCGTATTGCCATTCCTCCTTTACGTTCCTTCTTTCCCCTCCTAAACATCTTTCTCTTCTTCTTTTTCAACAATTTTCGACGATGACATATACCATTGTACGAGTGTGTATATGGGTAGGTACATGCACATCAACCTACTACTGCACCCCGCGGATCAATCTTTTTCAAGAATTTCTGTTCTGGTTCTGGAGCGGCTCCATCAGCTCTTTCAGCTCACTCCAGCTGCGAGTACACTGAACACTACACAGTTCCGCGCCAAATTGAAGGCAACAGTGTGTGGTGATTCAATTGGATCGAGAATTGTCGACGTCGACTTGTTTGTCGTCGTACTGTCGTGTCGTCGTGCCGTCGTGTCCATGGTTTTCGTTTTCGACGTTGTCGTTGTCGGTCGTTTGAAAAAAAAACAGCATGTGGTGTATAACAAACAGTACAACGTTAAGAGGGAATATCAAGTTTTTTCTTTTTCTTTTTCGGCTCAACCATACAACGAAGGAAAATCCGCAGAAAACGAAGAAACAAAAAAAAAAAAAAAAAAAAAAAGTATAATCAAAAGTGGATAAAGGAGCACAAGGCAGAAGCTAAAGAGCGAGGGGAGAGAAAACGTGCTAACCTCCTTCTACGTCGGAGATTCCATCCTCGGCTGCACCCCGCTACGTTTTCCGAACACGACAACTCTCAAGAGTTAAATGAACATTTTTCAGGTCTCCTCTTTGCTTGGTGTTTCGTGTCGTTTGTGTCATTCCTACTCGCTCGTTGGCTCGTTGGCGGCCGTAATATTACCGTGCCCTGTTATATATTGTAGGAAGCTGATGAGAGAGTGGTTGTGTGACCGTTGTTGAGATGCTACTTAGGTGAGAGAGAGAACGCACGAGAATACACATACTAAGGCAGTTTGCCATCTTTCTCTCAGATTTGTTCATGCATTCATGATTTAAGGCCTCATGGCTTTGTGTGCGGTTCTGTTGTACTAATTTTGAGTACTATACTCAAAAGTGTTGCCAATTGGTATTTCCAGTATAATTTGAATATTTAAGCACCAGACCGGCTTTTTGCATTACATCCACATTTTGGAACAGGTTTATTGAGTTGGCAGTTGTACATAACTTCTCCTCTACCAAATACCCGCGGTCGTAAAATTTCAACCTGCACTTGCCACCATTTAAGCGAACTGTGGAAAGAAGAGTTCTATGGAGTTTACTCCAGCAAGGATCATAAAGCTGTTTTGCCAATCCAATGTAGCATTTATTGGCCGGAATATACGAGGGTTGATCAATAAGTCCGTGGTATTTTAAATGAAAGATAATTTTTCTTTTCGACCTTTGTAAAATGTTCGGATCTCTTCAAGTTCTGTCCAGGTCTTCAAAATAGGCGTTTATTTGAGCGATGATTTCATTATTGGAGTCAAAGTCTTTTCTGTCAAGCGATTTCTCCAGGTTTGTGAACAGGCAATTTTCGCTGAGCGTTATAGCGGATGAGGGAGCAATTTTTAGGCCAATTCATGATATTTCGTCATGGCGACTATGTAAATACACGGACATCCTTGCACTGTATTGATGGAAGAACACTTTTCTCTCGGCCAAATGATGTTGTTTTTCCTTCGTTTCGTCTTTGAATAGGTCCTATAAGTTAGGATAATGTTCACCGTTGATTGTTTTTGCTGAAAACAATCGATGTGGGCTATACTATGACAGACCCATCTTGGCGGAAGAAGCTCGTCTGGACTATGGTTGAACAATGCCAAACACTCCTTAGAAGCTGACTTTTTTTCTATTTTCGCCAAAGAATCACGCGGCTGTCTGCTCTTTATATGCCAGTCACACACAAATTAATTACAGAATTTGCTCAAAATTTGTTAGTAGTCTAACTATTGACAGATTATAGTTGATGGAGAAATATTGCTTTTCAAGTAATGATGTGGGGATTTCAAAAAGTCACGGACTCTCACCCTCGTATTTGCTATGGACCTCTAAGTCAGCAGTGATGTATTGTTCATGAGGTTGATGAATTCCTTGTTGGCAGCATGCCTATTGTTTTGTTAAAGGAACAAGTGACCAAATCGATGCATTTTGTCTGTAACTGGTAAAGCATGTTTTAAACCTGTTTCAGTAGCACATTAAAGAAATCACAAGATACGCAATTCCTTGTCTAAATCCGATGTAGGTTTGACATGGATTTAGTATCAAAATTTCTAAACTGCACAGAAAACGTAGTGCTATCCAAAGCCGGACGGTAGAATTTGAGTGTTTGCCTTCAAAGCCAACTCGACCATCGAATTATAGAGTTTTATTTGACGTGCTTAACACAATGGCTGTCTTTAAGCTAATCGTTATAGTTTCTGCGGGCACGATCGCAAAAGCTCTCGAAAAGGTAAGAAACTCTCTCAAACTTATGGTATTGGCCGAAATGAAATAGAACAGATTTAGAAAGGGATAAAGAGCCAACTTCCTACAAAACCTTCATGAAATCAATTCAGCAATCACGCAAGGTTGCCTTATGACACCGCTTCTGTTCATAAGTTCGTAATCGAACTTATTTCGCCCCTCTCAGCAAATGGATAGGGAGAAGACATGTACTGATAATAACTGAAATAACTCAGAGATGCAGTCTCCAGTTGAAATCCATAAGAAAACCGAAGAAAATGGTCTCTCAAAAAGATCATAGAGAAAAGCTATTCGAAAAATATTGTAATTGAAACTAATCGACCCTTGGCATAGAAAGGACTGAATCCGGTGGATACCACTTACGTTGGCCAATATGCAAAGTTCAAAAGAGACTAGCGTAAAAATATGTATCCTAAAAATCCAGTAACCGGTACAAACCTCAGTTACCTAAACCTGAAGACAAGATGACTGAGAAGATAATATAAAATCCAATTTTTGACTATAGCCTACCGCAATAAGGAGCCTGAATGAATCAATTATTTTGATAAATAAATGGTGTTTCATTAAGCCTTTAAATTTAAATAGAACAAAGTGTGTGTGAGATAGATATCAAGGAAAGTTTTTATTCGTTGGAAAGGCCTATCGATGCCATTATGTATGGAATATAACATCATTCAAATGTCCGTCGCGGCTTCTCTGGGTGGCGCGCATCCGAAATGTCCAATTTTCCATGACTCTGGCGTATAAATCAAGCTGAATTTAACCGATGGCATGGATTAGGTTGGCTTTGAGGGCCGGTGTGGTTTGTGGCTTATTCGTATGGACCTGCGACTTCAGAAAACCCCACACGAAAAACTCTAACCTGGTCAAATCGCATCACTTTCACGTGAGATGCCCTCGAATCGCTCGTGCAGAGTTTCCAATATGGCGTGAGCTGTGTGGCACGTAGCGTCGTCCTGTTGAAACCACATATCGTTGGTCTCCATATCATCCAGTTTAGGCCAAAAGAAGTTGGTAATCATCGATCTATAGCGCTCGCCGTTGAGAGTGATGGCCTGGCCAACGTCGTTCTCAAAGAAATATGGACCGATGACGCCGCCACCCCAAAATCCACACCAAACAGTGACGGTCTTTTTCCGAATGCATTGGACGCTGTTGGATCTCATGTGGATTGGTATCGTCCCAAATTCGACAATTTTGTTTGTTGACGTACCCATTCATCCAGAAATGGGCCTCAACGCTGAAGATGATTTTTCGATGAAAATTAGGGTCAGTTTCCAACTGCTCCAGAGCCCATTCAGCGAACACACGTCTTTGTCTATTATCGTTTACCTTCAGCTCCTGGGTCAGTAGAATTTTGTACGGGTGCATGCCCAATTCACGGAGCAAAATTCGCCAAGTTGTTGTCTGCAAAAGGCCGAGTTCTTGTGAGCGACGCGAAATCGACTGCCTCGGATTCTCCTGCACATTCTCGGCAAGATCTGCCGAAAACATCGCCGTTGTGCGCGATCCTCAAGGATCCAAAGGATCTTTGCTTTAACACAGGATCTCAATCCCTTATTAGAGGTCAAACCATTTGGTACATTAGGTAAAACTTCGTAAAATTCTCCGAGATTTTCGAACAAGAATTCACCTTCATCCCCTGATTATAAATCTATTACAAACTTCGTTAAAAGGCCGATTTTTTTTTGGTACTTTTGTCAATTATGGAATCCCCTATGATAGTAGCAACTTAAACAAGATCTGTCTGATTATCTTGCATGATGTACTAATTGGTAGTAGTCTCGCCGATCGTATCTTGCTTAAGCCTATATTCGCAAATATCGGGTGGCCTCCACAGTCTTTAAATTTATAAAAATTGAATGAGTACAAAAATATAAAGTTTCGTCACTCTTGACAAGTTCATCAGCTTTAAAGGTTATCCGAATGTCCAATGTGAATATTGAACGATTCTTCTTTTTCCAAAAAAAAACATTGGACGAATCTTGGATCGTCTGGATTCTAAGTCAAACATTTTACACTTCCAGACATTACTCATTTGCGACATCAGAGTCTTAAGTGAACAACAATAACGAAAATAGAATTATTTAATCTCTAGCGTGAGAAATGGAAATTTAATCCCTACGTGGGAAACTTACAAATATTTTCTTAAATTATAAAATACGAAGGCTTATCGCTTAGTTGTTGTTCGGGGCTTGCGCGAAAATTATTTGTCACACATTTTTGTTCAAAAAGCGATAAACATAAATAACAAAAACCAACGAAAAAATCTACTCGTAGGCTGTGGCGCCGTTTTTATTTTTTATTATTTCCTTTTTGGTAAGTTCGACGATTTTTTGTTTTGTTTTAAAATTAACGTTCCTGGACCAGTATTGGAATTGGCAGTAAAGATAGCCTAATCTGATGCAAGACACTTCTTACAGATTTGGATCGCTTCTAAACTTCTCAGGAGTAATGGATGACCCTATTCTTAAACATTATTGGAATCAGTTCAAATAGAGTAAAATTGGCATTTTTGGTATGTCCATGAAGACAACTATGTCACATGCCTTTTCGCGATTCTGTCACATCAGTCTTTATGAACATGCCTAGCTAACATTGATACATTCTACCTAAAATGACCACCTAAGAGAAATTTTCACAATCTTGGTGCTCTTATGTTTCTCCACAGAATCCTGTGCATAAGGTAATCGATTTTACAGCTTCCACCTTAAGTTTCCTGGCGTCAGGAAACAGCTTTCCCAGAATGGTGGTATTCAACAAGCCGGTGGGCTTTATATGTATAACCTTATACAACGAATGGCTATAAGGTCCGAAGTCTGAAGGAACAATTATAAACAATTTGATAGAATTGCAGTCTGTGATCGGGATGCGGTCTAAAACACAGTTGAATAAGACTGACTTGCTAAGAACACACCAATTCATTTGCAAAATGAAAGAGCCAACTCGTGGCGCCCTCTTTTGGCAACAATGCTCTAAAGAAAATAAATGGGATGCAGGCCTCAGAAATGGTCCGGAAGCCGTCAACGATAAAGATGGGTCTGACAGACCATCGACATCAACAACTAGGGACCACATCGATGAAATAAAACATTCACAGGGCATAAAAAGCACATTGAATCAGTCCACGGCATTTCCACCAATCAATTCGGCTTGAAACGTGTCGCTGCAAGGCAGGTACCGAAGGACCATCTGATTTTCTGCAAAAAAAAGCATCGTGTGGACATTGCAGAAGACATGAGTCATCATTCCTGGTGACGAAGCAGACATCCAGCAATTGAATGGCGTTTTCATCATAAGCCAAGACCGAATAAACCACGTGGTTTCCAAAAAAGAAGGCAATTTTGGTACCGATGTACGTTGGTTTTAAATGTTTGAATGTTATAATGACTGGGAAATAGAGAGCTCGGCTCGCACAAGCGAGTTGTTCGGCTTTGGGACGAATCACGATATTTCAGTGTTACGGTGTTGAAGGGGCGGAATGCTACTGGCGATTTCTATGGAGCACTGATAGTGGAAATAGCGATAAAGCAAAGTGAGACCCGAGAAGTCTCGATGTTCGAGGGTGTCCATTGACTGGGTGATATTAGCATCACTTATGAGTTTTATCGCACGGCTCTGAATCCTATGTAGTACAGGTGCAGAGATGTTTTAGTAGCACCTGACCAGATGTGTGCATTGTATTCCAATTTTGGGCGGATGAATGCCTTATATATTGAGGCCAGCTCAGAAGCGGAAAAGTATTTCTAACATAGTTTGAGGAAACCTAAACATTTCGCAGCATTTTTGGCGACATCGACATACCGAGAATAGAAAGTTTTTCGGTTTCGACGAAATAAGTGCCATTCATGGATAATGGCTGGCTATTTAAATTTCGCTTTATCGACAGCAGACAGCATTGTGCTTTGAAAGCATTAAATTCCACTCTGTTGATAGTTCCCCAATTGGTTATGCTGTTAATATCGGAATTTAATGAGGTTAACATACGCTGCCGTTCCTGTTCTATAGCCGAAGAGCAGGGACATGTGTCCGGAAACGAATATGAAAAGCAGGGAGTACTGTCGTCAGCAAGGGAATATATTGGATTATAAGTGGCAGACAAGAGATCATTGATAAAAATTAAAAAGAGTATCGGAGACTGAACGGAGCCGTGGGGCACACCAGTATTTATTTTGTGAATATCAGACTTGAAACAATCGAAGACAACTTGAATTGAACATTCCGAAGGGTAGTTCCCATTGAAAAAGAGAATCGTCGATCCCATATGCACGCATTTTCGACAAAAGAGCCTGGTGCCAAACTCTGTCAAATACCTTAGAAATATCAAGTGCAACTATCTTGCTTTCGCTAGATTGATGTACGGTTTCGCTTTTCGGTGAGACATACCATCACATCACCAGTGGACCTGTTGCTACCAAGAGCCATATATCCGGTCATTGAGAAGGATTCGTGTTTCGAGATATTTCATGAGCTGACGGTTTATCAGCGTTTCCATGACCTTGGAAAGAAGGGACGTAAGTGCAATGGGTCTGTAGGAGAAGAGAGAAAAAGATTCGCCTCGGAAAGGACATAGTAGGATTGTTATGTAAGCTTTTTAGCTTACGTAGTGGTTTTGCCAGCGTGGAAGAACACCTCTTCAGAAGAAGAGGAGATATACCATCTGGACCAGCGGATTTATGTATGTTGAGATCTTTAAGTACTCTTGAGTGAATGAAGAATTTCTTCCTGAAAAGCAGACTGTCAATAAGGCGTATCACTTGGACGACTTTTGCGCGAAGCGATTCAGAAAAAATGCCTCAAATGTGAAAGAAAATTTTTGCTTTGGGACATTGGGTGCACCAGAGATGTTTCGAGGGCTGGATCAAATGCTGGCACAAATGCGGAGCAGTCAATGGGATTTACTTCGACAATACCGATTTTAATGAATAAACTTTTATCTATTACTTTAAAAATAAATTCCGGAACCAGTGCTAAACTGCCTTATTCTGAAGAAGAAACATCCTTCAAGCTGGGTCGGTTGTAAAGCGTATAGGAGATCTTTACCACCGTAATGGGTAAACGCCTTAAAACTCTCACTAAAAACATATTAGGCCCATATAAGACTTGTTTTAGGGCAGACAATTCCACTGTGCTCCTGATATGTCAGTACGATAGATTCTAGAAAATGTACAGGAATTTAATATTGACACGCACTGCCTTTTTTTATCGAATTAAGGGCCTATATATTTACGTTGGTTTTGAATGTTTGCATGTTATAATAACTAGCGAATAAGGCGCGGAAACAATGTTACGCAAGAGACATTCGTCGATGTTGGAGGTTATCAATTGAGTAAGCAGATTTACACTCTACGATAAATTTCATTGCATGGTTTTGAATCCCAACCAGCAAGTGCAGTGAAGTTTTAGGAGTACCTAAACTCCAGTTTTGGGCAGATAAATGCTTTATACACTGAGTCGTCCAGATCAGGCAGGGTAAAATATTTCTTACATCGCTTTAGAAAACATAGACATTTTGAAGCAGTTTTAGCAACATAGAATATGTGGTCATTCCAATGTAATTTTTTTTTTTTTTAAGTATTGTATTTAGATACTGAGGATGTAAAGTTCTATTGAGTTTAACCTAGAGTTTCCGTTCTACACCCGAACTGATTCCGGGAACGAATCTGAACAGCAGAAAAGTAGCAGACAAAAGATCATTAATGAAAATTAAAAACAGTGTCTGAGAGGAAACGTAGCCCTGCGGTACACCAACAATTATTTTGTAGGTATCAGACTTGAGGGCTCTTGATAAACAAAATAAGAGCCATTGAATTGACAGAAGAACCTGACTCTTTTAAACGTATTTGAAATATGAAATAGAAATGATCTTACTTTCGCCAGATGGACATTTCGATGAGACATGCTATCAAATCACCACTGAACCTGTTGCTACGGAAATCGTACTGCCGGGTATTGAAAAGTTGGCATTTTAGAAAGTCCCTTCTGAGTGCAATGGGTCTGTAGGAGAGAGTGGATTTGCTCTTGATACAGAGAAGGATTGATGAAAAAGCTTGAGCAGTTCTTTTTTCAGAACGCAGAAGTTGAAGGATTCGTTCCATTGAAGATACAACGTGCTCTGGAGTATAGGCGGAGACATGACATAGTCCAATGGGCTGACAGCTGGAATAAATGAGTGTTGAGGCGGACGATGAGGATAAATTTCTAATGTTTTTAATGAACGACCAACAATCTATGTATATTACCTTTGGGACATTGTATAATATTTTTTAATTCAGTTGTTGGTTTTATTGAAAATTCGCACGTATAAAAAAAATTTTCTGTCGAATTGGTCTTGTAAGACCGAGAAACAGTGCGCTTATCCTGAATCGGATAACGCTTTTTCTTTTTGTTTAATTCAAATACGAGTAGAATAGCGCTTCTACATAATTATTTCAGCAACGGAAACCACGTCGTTTTCAAGGAAACACTATGATCAGTTACAAATTCAAAAGTCTGCTCTAATTGGCTTTCTCGTATTGCCATACGATTCCTTTAAGGATCTTTTTTCTAACTAAAAGGAATATAAAAGCAAAAACAAAAAACATAGGAGCTAACACAAAAGCCCTATCTTCCAACTGTCGCACGCGGACAAAATTGACATTGGTAGAGAGGCAGTTTACAGCGAGTTACCAAACCTTTATTAAAAAATAAGCTGAATTGACTATCGATTAGGATATGTATGTAGGTGCGATAGCAACACACTGTTCCGAAGAATGTTCGAGATAGCGCCAGAGGGAGAACGCTTTAGCAGGGCATACGCCACTCAAATGGAAAGATCAGCTAATACATAAACGAAACAGTCAGAAAAGCTGGTTGATTGATGTTCAACCCTGCTATGGATTCTAAAAGGCGATATCTAGCTTGAATTCACTTTGCAGGAAAGCTGAATAAGTGTCTCAGCCAATAAGACATTTTTGGCCTTATTTATAATCATTAGATTGAAAATGAATTATTAGTTGTCAATCACATTTGTCAATTGAACTAATTTTTCTTTTGACTTCAATTCATACTCTTCAATTAAAACTAATTTAATAATGTAAGTTAGTTTCCTTTATGTGATTGACAATTAATTATTTAGTTTGTTGTTGTTTTTAATGTTCAACTACGAGTAAGTTTGTTAATTATTAGTTTTGTATTAAAACATCATTTGGACAAAAAGCAACCATTGCAAACTATGAAACTGAAGGAAATATAGTGTTGCTTTGGTGTATAGAACCTGGTTCTGCAAAAAGTTTTTACCTATGAAGACACCTTCTATATTGATAGTAGCACTGGTCCGTACGTAATTCCTGGGAACCTTCAATCATTCATTTCGTATTCTCATGACCACACCATCTGAATCACACACTTTCCTTTGCATAAATTTATGTTGGTTAACAAACTTTTGTTTCTTGAATTCAAAATGTCCTTGCTTACTGTGACTACCTTCAGCTTACACGCCATTAGTCTATTCCTGTAGCTCTAGTCTACGTGTGGTCATGCAAGTGTATGAACTTGTACGTATGAAAGACATAAAAGTCTTATTAGGACGCGCGTTCTGTTAGATGGCAGGTAATATCTATTCAGCATGAAATGTCAAAGGATGTCCCACATAATATTATATACATATGTACGAGTACATACCATATGTATGTGTGTACGCCTTGAAAGGAGAGAATCTGAGTCTGTTATTGGCGTTACGACAAAATCAATTTTGAAAATTGTTAGACATGAAGAAAGGAGGACATCTCTTCAAGGCTTATCCTCCTGCAATAGGTACATACACATGAGCCCATTTATTGTAAGAGCCCAAAAATTAACTAAAAATCGGAACGTCGAAATTCCTTGACTCATTGGATATTAGGAAGCACCTGCTAAGCTTGAAAGATGTAATATCCGGGTCCGCCTACATACCAAACATTTGCTCTTTTATATCTCATTTGAGGGTAGGTAGATACATATGTAGGCAGTCACGTTGGTGTGATGTATCAGATATTACATATACATATGTAACTTTTGCTACACCATCCAAAAACAAAATTAAAATTGAAGAAAAAAATAAAAAATAAAAACAAAGTACCGTTCATGTGAGTAGTGTTTAGTCAGTCGGTGACGATGAGAAGATATAGCCCACATGTGGTATTTCATTTCAGACGGTCTTTGATGAGATACTTCTTTCGTTTGCTCACATCACACTCACATCACGTTCACATCCTTCTTCTTCTGGCTGGCTTCTCATACTTTTCCTTGTAACCCTCTGTTGCTGTTGTTTAAATTTATCATATGCCCGTAGCCGACATACGAGTATACATTATCTCATAACAAAAACAAAAGGAAAGCCAGAAGCATCGGAAAAGGCGAGAGGCAAAGGCGGACGGAGCACAGGGAAGTAAGCAGGCTGAGGTAAAAGAAAAGAGGAGAAGAACAACCAAAGACGTCAAGTTGGCGCCACACAAATGATCGTACACCAAACAACAAGACACCATAAACCGAAGCAAGAACCTAAAAACAGCTCAACAATTGCTACTCTGCTCTGCCAGTATAGCGCAGAGTGAGCAGCAGGAACAGATGAAGTGGAAAACCAAGCGGGCAGAAGGAGCAGAAGAACACATAACGAATCTTGAATCTCTATCTAGTGTCTGGGAAGGCTGATAGAGTACCTACTGCAAACACAGAATACAATATGTATGGAGATGAGAACTGAGGGATGCAATAAAAATAAGAACCCCACTCGTCGTCAGACATTCTTGTTTCTCATGTCCATTACGACGGGGGAATCTCAGATTCTGTAAGTGTATGGCTGCATCAGCCACTTTTGAAACACACACCAAGGGGATTGGCCAAATTCCAATTGATTGCTCTTCCTGGACATACACACGGACCAGGATGTACTTGACTTGTATCTACTCTGGCAGAAGTGCCAATGAAATGCAACGTACACACAAATATAGTATGGGAATCCCGCCAGGAGCGACACGGCGACATCAGCAGTAAACGTCATCTCCCTGTTTATGAATGCAAATTGGCGGGATGCAATTGCAGGGGAGAAGCATCCAACACAGAACGAACTTGTACCCGGATATGGCTGGACATAAAATCTCAGCGATGTCGTCTTAGGACGCAGTTCGAATGTACCTTTTAAGTGGTGTTTCCTGGACGAGTTCTTTAGGCGTGCATGCTGTATGTTCTCCGTGTGTAGATGCATACAGTGATAGCATACCCATTTCCCATGGCAAGTTGCCGTATACTGTATAGTTTCTCCGCTGCATCTCTAGAGACATTTGTGTGCCTTGTGGAATTATGATTGATGACTATGGATGGATGTGGAGTCTCCTTTATGCGGCCTTTCGTTAGTCTAAAGGCATCCATAAGAAACTATCAATGGCACTCGAGCTAGTCTCACTTAAACTTCAAGCACCAGTTGAGTTGCATAGACCACTTCGTTAAGCCTTCGATGACGAGGACAACGACGACACACCAACATCGACAATGCTGATGCTGATGCTGATGATGATGATGATGATGATGATGGTGATGGCGACGATCAAGTCACAGACGCTCCATTGTTACGTTACGCTTACGAGTATGTGCTTTGGTTAAATTTAAAAATCGATGACATTGTTTTTTGAATGCTCAGACCTTGAAATGTATTTTTAGTTTTATATCTCTTTCTTATTCGTTTCTACAGCTTTGATTCGTCGTGCTTTAGCTCTGCTGTCTTTCCAACAAATGGTGCGCTGCATAGTTTTTCAACATCGAAATAGCGACCGAAATTTTGCGTAACGCCTGGCTATGAAGTGTCGACAAGTGGGTCGGTTGTCATTTTTATGGTGTAGGAGCTCGCCTTTGACGGACACCATATGCGCCCAGTGGAGGAGTGAATGTTTTCAGAAAAAAATCTAAATAAATATCTATCACTGCCTGCAGTCTAAATTCCGGATTTTCAAGGTGAACCTCTCAGTTGCATTCAAAATTGTTTCAAGGGTAAGCAAATTAATGGTGCCCTACGAATTAAATTGATTTTTATTTTCTTAAGTCTTTGTTGACTAAGATGACCGGTTTGAGAGGTGAATGGATTTTGAGAGTCTTACCTTAGCCAATACCTTAAGATTGACCAGATAACCAACGAAAATAACAATAAAAAAAAAATGACGATTTCAAGGGCTTAAATGCCTATAACCTGTATATGGAACTATTGTAGTCGACTGTCAGAATTCAAATGTGGAATAACAAATCAAGAGACTGCTTATTTTCTTTCCCACCACTTTGCGGAAACCAAAACACTAAGTTGCTTGGCAAGATTTGCTTTAAAGGCTCTGTTGATGATCCTCGTAGTGTCTTAAAATACTGAACACTTAACGGGCTACCACAGGATCCGGCAATATTCCCACTACTTTCTAAATCGTTCATGGCTAGCATCGTATGCAGTCCGGTAGCTACTATTTCAAATTTAGATTGATCCAGTTGCATAATAATCATGTTTGTGATGAAAGGCGCAGGCATGTTAAGGGCACAGAAGGTCTTGGAGAACGGAATGGCAATTGTGAACGACTTGTGGGGAATGCTATAATTATGCCAATCGCACTTTATCATAGAAAGTACCACGTACCACAGAATCTGCCACAAAGTCGCTCCGGTTTCATCGAAGGGTTCATTGAAAATCAATCGATCGAAAATCAGGCGATAAGCCTCTGTTTAACGAGTAGTCTAATGGACATTCCAAACAGATGGAAATGGGATATGGGAATGGCGCACGAGCATCACCAGAATATTAAAAAGATGTCTACATATGCTCAACATCGATCGACTAAAGAAACCTTCGATGCGCCAACAATTAATGGGTAGCAGAAAGATGACAACCATTCCAGAACATAGATGGGAAGGAAGACAGAGAAGGTAACTTTCTGAGAATACCTGCAACTGATTGAAAAACGAAAAAATATAAAAAATATAAGGACTCGTCTTTCAGAAACCCGAGCAGCAGGGAGGAACAAGTTATACTAGTTAAAGATGACAAAAATACAGTGCCTGGTGTATTTAGGGATAAAATAAACCATTGCAATGCGGATGCTGAAGCAGCACCATCTACATATAGAAACACTAAGGACCTGACAGTTGATCATTGGTCTAGAAAACGTCCAGTAAAAGCCTTGAATGCATCTTTTCTTGTATCGGATGAGACCCAACTCAAAAGATGAAACGGACATTTCGCATCGGTTTCTAACCAAATATTTGACAGTGACATGCAACCCAGTCGGTATAAGTAACGAAGAACGATTGCCCATCTCCAATAATACCAGCAAAGAGACGACTGCATTGTTAAAAGCACTGGAAAACAACAAGGCGCTAGGAGTTGATGATATTTCAGTTGATCACATTCAGAGATCAGCGAAATTTGCTTAGATATCAAAGTAACGTTGAATGCGATTTAATCCGGATCTACGCTTATTCGCATCAATCGTGGAATAGCACATCGTTCAAATAGCCGCCTCGGCTTCGCTGGTAGTGCTTCAAACGGTCGGTCCTATATGTGCGGCGTTATTCCGGCAATAGCGTGTCGAATGTTGGCCTCGAGCTAGTTCAAAGTGATTGGCTAAGGACTTGAAGTAACCCCAGAGATAATAATCGAGTGATCTCAAATCGCATGATCGCCGCGGCCAATTGATGAACGTTCGCCGTGAAGTGACCCAGGTTAATATCGCTCTATACCTGAGACCATTGACGGTAACGGTGTTTCCTTCCCCATTTCGGACCGATGATGCAACCGTGCCATAAATCCCATCAAACAGTCAGCCTTTGTGGATGCATTGATGCTTGGCCGAACACTTGTGGATTGTGTTTGCTCCAATAATGGCAATTTTGGTTGTTGACATAGCCAATGAGCCAAAAATGGGCCTTATCCGAGAAAATGATTTTTTGGCCAAAATACGGACCTCCGCCCAACATTTCCATCGCCCAATTGGCGTATTCACGGAATTCTCCATGGTTGTCCGGCTTCAATTCTTGCATCAGCACAATCTTATACGGATACAGGCCCAAATCCAACCGCAAAATAAGCCGGGCGCCGAATCGACATTTCGGGGTCTTCTTCAATAATGGCCGCTACGGCGGCTGTGTTTTCTTCATTTCGCACCATTCTTTATGTGGTTGGAGGCTTAAGATCTAAAAGAGTGTACTCACGCTCAAATTTTTCCACGGTGATGACGAGTTGCCTGCACATTGAAGCCATGATGCGACCGAACTCGCAACGACAATCACGTTGCGTATTTACAACTGAGCTGGAATCTCGATAATATTTTTTAATAATTTCCGCGCATTCGGCAAAGGTAAAAGGATGCACGGCAAATTGACGGCTGGATGTCATTGGTAACTTTGACAGCTGCTGAAACATAATACATAATTGGAAAAGCTATCATTGATATCTGGTCACCCGTTAGTTATAAGATTCGTCAATCCTTTTTTGTGATAGGTGTGCGAAATATATGATAATTGGGTCAAACTGTACTCCCTCAATTCTTGAAGCCTTAATCGATTTTCTTCTGGCTGCTGCTCTTTCCTATAGATTTGCTTTCTTCCACAAAAGTTTTAGACCTCGATGTTTTTTTAAGAACTTGACGCTAAAGTAACGCTACACTTAAAATGCCTGAGCAGGTGTTAAGTTTCTAGAAAAATGAAACAGAGAGAAAGAAAGATTTCTGGTTTCGGTTAATGTAATTGGACTTGTTGTTGTATTCTAAGCAGCCACTCATCTTACATGAATTTTGTTGCCTGAAAAAAAGAATGTCTTTCGACCGAACCATCCGATTTGGAAGCAGATACACTATCACTTGAGCCACGGCCACCCTTATGAACAGAACAATGTACATATTGACATAGGTCATTCTGTTTCAACAAAACAAAAGGAGAAAAATTTCGAATCGATAGGATTTGCAGTGATAAAAGGAGCTCAATCGACTTGGAGGCAGCTGAAAAGGGCTCCAGTTTGCTAGTAATCGCCAATTCTGTCACTTCAAGTGTAGACTCATTAACACTCTATCAGATTCTGGAAATAATGATGATGGGAATATCCATTTCAAAATCCTTTTGTCACATATCAATCATTCACCGCAAGTACATATTGTCAGTGTTGCCAACCTGACAGGGAAAAAGGCGCGCAATTTCAAACAAACTTTCCTTTCTTCGGTAAGAATTTAAGAACACTCGTCAAGGTGGATATCTCTATTTCATGTTCCAATGGAACCTCTTTATACCAGAAAAACAAAATTGAAGTTGGCAGGATTTCAGACTTTGATGGACACATGCAAATATCCGGCCAACAATGATCTCAAGCGGCTGCCGCTCGTACCCACAGTATCCGTATCTACAACGACGAGTTTTCACAATGACGTGTTGTTTTTTTCTGATTGTCAGTGATTCAACCAAATTCACGTTATTGCATCGAAATGCGTCAGAAAAGATTTAACGAAAGAAATAAAAAGAAAAGAAAAAAAAAACCTGTAACTTGGAGCCAACTGTCTGGTCTGGGGCAATTTTGCTTTGCACAACAGACATCAAAATCAACGCCACCACCAGCACTAACCGTACGAGCAAACAAGGCAAGCATGCATCATCGTTTCTTCCAAATGAAAAAAACCAACATCAACAAAGGAGGGCCACTTCACAAAAACGAAAAGATACAAAGCCAGAAAAAAAAAAAAAAAATACAGAAAACTATCTTCAGGGTGTCAGCTAGCTCACGCAGCAGCAGATATGGTTGTGTGTAGCCAACTTCCTTGGAGAAGTTGAAGCTGTTCCCGAAGAACCGACGAAGGTGATGTTGATGATAATGACAAAGAAGCACACCAACTGGTGCAGAGGTTTTTAAGAAACACCGCGCGATCTACTTCAAGCGAGAAGTTGTCGATTCTTGTTTCTTGTGAAACCACACTGCCGCCATCTCTATCAGCGTCACCGATACCACCGCCGCCGCCGCCGCTGCCGCCGCCAACCAACCAACCAACCAACCAACGTCGCCTGGTTGACTGCATTTTTACTTTATTCTCTTCCATGACATTGCTTGAGTAGAGCTACAAGTACCTGTTATTGTCATGCTGCACAGGTAAAATAAAATTCAAGTTCCTCTCTTCCAGAGATCACCCTCGTCCAGCACCGTCGCCACGTCTGGTGCTGCACTATCAATCTCTCCGATGAATTGATTCTTTTCACCTTGTTATGGTTGACTCTTTGTTTTGTTTTGTTTTGTCTGCGTTGATCTTTTGCTTTCTTATTTTAAACTCTGTTATTCTTATCCAATTTATAGCCCCTTTGCCTTTTCGGTTTGTTGTTGCCTTCTTTTCTTGGGCCATAAACTAGGGACTAAAGATGAACCAATTGATGTTCGACGACGACGGTGTGGGATACGCTTCGCTTGGTGCATTCAACCTCGGCAGATATCGATAAAGGTATCAGGTAGGTGCAGCTAAACTACATAACATAGGTATAAATAAAGAGTAGATACATTTTTTTTAAAGTCCTCTTCGGTAAAATCAAAAAAAGAAAAGGTCCAACCACTGACGCAAAACACTTCACACTACATTGTTCCAGACGCGCAGAGTCAAAAAGCCACAAACTAAGCAGCACTGACTGACATCACAGCCCGTCTCTGCTGATAATGTTCAGTTAATTCGGAGAATCAATAACATGAGATACCTACATACAATCCATCCAATGTCGACCATGAGAGAGCCCCGTTTACCTGGAACCAATTCAAATATTCTGCGAACCGTGTATTCGTATCTTTTGCTACACAAACGTTTGCCTTTATTCAGATGGAATCGAAGTCGATTATGACTCTTCCAAGTGTTGGTCAACATTCTGGGAATTTCTTCTTGGACTACAAACTTACTCATTATAGCGTCATCACGTCGCAACTGATAGGAAGCCAATTGAGACGGAGTAGATACGCAAAAGAGGAAGTTATACTTACAAAAAAAAAAAATTTATAAATAATTTTGAATGGAATTTGGATGGAATTCCCCACGGAAGTTATGCGGGACCAGCATTATTTGTTTATTTTCTTTTTTAAATCTCAATATTTCGATCGAATTTTATGGGCTTACGAATAATAGACAAAAAATGTGAATAAATATTTATTTTAAAGAGATAAAGTTGAATCATGGAAATCTTGATCTAGCAAAGCTACGAGGAAGAAAATGAGGGCGCTGTCACTTACGAATTGAAGACAAAAGCGGTGCCGGAAATATGTAGATACGTGCTGCATCATAACCAGTAGTTTGATGGTCAACGCCTATTTGAGTTCAGAATTTGTTTTTCTTGAGGCATACTTTGAATTAAATCGCTATAATATGTTATGTCTAATCAAAGGTAGGTAAACAAATAAGAACTATCTTTAGTCAGGATTGTTAATGGAGTACTTTTATTTTTAGAGTGGTGGAGGCAGGATTTAAGTGTGATCTCTTCCACCAGACGATCGATCTGGTTGTTAATAGTTCTCATACTCAAGACAAAATTCGCTTTTAAGTCAAAAATGTATAGTATAACTGCGATCAAGCAACGATCATCTAAAAACTGAAATTTAATTTGATCGAACCAAAAGAGCCAGATAAAACCAGAAAAAAAGAATCAGATTCTCTTCGACCATTAGTCGTTGATAAGTTCTCAAAATTCTCCCTAAAACAAGGATCTACCTTTCATTCTAAAAGGAGAGCGTTTGTTGACTTCACTAAATACTAAAAAGTGTAAATAGATCTAATCATGAGCTACTGATGCGTAAGCAAAAAAACCAAAAAAAAGGGTTTGGTATCTTTTACTGTATCTAGGTTTAGGTTTAAACTTAAAGTTGCAGAAAGGGTCGGTTGACCCGATGTAGATTCGGAATAATTACTAGGTCGGCCTCGACTTAAACCAATTGTGGAACTTTTTGCCCTCAATACAGGTTCCGAATCGGTATTATTGGAATGACGGTAAGGGATGGGCAGGCATATCCCGGCCTCATTAGCATCCCGTGTAATTAAGTCGATTAATTACAGCTGTTCACGATATACACATCAGACGTTCTGCACCTAGGTAATATACATAGGTAAAATTCCTACAGTGATTTCTAAAAAAAAACCCAAAGTAGTTCTTGCCGTTACTTATGTTTTAAATAATCTCGATACTAATTTAATAATTTAATTTAATACTATACAACTAGAAAGTGTCAGCAAATATTTCTCGCTATCGTGACGCACCTGACAATAAACTTACTTTCTCTCTAAATCTTGCACATAGCTAATGCCCTCCTGCAAAAATGAGAACAGAGGATAAGCGCTTGCACTGGTGGACCACGAATCTCCTAGAATTGGGGTGCAAAAGTACGAGGGTTGTCTGAAATGTTTCCGCAACGTAAAGATAGCGACACTCTTCAATAAAAGCTAGTGAATGCTAGTTGTCCATTTTTTAGTTGACAGTCGTTTGAGTGAGTCGGTCGATGTGAGTGTTTTTTTGCGAAAATGGGAAAAATTGAGTATCGAGCTGTTATCCAATTCTTCTTTTTGAGTTGGACTCTGTGTATGGGGACTCTGCACCATCATTTACCACAGTGAAATTTTGGGCAGCTGAATTTAAACGTGGCCGTAAGAGCTTGGGAGATGATGAACGTTCGGGACGTCCAAAAACTGTAACCACTGACGATAACATTGCTAAAGTTCACCAAATGGTGTTAGACGACAGCCGAATTAAAGTAAGAGAGATAGTAGAGATTATGAAAATGTCCAAAAAACGTGTTTGTTACAAATTAAATCAAGATATAGGCAGAAGAAAGCTGTCCGCGCGTTGGGTGCCGCGTTTGCTTACGTTAGACCAAAAACGTGTTCGAATGAACATTTCCAACGATCTGTTGGCGCAGTTTAGGCGCAATAAATCCGATTTTTGGCGCCGGTTAATAACTGTAGATGAAACTTGGATACACCATTATACGTCCGAAACAAAAATTTAGTCAAAACAGTGGACTGCAAACGGCGAGCCGGCTCCAAAAAAACCAAAAACGTTTTTTTCGGCTGGGAAAGTGATGGCGACTGGTTTTTGGGATAGTAATGGAGTTATCTTAATCGATTACCTTTAAAAACGAAAAACCATTACAGGAGCATACTACGCATCATTACTTGCCAAGCTGAAGGCAGAAATTGCGGAAAAACGGCCACATTTGCAGAAAAAATAAATCCTGTTTCAGCAAGACAACGCGCCGTCTCACATCTCAGCGGTTGCCATGGCGAAAATCCATGAATTACGGTTTGAACTGCTTGACCATCCGCCTTATTCACCAGATCTAGCCCCAAGTGACTTCTTTTTGTTCCCTCATCTAAAAACTGCGCTCGGAGGACAGAGATTTTCGTCAAATGAGGAGGCAATCACCTTCGTGGACAATTATTTTGCAGAGAAAAACGCCAAGTACTATTTGGAAGGGTTAGAGAGACGGGAGCATCGCTGGGAGAAGTGTGTAGAGTTACAAGACAATGTAGAAAAATAAAAAAAAAATTTGAGAAAAAATGTCTTGTATCATTGTTCGGTCGGAAACTTTTCAGTCAACCCTCGTAGGGTCAAATTTAAAGGTTACAATACTATCTAAACGGTACTGCGAAACACATAAGGCATACTTTAGCATTTATAAACGAGAAGCTAAGAAGACTCAACTTAGCTTCTAGAATAGTTTCTGCGAAAAGATCACTCGCAAGAGTCAATCCTTGAAACTACAGTAAGTTCTGTCTAAAACGAATTTCGACCGTACTTAAGTACCCGGAATAAGCTTAGAATTTGCAGCTTCGAACCTATCAAGACAGCAGAACCTGGTGGTATCTTGTGTCTGCAACAACAGAAAGCCCTTCAAGTTATCAATGATACCCTGTTATGTATTCTTAAGACCTATTTAGTTCTTGATGCCTGAGTTTTCATATCTTAAGGAGGTAAACTTTCTCATATGTTCCCGAAAGGCCAAGACGCTGCATCGCAGCCTGCTCCCATAGATCAACCTTCAATTAACTTAAATTACTATAAAAGTCACGACAATGAAAGATTATTCTCGATAAGTCTATTACCCTCATTTCCATGTTCATAGGCAGCTTTAAAAGAGCTGATACCCTTATCCTTCAGGCTATCTACATACTGTACGGCCTTCCAAGCCGACGTCTCAGCTATTTGGCTCGACCTGAGTCTAAAATTAACGAACGACATACATAAACATAAACCGATCAGATACCCAACTTTAAAAACTATAAATTCGAGGGTGGTTACAGACTGCCCCTCACCTCTGCTTCCGGCTCAAAAGTCACGCGTAAAAACTGAATTTTAATTTTTTACTTGGGACCCAAACAATTCTAGGCGAATTCGGCGTTTCGACTGCGTTCAGAAAAATCATATTCTCAAACTAGATTGGCAATAAACTAGCCCATTAGGGACTTGACCATAGATTTACTATCATTACATACAGTTGCAAATACTTTGCCTCATCCACCAATTCTTCACAATATAACACATTGCCATCAGGATAGCATATATGTTAGCTTGAAAGACAGATTTGGGTCTAACGGGGAGTGAAATCTAGCATTGTCCTTCTCCAAAAAGACACCATAGTTTTGGAGCTATCCGTGAAGACCGGACTACATTCTCTTTCCAGCCCAGATTCTGACTAAACTATTACTAAACGCTAGAAAAGTCGATTTCGTACTGCCGCAGCAACAGGAGTTTTTTTTCATTTTATCAGACGGCATCAAAACTCCAGGATGGGTTGTACGAAAGACCACTTCATTTAAAACGGAAGATGTCTTTGATGGTGCAGTCCATGATATAAATATCAAGGAAGAGAGATTCATCAGTGCGTCTAGAGCAGAGCGGAGCAGACTCTGGTAAAAGCACCAGTGATGAATTTTCGTGAAAGCATATTCCACCAGACAACCAATCCAAAGCCTTCTTCTCCGTGAGAAGCCCCATGTCTTGCCGAAAATTTCTTTACACTGCTGAAAAACCGACCTTAGAGATTTCCGACGTGAGTTTATTTCAAGAAGTTTGTTATCTTGGATGACACCCAAATACTTACCTTCGTCGGTTAATCGGATGGTGATCTTTTAAGCACTAAATGAGTCAGTCAGACCAGTTCGCTTGCTAGTAACGGGAAAATCTTAGTTTTGGGATGATTGTTCCATTTCCAGTTCACCAATCGTTCGATCATGTCTAGGACTGCCTTCGCTTGGGAGCAGACGGTTGCTAGACCTCGACCAATATGTACCTGAGTGTTGACGTGAAAACTATTGCACCATGAACAGGACCGACATCATTCTGAGTTCCTTTTATTAGCATTGTTTTAATTCACAAAACTTATGATTCTTCTGCGGTATGTTGTCTGTTACGAATGCCGCCGGGAGTTGCGTTATAGAAGGCACCCTAAATGTCAATAAAATCACCAGCCCAGTAACAGTACTCGCCAGGGGTTCGGTATGCGTATCAGTGCCAGCAATTCCCAGCAGGTGGTCTATTGAAGTACGAGTATAACTGGTTATATGGCAACGGTGCCAGGCGATTTGATGACCTCATTCATCACCACAACCGATGACCGGTACCAGTTACGTCGGGTTGTGTTACTAAGCTTATTTGCAGCTTCAAAAATAGAAGCTGGTTATGAGCCGATTTTGATCAGGTTACCTTGGAATTGAGTCTCTACAGATGACTTAGTTTTTTTACTTTATAGACACGAAAGGTTGACCAGCATTTTTTGGAGACCCAAGCCCATAAATGCAAGACCTTAGAGGTCAACAAAGCCACAAATCTATCCCACTACTACGCAAAGCCAATTACAAGTTCCGGGACGGGATAAGCGTATGCAAGATCAGACCTGTCCCAGTCGCCTTGCGTAGGAAAAGAAGAGAAACGAGAAGACAGTACAAATTAATTTTTACCATAGTAAGGTGGCCGGCGCAAACCTTGTCTACCTTATGACAAAGGAAGACATCGACATCGCCCTCATTCAGGTACCTTGGAAAGCCCGAGGAAAAATAAAAGCGCTGAAATCTTCCGAATTGGTAACCCACAATGATTCAAGTAATGAAAGTAGAATTAGGGCCTGTAGAGCTGCAAAATCTAAAATCAAATTATCAATCTCCAGGGCCCAAACAAATGATGACCAGGCAGTAGTCAGCTATGAGCGACCAAATATACCGCTGCTGAAGCTTGCCTCGGCATACATGCCTCCGGACTCCCTAAAGCAATACGTACTCCACTTGTTAAAAAAGTAGAGCAAGAAAGGTCCGATGTGATCATTGGATGTAACACAAAGTTCCTATTCCCTATTCCCTATTCTAATACGTAATTTACCATAATCTTTGAATCGCCAACCGCGATAATGGACCAACGTTTGTAGTTAAGAATAGACGTCATGTGTCAGACATCATACTACTGAGCAACTCTGACAAGCTTGCCGTAAGCAACTGATCATATTCATGTTCATGATCAAGTCCAATGTCAAAAACATACCCATACACCCTCTACTGTACAAAAATCCCAAAAATGCTAACTGGGAAAACTTTACAGCAGAAATAGATCAAAAACTTTATATCCTCAACGGGCACAAATTGGAAACCCACGCCGAAGTACACTGTGCAGCGGAAAAACTGAGGATGATCTTCACCCAGGCTTTTAACCAAGCATGCCCTACGAAGATCAAGAAATCCAAGAACTCTCCACCTTGGTGCACTAATGAACTCCAATGCATTTGGAAAGAAGCAAGAAGCTCCGACTGGCCTTATAAGAAATACAAGAGCGCAATCTGCAGCGTTAAAAGAACATCATGGAAAAAGTTTTGCTCCAACATTGAAAGCACAACAGAGTGTGCGAAGTTAAGGAAAGTCATAACTAAGGAACCTACAGTAGTTGGTAGTCTACAACCAGATGGTTGGGACATGAAATCCAAAATTGAAGCTTTGGGACTCCAGTTAGAAACCCACTTTCCTGGATGCACTCTTGCTCCAACACCAGTAGCAAATATAGACACATTCTTCCCCAGCCAATATGAAATCATAAAGCAGATACTTGAAGAAATGAAAATGAACTGGGCTGTAGTCATTCTCCGCTTACAAATCCCCTGGAATCATACCAATCATGCTTCGAAAAACAAAACGCACAGCCTGCCTAAAAAGTCTATTCAGCAATAGCATCAAGTATGGATAGGTGCCAGAATGCAGGAGGGTAGTAAAGGTAGTTGTCATTCCCAAGGCAGGTAGACCCAGCTCGGGCTTGACACTCATATTCGAAATAATCTGCACCCAGAAGACTTAGCCTCAACCTAGCATACCTATATAAACGGCAAAGGCACGGAAACGGCCCTACATGAAATTGTCAGCACGAAAGTCTTCACGACAAAGAGCAGTCTTCTTTGACATCGAAGGAGCCTTCAACAATGTCAACATTCCCGCTATAAGTAGAAATTTAGGAAATGCTGGAGTTCGTCCTCCACTAGCGAACCTGATAACCTGTATTCTCCACCAGAGGAACACCAATGCAACACCAGCACACCTCAATGTGCACCCATGAAGGGGGTTGTTAATGAAATAATACTGAATCTAAAAAGGGAAGGAATAAAAGTCACTGCATACGCGGATGATGCAGTTCTTATGGCTAAGTTCGCCCCACGATCAGTGAAATCCTAAACTATGCCCTTAGAATCCTTGCAGACTGGGCCAAGCTCTATTTGCTGGAAAACACAGAGCTTGTTCTATTCACACATAAAAGGACATTGCCACAATTTGACCTTCCTCCCATAGATGGGACAGCCTTCCGACTACCAGGCAGTGCTAAATAGCTAGGTATTGTACCAGATAGTAAGCTGAGCTGAAAGCTCGAAGAACTAATAAAGAAAGCAACGATCACCTTCTACGCTTGCAGCTCTACATTTGGGAGAAAATGGCTAATGAGAAAGATTATCCTATGGATGTATGCGGCTGTCGTCAGACCCATCTTAACTTACGGCAGTGGCAATCCGAAAATAAAACCAGAAATCTTAGATTAAACACAAACGTACATGTCATGACATCGACAACGACGCTAACGGCGGGACTGGAAAATATACTTTGCCTCTTGCCCTTAGATCTATATGTTACATGCAAGCGAAAAGCGCTTTAAGATTGAGTCAGCTTAATAGGTGGAAACCAGACCCGAAAGGCCACGCTCCGATCCTTACAAGTGAACTGGGTTCATGCTCCAATACGGCCTACATCACGACTTCGAAACACCATTCGGATACATTTTCCCAAGCAGAGTGGAATGGAACAGGAAACTAATGGTACCAAACTCGATATCCATCTTAACGGATGGATCAAAGCTGGAGGCAGAAACCGTCGCCGGGATCTTCTCCGGTCAATTGAATTTACTACGCTCACGACGGCTGCAGGTCTACAGTAGTGTCTAACAGGATAAGATATTGGCTGTAGCAGAATATGACATGAAGATATTACTATATTTATTGACAGTCAGGCTGTCATCAAGGCCAACGCGGCAGTCGAAATCAAATCGAGGCTTGTGAAGCGCTGTCGCGAAGAGCTTACGGCTCTTTGCGTTCAGCATAAGGTTACGTTATGTTTGGTCCCGGATCACAAAAGAGTAGCAGCTAATGAGCATCCAGACGAGCTAGCTAGAGAAAAATCCACCCTGGAAAGAGAACTGATAGATCAAAGTATCAGACCTCCACTCTGAACACTGAGAACCCAAGCCAATAAAAAGAGGAAAATCCTTCCAATCTCCGAAGGCCCAAGACAACTATAGCCGGAATTCAACAAATCCAGAACAAGTAAAATTCTCTTGAAAAGCAGTGCTGAACTATCTACGGGTGTTGGATCGCTCACAGGCCATGATTTTCTGCAGAGACTGTGGGGAGATAGGGTCACGGGAGGATACCCTCCAGTTGTTGTATCACTTTCCCAGCCTAAGTAATTTGAGACGAAAAACTTTAGAAAGAAGTTATTACTTCCACGACTCCTCAGAGCTATCTGCCGCTTTACTTACACCCCTTTTAAGACCCGCGAATGCAACAAGATGGTTCAGACAACCAACGCAAGACGGAAAGCGGAAACCAAAACTGGGAACCGCAATCAAATTCCCCGGGCATCACCATGGATCTACACAGACCTAAGTGTGAAAAGGTATACAACGGACTCGGCTACAGATAACTTATCTATCCGCCAACCTAATATAATCTAAGTGCTCTAAAAATAAGTTCAAATTAGAGAGGAACTGTTCGGAAAGGCTTTTCGGTAAGCCAACGCGCACGCATGAAGGAGTGAATACCTTACCACTGTGTTGCTCTCTGCTAAGGACAAACAAGGTAACGTAGCATCGCACAGTGGGGCAAAACGGCCTCAAAACTGGAAACAATTCCTGTGCTGAATTTAGATAAGTGGAACTTTTTGAAATCGTTAGATATCACCTATTAATGGTAAATAAACTCATTTTCACTTTTAAATTTTTTATTTTTTACGTTTTAATTAAGAATTAAAGTATTTATTTAGGAACACATAAATCGAACAATTTTATTTACAATTGTTTTACATTTTTTTCGAACTTATATAAATATATAAAGACGTAATAAAAAATATAAATAGTGCATAATATTGTTTTTCAATTGGTTTCAATGTTTTTACAGCGAAATTAAAAGATTGATTCATCTAATGAAGAATCATTGTCGCTCTCAAATTTGCCATCAGTCGCATAACCTTCACCTGCACAAATAATTCAATTAATAACATCTTTGGGAAATGATTTAATTCTTTTTTTTTTTGAAGTTTTCTCAAACTTGTAATTAGTGGATCAGATGTAATCAACATCAAATTAAAAACATCTTGATTAGTCCCTTCCCGGGAACATTTTCTGGAGTAGCTTTCGCGATATTTCTTAAAATCTTTATTTCTCGCCTCCTGAGCTTCTTCAGATAACTGTCCGATAGGAAAAAGAGCAGTGGATATTACATCTGATCCATGGATTAAGAATTTGTGCACAGTGGGAGGCATAAAAAACCACGGATAGATGCTTACAAAGTGTTTAGCGGTATTAATTGAGAATTTTTTGAAGTTTTCAGTGTTTATTTCATATCCGCTTGAAATTGCCACTAACATTTTATGAAATTCTTCAATTAATACTACGTCAGCACCCAAAATTTCGGAGACGAAGTATGTATTATTAAAAAATCTCCGAGCAGTGTTGCCAAACTCTGGTTTTGGTTGATCAACATTAAGCCCAATTCGATTTTTGAATTCATTTTGTATTCGAGCTTTGCTTTCTGTCACTAATTTTTTGTCGTCAGTTCTAGCTTGGCACTTTTTGATTTGCAGTTTATATCCAACATATAACAGACATTCAAACACTCTAATCCAGCAATGTAATATTGATAAACCAAACTCTAAAGTATCGAGTTTTGACAACATCTTCTCTATATCATTGAATTCTTTAGAGCTTGCACCACAGATAAAGCAACGTTGAGTGGAGGTATTATTGACTAATGCGTTGCACATTTTCCCACCCACCATAGTGAATAACAGCTTGTAAGTAAAGTTAACAGTTTTGCCATCAACGTCCACTACCGAAGGGTTTAATTTCTATATTAGTTCATGAACATACATCTTTTCGGAAATTGATAGTTCTGCCGATTCTTTTACGAAACATATTTTTAAAGGACAAGGACACAATTTCTCTTTTATCCAAATTGTCAATAAACATTTGCAATGGTACCATACAAATAATAAAAACACTAGAATCATTAGCTTCCATTCCAACATATTTTTGTTTATATGAACTATGGCCTGAGCTTCCGTCGAAGCCCCACTTTGATAACAACTCTAATTTGTTCAGTTGATCGTGATTAAACATTTTTGAGATTTTATCAAGCCTTCAGTGGTGTGGTTCATAAGTGTCTGAAGAGAACCTTCAGCGGAAAATGAAGATACTTTGATACCCTCTGGATAACAGTATTTTTTTGGCATTTTGAATGACCTTATACGAAGGAAGCCTTTCAGGATCTTTGCTTCTAATGACATTGTACTGATGTCTCGTTAATTTTGCTTCTACGAGTGTTGAAAGGACTTCTTCTCCTAATATCTTTACTTTTTGTTTTGTTTCCTGTGCTCCATAAGCTTTTTTGTATTTAGTTGCACTTTTAGGTGAACGCATTACGTGTCCTAGCAGTTTAGAAGCCGGTACATAAACTGCGGCTCTCAAGCTTATCTTCGCAGCAAACCCTAAATCCATAGAGGGAAAATCTTTTCGTATATCAGCCGTTTTACATCGTTTTGATCTATCACTACATTCTTCAAAGTTCCGTTTTGGACGTCCTCTTTTATATGAGGTTGTATTTTATTGCCTGAAACCAATTGATGTTTGCAACCACTTTTCGTTGACTTTCTTGAATCGTGCTACTTTGCGATCTGATCTGAACCATTTTTCTTTGAATCTTGTAACAAACTGGAAAAGTGTGTGATTTAATGCCACCATCTTAACCGGAGGACAATTAGTGCGTTCCTGCAGGTCCAATTTCAAGAATTCTATTGTATTTTCTCCTTCAATGTTGCCCGTCCAGAATCGTTCATAGTGTCGAATAACTTCATCCGAGATAAAAATAAATCACTTGAGTTCGAACCTAGGGCAAAATGTGAACATTTAATAAATTCATAAAAAACCAACCAAAAATGGCATTTTTAAAAAAAAAAAAAAAGGCGCAAGCATGCGCAACCGATCTCTTTTGAATCTATTAGCCAACAAGTTCAACCATATAGAAATGCAAATATCTCGATGTGGAACGATGTGGAAACCTACTTTAAGCTTAAGGTTTTTGAAAAGACATAAAAAATGTTAGTTTCTGGAACACTCTTCCATTTTTAATTAAATCAACTAAAAACAGGCACATACATAGTTTTACTGCTGATTAGAATATTATACTACACACCTGAAGCTTTCGATTCCATGTCTTGGCAATGTTCTACATATCTTAATTTTTAACAAAACTACAGTATTTTGAAACACTATTTTTCCACTTTTGCACATCACTTTCGCAATCGTAATAAAACTGTGACTTCAAATGCTTACCAAAGAGTGGGAGAGCAGGCAAATGACTTAAATGAGTGATCATTCGATGCACTGACATGTAATCTAACGGGAAACATGCAAAACATTATCATTTTTCTCATTTCATTTTTTGAATTGTTTCCAGTTTTGAGGCCGTTTTGCCCCACTGTGCATCGGCAGCTTACGTAGCGCCCCTGATTAGCTATTCCTGTTATTGATATTCAAATACGAGTACCTCAGATGCCATCTTACCATCCAAACCATCTTAAGCTAGAAAACCCCCAAAATACTACAATATATAAGAGAAAAATTGAAAAAAAAAAAAAAATAAAGTAAAACATATTAATAATAAGTGAACGGCGACATAGCCCCACGAAATGTTTGGAAAACACAAATTTTGAAAAACAAAAATTGTCATGTTTTGCAATATACGAATAGTATCTGGTTAGGCTGACGTTTGCCGTTGACCGAGAATATTTCTCAAAATTTGGATTAAATCCAATTGGCCAGTGGCGCGTTTGCTGGTGTATTTTTAAGAACAATTTATTTTCTGTGTTTTTTTTTTCCTTTCATTTTTATTTAATATTTCGTGCAAAATGCATATTTTTAGATTTTGGGGAATTTTCGAAAAAAAAAAAGAAAAAAAATCTTTTCCTTTGCTCACACGAATATTTTGCGATTCGACGAAAATTCTTGCGGTCGAGTGGCGGTGGAAGTGATCGAATGAGTGCATGTTTGTCGTCAGCTTCTGTAATGGAATCGTGGAGAAAGAATCACTTTGAATTAATTTGTCGTTCTCTGCAATTTCATGTTGGCAATGAAAATTTGAAAAAAAAAAAAAAATTAAAATTTCTGCAAGATTAAGCATATTAGAGGTCACATTGGCTGGGTAGCAGAAAATTGATTTATACACTGAATAATTGCCTTGGACTATCGATGTATGCAAAATATAACACAAGTGACCTTTGACGTTTATCTTATGACGATCCGAAGAATTTTTGGACTGTAAGAATGAACAAGAAAGGAGAATAAGATCGATTTTACGTAGATATGTGTCTTGTGGAAAGGACTTGCCAAGAACTGAAATACCAATCAGAAGCATGGAGAGGTAGAGATGAGAACACAATGGAAGAGTCACAGTCGGTGCTGAAAATTTGGAAGGATTGCTTCTGCAGGCTGTTTAAAGACGAAGATGACGAACATTCTACAACAACTTTCCATTTTTAAGAAGTTCAGGCTTTCTTCTCTAAATAAAAAATAAACAAATTAACTGGATGACGATTTATTAAATTCTTTCGGAAGATTATTGCATGCCATTTAATATTTGGAAATATGTATGTAGTTTCGGGCATATGTCCACCACGGCTGCCTCGTACACAGCGCATTTTACGGGTTCATTTTTTAACCAATTTTTCGAGCAATTGGGGGCGTATATCGCGTATTACTTGAACAATATTTTGCTCCAAAGCGTCAGTCGTTGCTGGTTTATCGGCATACACTAGTGACTTGACGTAGCCCCACCGAAAAAAAATCCAATAGCGTCAAACCGCACGATCTGTTGTCAGATCGTATAGTCAATAAAGCGATGTTTTCGTTGGTAGTATGGGGTACTATTGGAACCGCGGTTCTTCCACATTGCTGTCATGTAAATTTGGGAGCAAATAATCGTTGATCATCGCATTGTACTGGTGGCTATTGACAGTAACTTGTCCTCCGGCCTCATCCGTACAATCCGCAGCATACGGTAAATTTTTCTGGATGCAATAGCATCTGGTGAACTTCTTGAGGATTGTATTTGCACCAAATGCTACAATTTTGCTTGTTTATGTAGCCATTTAATCAGAAACGAACTGCATCACTGAACAAAATTTTGCGTCAAAAAGCTGGGTCAGCCTCCAGCATAATTACTGAACATTCGTGGTAATAAATGATCATGCGGCTTTAGTTTTTGTACCAATTGAATCTTGCGACCAAGATCTTTACACAATATTTTCCAGATAGTGAATGGACAAAACCATGTTGCTGCGAGCGAGCATAAATTAGGTGCGAAATTTTTACAGAATTCGATTAATAGCAGGTTCATATGGACGATGATGTTTACCGTAAATTTCACGAAATGCTCTATAAGTTTCGCGAACAGAGTTTTAATTGATTTGGAAATAGATCGTTGTTGTGGGGTCAATCTTTCCAGGATGAAATAGCAAACAAACTGATTTTACATTTAATCCTTTAAGTACGACACTGTCAAAAATAAAAACACACATTTAATAAACTGTAGACAGAACCACACGGACTACCTGTCGAATTCATCGGTTTTGATGCTACGGCATAAATGAATGAATACCACCGCTTCGGCCCGGAGTCCACTCTAGAGGGGCAATGCGCAAAGGAAGATATTATTTTATGTGGAGCGCAGAAAGGGATCTCAGCTACGAGATCTCGTAACTTGGTGTGCGCAACGATTGCAACGCCACCTAAAGTAAGTAAGAAAGTCTCAAAAAACAAGTGCCCTTAATCCATCATTGAGTTGGATACTCTTCGAATGGTTAAGAAAAGACCTGATCAAAGTAAAGGAGTTTCGAAAATTTAGAGAAGGAGTACAACTCGTTGCTATTACTTTTTTGACGTAAATTACAAAATTGCACACTTCAAGCACTGCGGCCAAGTAATTTCTATGATGCTTCAAACACTACTTCAAATTCAGATGGTTCAAACACCAACTCATGCAGCGGAACAAAAGTGGTTCTAGACCGTTACGAAGCGTATATCATTGCCATCACGGCGAGCAAAAGCGTTATTTATTACAAAATTTTAGAGAGTAGACAACTCCTGCTCTCTAGATGTCTTAATTTAAGCCGTGTGAGCGAATGATAGATGCAGCATCAAGGCTTAATACACTAAATATTGGCTATATGAGTTCTTCATCAAATCAAAGTCCTCGATGTCTCTTACTTTAACTTGGGACATCTCTCGTAGGACTTTGGAAGGCACAACCTGGACCACACGCGTATTGTTATCACACATCAACATCCACCAATGATCAAACCAATGATTTTGATTTTTATTTAACAACTAGACTACAAATCCAGGACACAAGAGAACCGAAAAGGTAACGTTAAAAAGTTTAAAAAATTCTTGGTTGCTGAACAGATGCAGCTTTGACGTCTATAAATTTTTGGGGCTAGATGGTGGCCTTCCAAAGAAGCTGCAGAGAACTTTTTCAAACCATACTGGAACGGACAAACCTATGATACACATTCTCACTCACGCACCAATGACTTTAACCTATAAATCTGATATCTTTACAGATTTCCACATCAAAAGCAAGGCAGATAAACTACTTCTATCTTCTCACCGACTCCATACAAAGACTTGTATCTCTATATCCTCACACTGTTATCTTTATAGCGGGCGATTTTAATATATAATATACAATTTTGGGTGGCTTCGACATTTTGGAGAGACAACACCCGAACGACGGTGTGTTGAGAACTTCGTTGTGGAAAACAACGTTGATAGTCATACCGCCAACACCCTGGATTTGTTTTTAGAGTCCAACCCTGATAAGTACTCGTACCCAGCTAATTTCTCGTACATGGACCACACGGTTAGAGATGTCAATGTCCCAAAGGTTGTACAAATTTTTGGTCGTTCGTCAAAAATATTAGATATTCTGTCTCATCCTCCCTCCATCCGAATGCTAGTTTATAATAACATTCCAGCAAGGGATGGACAAAGCCAATCTGCTTGCTGCATACTTTGCGGACAGTTCCAGAGTATGCCTTGTCCTCGCCTACACTTGGGTGTGTTGAATATTCAATGGGTCGAATCCACTTTCGCATTCGTGTAGTATCAAGATTAATTAAAAAATCTTAACATACACAAATCCGCTGGTACAGATGTAATATCTCCCCCCTTCTGAAAAGGTGTTCTTCCGCGCTGGCAAAACCACTGCTTAAGCCTTTTCATCAATCCTAATCTTTGGGCCATTCCGAGCAATTGGAAAACAGCATTTATCCAGCCAATCTTTAAAAAAAGCGGATCTCCTTCTCTTTTCTCCTACAAACCCATTGCAAGTACGCCCCTTCTTTCCAAGGACATGGAAACTCTCAGCTCATGAAATATCCCGAGACACGAAAACTTTCCAATAACCGGCAGTACCGCTTTCGTAGCAGCATGTCCACTTATGATGGTATGTCTCAAATAAAAGCAAAACCAAAGCGTACATCAATCTGGCGAAAGCAAGATAGTTGCACTTGATATTTCTAAGGCATTTGACAGAGTTTGGCATCAGTCTCTTTTGCCGAAAGTGCGCAGATTGGGGATCGATGAATGCCTACTTCAATGGATCCGAAATTACCTTTCTAAATGTTCAATTCAAATTGTCTTGGACGGTTTGAAGTCTGATATCCACAAAATAAATGGTCGTATGTCCCAAGGCTCTGTTCTGTCTCCAGCAGTCTTTTTAATTTTCATCAATGATCTCTTGCTTTTCATATTCGTTCCTGGTTTCCTGCTCTGTGGCTACAGAACGGAAACGGCAGCGTATGTTTAGCTCATTAAATTCCGATACAAACGGCATTACTAAATGGGGAACACCCAGAGAGTGAAATTTAATGCTTTCAAAACACATTGCTGTCTGCTGTCATTAAAGCGAAATTTTAACACCCAGCCATTATCCATGAGTGGCACTTGCATCGTCGAAACCGAAAAACTTTCCATCGGTATACGAGTATGTGTCAATGACAACTTATGTTGGAAAAACCACATAATCGATGTCGGAAAAAATGCTGCGAAATGTCTAGGTTTCCTCAAGCGCTGTAAGAAATATTTCACCTCCTCTCCATATATATAAGGCACTCATCTGCCCAAAATTTGAGTAGGTACAATGCTTACATCTGGTCAGGTGCTTCTAAAACCTCTCTGCACCCGCTAGATAGAATTCAAAACCGTGCGATAAAACTTGTAGCTGATGTTAATATTATACAATTACCGACGCTATTTTCATAACCAGTGCTCCATTGAAATTGCCAGCAGCATTCCGCCCCATCAAACCTTAAACAGTAACACCCGTCTCACTATGAATGCTCATTAGTGTAGCCTAAGGCCCACTTGTGGATGTACTCTAAAATATCGTCAATTTTTCCTCGTACAACTCGTTTTTGGAATGCCCTGCCGAGCTTTGTATTTCCTAGTCATTATAATCTTCAACCATTTAAAACCAACGTACATCGGCACGTCTTTTTCTTTCTTCGCTAATTTTCCTTATTTTAAGGATACTCAAAATTCCTTGAGCACGCGCAGATTACATAAAAATGAAAATAAAAACACCGTTGAAAATGAATCGGTTATCAGTGCTGCACATTCATGAATCTCCCTGTGTTGAGGAAAGGAGTGGTCAATTTGTGGCTACTTACTTAAATTTGGCGGTACGCTTCATATACTGGCCGTTCACTTTCGCTATTAGACCGATGGTAATGTATGCTACAATCGTGTGTCTAAACCTATAAAGGCAGGCCCTCAGAACTTTTTCAATTACAGAAGCATCAGTCTCCTCAAAATTGTGTACATGATAATATTTCTCTTATTCTCTAAACGGTTAAACACTTTCAGGTAGGTCCACTATCATGCAGCAAACCCAGGAGAAATCCAAGAACTCTAAATCGATAACCATCACTTGTCAAGTTTTTGGCAATCCTGTGTAACTTTTTCGTCTAGTAAGGGATAACAATGAAAATAGAAAGTACTCCGAGACTTTTGATGATAAAGAGGGATTAAAATTATCTTCTTCGTAAAATAGTTTCCATTAAATCGAGAAAATGATATCGGTTAAATGGCCGCCGCTAGAATTGATGACAATTCTGGCTCGATTTGTGCCATTTTCCATCACTCTTGCCAGAACTTCCGGCAATAGGTCCTCGCATTCTTGACGGATATTCTCTTTGAGGGCTTCAAGAGTCTAAGGCTTGTTGACATAGACTCAAGATTTAAAAAAAAAAAAAAAAACCCCCAAAAGGTATCTGGAACGGTTAAATCAGACGATCTTGCCAACCAGTGCAAATCCTCAAAACGGGGATTACGCGACCCGAAAATGCAGCCCTCAGAATTTAGGTTGTGGCTCGTGCAGTATGCGCCGTTGCTCCATCCTGTTGGAACCACATATTCTCCAGTCCCAATTTATCCAATTGAGGAAGGAGAAAGTCGTTGAGCATGACTCTGTAGTGTTCGCCGTCCACGGTAGTCATTTGGCCCGCGGCGCTTTTTGAAAAAATGGGCCTTGTCGCTCCGAGGTCCTCTGCGACATCTTTATTCTCAACAGATATTCTCAACAGATATTCTCAACAGAATGATTGCTCCGGTGCCGACCAGACCTGGCAGCGTCTCTTGTTGTCCCATAGTCTTCTAAGCGAGCGGCTAAACATCGTAGTGTTTGCCCGGTTGGTGTCGGACGACCGGGAAATCTGCGTCGAAATTTACGCTACGCCAACACCACCGACGAATTTTTCCATCTTGTTGACGTGTAGGTATTTTGTATCTGTTTACTTCACAAATGTCAAAGTAGAATTGACATTTGCCGCCATTTGCAAAAGTTTTAGCATCTTCCGATAGAGTGATGGCTTTTGCGTCGCCTAGTATGTACCTACATCAAGAATCTTGATTTCTACAATACTACTTGAGATATTTCCTTATGGGAAATGTCACTGGGCCACATAAAAAAGTCCTGTCGGTTGTAAATCGTGTTAGGATTACGCGTAGCTCTGATGTCTGTACTCTCGATGTAGCCGGTTTCAATTAAGGTTCGACCATAGAAAATAAAGACAACTCACCACCATAGTACCTACAGAGGTGATGATCCCTTGTTGTATCAAAATTATTATGAGTAAACACGTACATCATACATACATATATTTTTACTTTGTTCTAGTAATTCATCACCAATAATGGATTTATAGGTAGATATGTCACAAATGTCTTGCGTCATTTCAAAACCTTCACCCCCAAGCACCTTCTGTAAGCTGTCAAAACTATTTTATCGTTATGCAAACAAGTCCTCGTAGTCCTCATAAAATAAAAGCTATAAACAAAATCTCCTGATACACATTGAAATTGGGGCATAAATCAAAGATATTACGTCACCAAGAACCACCCGAAATTGTGAAATGCTCAATCCTAAAATCATCATAAAACAAACACCCATTGCGGCTTCCTAGATGGCAAACAACAACAACCAACAAAAAGTCCTTCGACCTATCATGTATGTATGTATGTACATAGGTATGAGACAATAGTATCGACCGTGACTCGGTTTAAATGTCCCTGTTTCATTACATTGTTGCAGACTAGAAATCCAATCAACCATAAATGGAAAAAGCAATCTGGGAAATTTTTAGAATCTCTTAAGCCCGACTGTGTAAAGTCGTATTCTTGTTGAACAACATCTGCCAACAATCCTTTAGATGGAATTGGCACAACAAGTTCCTTTGACAAGACAGAAACGACAGACCATGGTAATACTCGTACACTCTGTAGATACACGAGATACAAGTACACCGGGTAGGTAAGACAACTTTGTTGGATTGTGCTTTTGTATTGAGTTTAGTGCACCTTTTGTCTGGGAATGATGCAACCAATTCCCTGGTTGTATCCACATTTAGACTACCACTTAACACTCTCCTTGTCTGAGGTTCAACCAGATTCCACAGATTCGTATGTGGCCTGCACTGAATCCCCATCTGCTCCATTAACGAATGAATTCTACTACAGGCACTGTGTTTGATGTTACTGGGAATCCCTTCTCATACTCGTACATGGTTAGCCTACTAGTACTCGTATAAACGACAGGAAAATAATTAATCCGGAGAGAAAAAGAGATCGATTCCAAAACGAGAAAATCAACTCATTCAGCTGCAGATATGTACATACATATGTATGGATGTAGATCTAAAGCCACAGTCGTGGTCATGGCTACCGACGGAAGGAGGCTGGTTTGCCATCGTCGTCATCGTTACATGGAGACTCCATCTCACTTGTCGCTTGTTGGTCTGTCGATCTAAATTCGGACGCGTTTATTCTGATCTGATCTCATGCCGTGGTCCAGTCTCTTCTTTTCCTGTCGACCCTCCTCCAATAGGCTTTCATTTCCAGTTTATCTTGTTCCTTTTTTTTCAGAGGCGATTGTGTCGAGTGTAGTATCCGTACTATAAAGAGTCTTCCTGCCTGTCGGGATGTTGTTTTCGGTTACTTTTTTCTCCACTTTGCACCTATGAAACAACACAACACAGTGGTGCCAGACCAATCCCCAGTGCCATCCATACACACGGCATTGGCTGTTGGGGCGGTTGCGGCGGTGTATCTCAATCAGAAGGACCATAATTACGAAACTCTTGTTCCTCCCGTTTTTCACTTCGCGCACAAAACTCGAAACCGGATTGATTCATGTGAAGAAGTACTCATACCCTTGCTGTGCTATAGGTATGCGCAAAACTCTACTCCGATGAGGACTACACAGATTGGGTGCCGATGCCAATACGCTTGGAAAGATCCAAGCTGGGAGAATACAGAGTTCGCCTACAGTAAATAACGAGTAAAAAGCAAAAAACAACCAAAAGGCCGTTTGTTCCATTCATCTACCCCGGATTGAGGTCCGTCACGTAGTTGGCTTGTAATTAATTCAATCCTACGAACCAAGGACTCTCTGTTGTTGTTTGAATTGTTGATGTTTCTGTATTTACAGATACCTACTCTAGATCAGCCATAGCAGCTACCCACAAATGTATCTTCTGTACATAGTTTCGTGTCAAAGGGGTTGGACGAAAGATAGGATACTCCATACCAAGTCCCTATCTGTTTCTCTGCATCCGCGTATAATGTCCGCATGGTAAATCATTCTGACAGAGTGACATTACTTTGTTTGAGTACACACAGGTGATAGATGGGATGCTGAGTTCAGGTTGAATATAAATATTAAGTGGGTGGTAGTAGTTGTAGTTTTTGGTTTTATTTATACCCCCATCAGCCAGAAGATAGGTGACACGTAATTTATTTACATTTGACTTGCATCTAGTATTCGTAGTTGGCAGGGAAAGTAATTTCGTGTTGACTTCTTAAAATTAGTGCCGACAGACACGAGTATATAACAACATATGTATGTATACTCGTAGTTGGGTATTTGTTGTAGGATACATGGTTCAATCTCTGGAATAGGATTACCCCATGATTCGTCAAGCTGATACGGCTGATATTAACTCTTATCCCAGATGATGTAACTAGAGGTTTTGAATGTTTTTAGTGGTAAACGTTTAATTGATCTGGTAGCTCTGTTGGTGCCTCAAGGTTTTATACAATATCCAGAGCTCCTACGTAGCAAAGTCATGAAGGAGCCTTTTGTCAGATTCAGCATGCTATACCTACAAATGTAATATCCAGTCGTGCTAGACACATATGCATGTGAATACATGTCCTTCCTTTCAAGATTTATTTGGACTCATCTCGCGATATCATGTTCTGGAATCTCTACATTTAATTGTTCGCCCCCCATCCTACGGCGATCTTCTTGACAAATCATTTTACCACTCCGTTTCTGAGTACATATTCTGCAATAGAAGGGAAACCGTGTGGACGCAAATATCGCGCTCTTTAGCGCTGATATATTTGTCCTTCTTTACAGAGTCCAATGACAGCTCTATGCACCGCTTGCTATGTGACGATGAATTGACTTGCGTGGCTGCCCTAGGACATGGTCTGACGGCCCCTGTTTTGTGTTATGAAAATGCATAATTTTTATTTTTTTCTCCTGTCGAGGTTCTTTCTTGACGTGTCCAATACCTTATCTACTACAAAGCTCTACAGATGAGATGAAAAGAGTCTTACTTGTGAGCATTCTAATGGTTCTTCCTCCTATGTCCGCAGATTATAAGGACTAAATTCTTTCCAACTAATAGCATCTCTAATGGTTCCTTGTTGAAATGCACATACATGGATCGAAAATGGGTCACAGCACTGGAATGGAGACTATTTCCAAGACAACCGAAACACATTTAGCGATTATACTATTGGATCACTGCTGACCATGGAGAAATTAGTGTCAGTTCGCAGAGAGATCATGAGCTTCACAATAAGAGCTCTAATTGGGCACTGCCTGTGAAGATCGTAACCAAGGAGAGTTCTTCATTTAATTAGATCTACAGAAGCTGTCGCACCGAGGAAGATGAACAGTACAAGCTGTCGTGTTTATTCAGGAGGAGATTATGTATTAAGGTAATTCTTAGCAAGGAACAGTACTAACTATGTGTATGACAAAACCGGGAACTAATGGTATCACTGGAGTCCCAATATTACCGATGGTCCAACTGCTCAACCTAAACTAACCTTACCAAATGTGAGATGGTTTTGTTGAGCTTTCTGGAGTGGAGTGGAAAGGCTTAAATGGTTCTAGAAAGCATTTTCTCTTCTATGCGAAATTCAAGATCGTTCTGACAACAATCTATAGATACAATTTTTCTTATGGCGGAGTATACGTAAAGTGGATTGCATCAGCTTGAACGAACATAGTGCGGTGTGACAGTGCTTCCATGTACGATGCTAAAGCTTATGCTTTTTAAATTCTTTCGGTAGATAGATAAGCTATAATCTGCTCGATAACAAAGGCCTAATACGATGGCTTTCGTGACTTTGTCAGTGTAGCTTCAGGGCTGGTAAAGTTTAGATCGACATTTATGTCGACCGTTCTTTTTCTTTCAACAGATCATGTGCCCGTAGTACCAAATCGACTTACCTCCTATCCAGAAAGGGACGACCTTCGCAGGAGCTGCAACATATTATGTTGAGACTGCCTTTCAAAAGGTAAATATTACCACTTCAAGGTGACTGATACAATTGTTTAAGCATGCGTGGACTTTCTTTGTTGGCAGACTTGAAGTTGCCTTCGATAAGTAAGAGGTGGGGCAAAAGTAATGTGATAATGTGAATTGGCTTCCATTTTGTTAGAAATTAACAAAATTGGGCTCGGCTCTCACGAAAAGTTTATTGGAAGGTGTAAAGTTGATGACATTAAATTGAAACAATGATATCGGCTAAAAGACCACTTCCTGAGTTGATGCACATTTGTACTCGTTTTAGGGCATTTCGCATTGATTGCTCGCAAAACATCTGACTCCAAATTGGTGATTTCTTCGTCTATATTGGATACGGAATCATCCTCTTCTTGCACCAGGTTTAACAGAGCATGGTACATAGTAAGTTAACCTCACTTGACGGTCACCTTCAGGTCTTTCACCAAAATTCAACGCAACGAACGTCTGCTGATGCCAAATTGCGTGCATCGTTATCTCGTCGATGCTTGTAGACTCTCTCGGACGTCCTCAGTCACAGCTGTGAAATTCTCGGCCGAACGAGCAATACGAGGCCGGCACACATGATGCACGATGACGAAATTCACGCTGCGTTGAAACAACAGACCAAATTGCAGTAACAGTAATTCCGCATTCTTCAGGTGTGTATCGCTCAATTACTTGTTGTCAACTAATCCTCTATCTGTCCACAACATGAATGTCAAAGCACACATATTTTCCTCCTCTGTGTAGCTTCTACAGAAATCATGGTAGGAAATGTATTGTTGGAAGTCATGACGCTAAGACCTGCAGTACCTCATTCGAGTCCATGAAAGTTCTATCATACGTGCGAGTATATAGTAAAGTGAATCATATCATAGATCTCTGACCGAAGATAGGAGTGACATAACTGTTTATGTTATGTTAAGATTCTTGACATGATAGCGGCTATTTTGAGTGAGGAGCTTATGTAGTTTGACAGATTAAGACGAACTTTGACAGAAGCTGCACAAGGATCCACGTTAAACTTTCTTAACCTAGGTTTCTTTATAAGTCTCTCTTCCTGGAGGTCAATTTGAGGTCTCGTCTTCTCTGTTCCACAGAATTAGGTGGTTTTCTAATTCGTTATGAACTGCTACTGACATTTGTACTAATAGGCCCTGAAGAAACAAATTCAATTGAGAATTCATCTACTGATGGTTCCCCCGCGATTCAATGGGGATAACGCGCACAAGTGAAAAACGCCTGCCATCTAAAGCTACTGATTGCTGTGGTTTGAGGGATTGTGAGATAAACTTTTAGAACGTTAGATTGCACTTTTTCTCCACTGATACCTATTTATTTAGCCTCAATCAAATACTTTTTGCACCATAAATTGCATAGTCCCTGCAGATACACGTGAATCATCATCACCAATCCCCCCAAAATCAATTAAAATTGTTAGGTAGATACTTATTGAATTCCAGATGTATACGTACATACATATGTATTACATGTATGTATCTACAAAAACAAAAATGTTCGTAGATAGAATAGAACCATAAGCTTCGAGCTAAAATGCCTCATCAAACAATTGAATTTCAACCCACCACTTTAGGCCCGAGAAAGTAAGCAAATGTTTACCAGCAACAGTTCCAGCTACACCGACAATATCATCAACAGCTACAGCTACAGCAACAGCAACAGCAACAACAATTACAGGATAAAAATGGAATTCAACTGGAAAAAAAAAAAACAACCAAAACAGGAGAGAAAGAGGACAAAAAAAAAAGCCATTATTGGGAGCCATGCGTGGCGGACATTGAGGCGACACAAAAATCATCATCATCATCCTCTGCTTCATAACGTAATCATCATCACTCTCTTTCTCCTTCTCCTTTCTACACGTACTTTTCCAGTTTCGGCCTACGACTCTGTTTTTCAAAGTCTCAGTGACTGGCATGATAGAGGGTTATCCCAAAGGCGAGGGCGTGTTTGAGGCACAGTAAAAAAAAAAAAACAAATTTAAAATAAAAACAAAAAATACAAAGAGAAGCCAACAAATGGTGAATGTATGTATGTATCTCATGGATACGCGAACAGAATATTCTCCATATTGACTGCTTGTGTTGCTCATCGCTGGCATTTCCTCCTTTTCAGCTTTACTGGTTTGGTTTGTCATTATCGTCAACATCATCTTCCATTTACCAAAACGCCGTCACCTCCACCATCCACCCAAATAGACCAACCATCCATCCAGTCGTCGCTTACCATCTGCTGTTCACTCGAGCGAAACTTGTTGATTAAGTCTGCGCCGGGTCGCTCGATAATGGCGGCTCATTGAATATTCATAAAGCAAGATACTCTTTCCCCCATTTCGGTTTTGGTACACATACACGCCATATACAGTCGTGGTCATCAAGAGCCAAGACGAGGGAGTGAGTTAAACTGGATTTTTTTTTTCTTTAATAAGAAGCGCACGCGGGACTAGATATCTATCGAACAAGATCACCTCGGTAAAGCCAAAGCTGCGGCTTATGAGCAATCACCGGTGTAGAGACATACGGGTATCAACAGTCAACAGGTTGAATCACTCGCAATCCCACAGCCAACAAAACCCGTCTTCGTCATCATCATCATTATCTTGTACTCCACACGAGCAACTAATTCGACGCTATCAAGGAGGGAGACATAAAGTGTTGCCACTTTAAAAAAAAAAAAAAAAAAAAAAAAAAAAGTGGAAAAAGAGTCAACAGATTTGTCGTGGAGGAGGAAAAACATCAAAAGTTGCTTCTAATACGCAGATATTGTCTTCACGTCTAAAGCAACAGCAGCAACCATTTGTTGATTTAGATCTTCCTGATGGGCTATTTAAGCAATGACTTTCAATAGAGAATCCATTTCAGGATTAGATGAGCTAAGAGTAGGTCGGTATGACCAGTAAATCCATACATTACCTAGGTTTTAAGCGGATCCTTTTCAATTTCTGTTTCTAAAAAGATGATTGTTCGGTCCTCACTTGAAATAGCCGGTAATATATTTTTAGGCTTCACATATTGGCACTTTGACCCATTTTCCTAAGTACCTACAAAGAAGTAGTAGAATCTGGTGTATTTCTCCAACTTAACTGAAGGAGCAGGATAAGACGACGACTGGATGTCGGGAATTAACAATAGACAACAAAACATTCTATTCTGAGTAAATCGCCGGGAACACTTATGAAGTCTTTTCAGTGGCTGGATGATAAGAAAAACTGAGACAACCAGCCAGTAAGCTGGCACCACGAGTAAAGCCACTATCATAATCCATACCCGAGATCCTCCAATGTATCAACGATTTAGGTATTTCCCAACCGCAGAAGCAGAAGGAATTGTCAACTAAGCTGACGAAAATAAAAACTACAGAAACAGGTCAAGATGGCGAGGAGTTAACCTCTTCGGATGGAAGTTCTGACACCAGCAGACTATGATTGAGTCAATCTTTGTTTATATTGAACTCGGTCACTCTATCCATTTCAATTCGGCTGGCAACCATTGGTCCCATATTCCTCTGTATAAAAATATGAGGCCAACCACGCAAATGCATGCTAGTCTCTCACCCTGCTTTTTCAAAGCTGAAACTAGACTGTGCTTTCTAGAGCATCATTATCAAGCTAACTATCGTATAATGAACGATGAGCGTATACTTGATTCGACTGATTATTTGGACTTGGACAACCGAGCCCACCCGAGTACATATATGAAAGTAGATAAGGCACTCCTTATTGAAATCTAGCAAATATTCCTTGATGAATTCGAATACGAATTCTTCGTAGATCCTCTTGGACACATAAGTAATACATTAGGTCTATAGGATTTTCAAAACCTTAGAGATGGTGGCGGATAACTTTTCATACACAATATCAACGCTCACATAATTTTATGGATATGCTGACACTGGTCTAGACGGTCTGGTCCGTATGCCCTAAAAGTCGCTGTTTAATGGAATTCATTTCTCCAATATGCTGACGAACGTACAATATTTCCATAGCTGCAAGTGCCGACTCGAATTATTTTCTGGTCGGCGTCCGATTCAGAGCCCAACCAAAAAACACTTCGACTTAGTAAAAATAAAGAGCTTTACGTTTAGATGTATGTCAAGGACCCTCCACCAAAGGCCAACAAACAGTGGATACACGGTGATAGACAATCATACAAAAAGTGCCCAACACAAACCAAACGAAAAAAGGACCGTGGTACGGACACTTAGATAAATCAAGTTGCAAAAGAATCACACAAAAAAGCGCTGCAATGAAAATTTATAGCTACAAGTAAAGAGTCCCCAAGTCATAGAAAAAAGAAAACAACCCATGCAACGTCCTTGTCAAGGAAATTGGAGATACCCCAATACGATCCATTATTAGATCGGCTAGGTTTAGGCCCAGAACGCAGACATTCTGGTGTTTAATAAAAGCATTTAAACTACTAGAGAGAGTGAAGGTTTACGAAGGACATGTAGATTGCATCATCAATGGAGTACGATAGACCCTTTCCCTAATCAAGAAGAGATTTGAAGAGCTGACAAAGAGTTATTTTACATCCCATCAATAAATAAGACCACCTTGATTATATTTTGCAAGAACTATAGAAGCGATTCTCTATTAAAAGTCCCATAAACTGCATGGAATTAAACTGCGGATTTTATGAGGTTTGAAGACTACACTGGCATGGGCTCATTCATCGAATTTACGATAAAACTTCAGCTAAAAGGTACTTCAAATCCCGGCACTAGCTTGAGATTGGTGTGACAGTTGAAATTCAGTACCAATGATGGAGAAAGCCAGAAACTGCCATTCTGAGTCTTTTGAGAGTGACCCTCTCTGGAGCTGGTTAAATAAGTGAAAATGTATTCGTTTATTGCTGAAAGTAATCAGACGACATAAACGTTACAACAAGCACTAAAGAATCCACCAAGAATACAACATTTAGGGCAACATCAATTAGAAGGGTTAGATTGTGACCTGCTGGTTTTGGATGAGAACTACCTTAGCAGATATCGTATCGTTTTGACCCCGAGGAGCTCGAATGAACCTTCATTGATTGATCTTGCGACGAAGTGTATATTTTAATTTCCCAAAAGTACATACATATGTATGTTTGTTAATTAACACTGCTAACGTCCAAATGGCAACTCAGGTTTGAAGTCACAGTATCCACCAAATGACCAAACACACCGTCACACCAAAGATCCGCTGGGAACGTTTTATTAGCAGATGTTTGTCCCATGATGATGATGATGACGATGATGAAATGCGCGAATCCCAAGAAATCAAAACGAACAAAAAAGTATCTAAATTCAAACGAATCTATAGAAATCTATAGAACGGCGATGAGGAGAATTAAATGGGGGAAAAAAATAAAAATAAAAATCTGCCAAGTCTTCCAGGTAAAATGTGTGATTCACCTGCGGGATAGAGCTTGTGAATGTGTTTGGCAAGTATCTATGGCACTTGGTTGCCGTTTACGCGACACTTTTTCAGCTTTACTTTGGTGAATTTTTCGCTATAAAATTGTACCTAATAGGAGAATAGGTAAATATACGAGTAGGTTCATCCATAGATGAATAGCGTATACCTATCTACGTGTGTTTGCAGTTTTATCGTCGTCGTCGTCAGTCATTTGGCTTCGGGCACCTTTCTGATTAGCAAAATAAAAGTGTTGAGATAAGAATGAGAGATACTTTTCTCTGTTTTTTTTTTTTTTTTTTTGCACTACTCTTTGGCACGTTTCGCTTGCAACACTTCATCAGTCGTTAGTTGCCTGAGTTTTAGATGATTTATGGGGGGATCGGTGGTGATTGTGGAGACATTTGGAATGTGATTCTTTATCTATCACCGGCTGTATTGGGGACGAAGGTTTTTGAAATGATTCAGTTACGGTTCGTTGAAATGTTGATGTGTTATAGTGTGATAGTGGCACAGAATTAAGTATCTAATCAAAGTGGGACAGAGGTGTAGAATCTCTTGAAAAAAAAAATTAAAAATCTTCAAGTCTTGAAAAAGTGATTTGCTCTATCGCAAAATATCATGGGATAGTGACTCACTCTCATAGACACCCACCAAGTCATACTAGTACTCACATGGTAGATTAAGTTGGTATTGTGCTTTATCATATGAAATAGGTATTGTGGATGTCAAGTGTTCTGTCCAGTTATAGTGTTTCGATTGGGTTAAGATTTACATCGCATTTGGTGCTACTTTCAGAAATCTGATAAACCTGTCAAGCAACAAAAATATGTAGGCAGATAGGCACCTGCTCACCTAGCCGTGCAAAGCTTATGAGACCCATTGCAGTAGTTTCAGGCTCTTGGTTCTCAACTCTGCTCAATGGCAGGACTGGTGGACAATATCAACTTCAAGCTATTACTAAATGCTAACAGTTTTAAGTTAAAGTGATAATCGGAGATAAGTAGATGAGTCAGTTCGGACTTAAAATAGTCCATAAAGCGTACTACTAAAGGGTGTTTTTTAAGAGCTATCATACATAACTGCTTTTTCGAATTATAATGACAGGAATTGAGTTTAAATTAAAGATCTTTATTCATTGCGAAGAACATTAAGTTCTGAACAGGACATCAGGGGTATGGCTTCCGCGGCTGTTTTCAAACCCGCTGTGTATTTGAGACACTATCTTACTAATAAACGCACTGAATATTGCCTTCTAAGACCTGAAAAGTTTGTGGTTTCTTAGCATATACCGAAGACTTTATTTAGTTCCACAAAAAGTAATCGAATGGCGTCAAATCGCTCATCTCTGTGCCCAATTTAGTTGTCCGTTGCGCCAGTTTTCAGTAGGTGGTCAATAGTTTCATGGGTAGTATGGTACGTAGCGCTATCATCGTGAAACCACAATGTCGTCCGTATTTTCGAAAAAAATTATTGATGATAATTTTTCGGTAACGTTGGTCATTGACTGTAATGGCTTCATTTTTGAAAAAAATAAGGTCTAATGATGCCACGAGCATGAAGACCACACTGAACACTGCTCTTTTCTGGATGTACGGATGACTTGGTCATCACCGTGAAAGATAAACACCCAAAGGTACTTTGTAATAGAATGCAAAATTTAGTATTAAATTAAAAGTAGTGTCTGACTGGTACTTCTCTTCAGTAGTAGAGTAAGCTGAGTGTTGACTAAATCTCTCTTGGCGATACAATTATAGAGTTCTCCAAGTTCTAGGAGTAGTTCTAGACAAAAAAAAAAACAAAATTGCAACTCAAATACAAATAACAATATAACTAAGTAATATGCTGTCGTAAGACAGAGGATGAAACCACAATATCTAAGCTGCAGCTTCTTCAGAGACTCGCATGCATAGCCCATAGATATCTCCGGTGTTTTGCGAATTTGCTCTAATGCTGCCACTCAAGCTTTATTTGGCCCCACTGTGTTTCAATGTAACAATTCGCAGAGAGACAATAGTCCCAGTGCAATTGGTTTTCGTAAGCTTCATCTCAGAGATTCCAGAACACGACATGATTTTACCAAAAACATTAGGCTTAAACAGGAGTTTCAACCTAGTGATCTCAAATTAATAAGCATAGGACTTCCAAAACCCTACATCAAATCTTAAAGGATCCAAATGGACAACAAAGTAGATAGGGATATCCATGGCTCAAAAACAAACGCTGAAGGGAAAATGTAAGAAAAAGTCCCAGTGTTTTTCATGCTGATTTTCATACTGTCCAAGTATCTAGTGCCACCATTATTCTTGGAACAGGGATGAAAGGCTCTCCTATCCTCTTGGGAAAATATACCGTGTCTTCGACACGCTACAAGAGCTATGAAACCTTCCCAAAATGAATTCAAATTAACTGACAGCTTCGATACACAAATTCAAAATTGGTTCAAAAGCTGAATGTCGCCGTTGGATGGAAGACGATTAAACCGTAGAACAAATATTGTACAATAACATATTATGTGAATGTTCGATGCGCCATAAGGATATATTAATTTCTCAGAGAAATCTTAGTGACGGAGTTTGCCTCATCTGGCATTTGAGACCGACTTTGTGGTACAATAGATCCTTTAACGCAGTGCCCACCGAATTTTGCGGGTCAGTACTCCTAGTCTGCATTTGCCTCACCCAAATGATCCAAACACAAGGTCTCGATTAAAATAAGGATCAACTTCAAGATGCTCAAGATACCCTTAGTTCGATGAAGAATGTACAAAATGGGTTTACGAGGGTAGTCCCAGAAGTAGCCGACCTAAAAAAATTGGGGAAAAACATGTTTATTTCTCTACGTAGTATGCTTTTAGTTCAATACACTTTCCCACCGATGTTCAATAGCTTTGATAGCCTGTTTATAGTGAGAATCGTCGAGGTCCTTAAAATAGCTATCAGCCGCAGACTTCACCTCTTTACTGTTGGCAAATCTTTTACCACGGAGCCATTTTTTTTCAAATTCGGAAATAGAAAATAATCCGAGGGGGCTAAATCTGACGAATAGGGTGCATGAGGAAACAATTCGAACTTTAACTCATTGATTTTGGCCATCGCGATGACGGATGAGTGAACTGGTGCATTGTCTTGATGAAACAAAATTTTTTCTTTGCCAAATCCGGCCGTTTTTCCCTGATTTCATCTTTCAAACGCTGCAATAAATTCGCATAATACACACCGTTGATTGTTTTTCCTTTCTGAAGATAATCAATATGAAAATTATCCCACGCGCATCCCAAAAAACTGACGCCATGACCTTGCCTGCAGATGGAACTGGAGCCGATTCTCCCCTTTGAGTCCATTGTTTTGACTGTTCTTCCTTCGTCTCGGGTGTGAAGTGATGGACCTATGTTTCATCCATGATTATGAATCGACGGAAAAACTCGGCTTTATTCCTGTGAAATTTCGTCAAACACTCGATTGAAACATCTTCACGACGCTGGTTATATTCCATTGTGAGTAATCGCGACACACATCTTGCGCACAGCTTTCTGATGCCCATTTTTTTCGTCAACATGCGATGTACAGCGCTTTTTGTAATGTCTACCATATCTGCTGGATCACGCGCTTTCAATCGACGGTCATTCAATACCATTTTGTGGATTTTTTTCAGCATTTCTGGTGAACTCACCTCATGTGGTCGACCACTGCGACGTTCGTCTTGGCATCTCGTAAACTCCGCCACCCAATATTTTATTGCTGTAAAGCAGTTGGTTTGTTAGCGTAGGCTAAGGACTTGAAAACAATCAAATGGTGTCAAATCGCATGATCGCGGCGGTCAATTGATTAACGCTCGCCGTGAGATAACCCTCACATTTTCGAGCGCTGCGTCGCTTGTGTGGCATGTAGCGCCATCTTGTTGGAATCACAGCTAGGATATATCGATGCTGTCGAGCTCTGACCACAGAAAGTCGCTTAACACCGCTCTACATATAATTGAGACTATTGACGGCAAGGTGTCTCTTTCCTGATTTCGAAAGAAATGAACTCCAATGATATGCTATGCCATAAAGCGCACCAAATAATCAATCTTTGTGGATGCTTTGATGGTTGACCGAACACTTGTGGATTATGTTCGCTCCAATAATAGCAATTTTGGTTGTTTACATAGCCGCTGAGCCAAAAATGGGCCTCGTCCGAGAAGATGATTTTTTGGCCAAAATCCGGATACCCGGTCAACATCTTCAGCGGCTAATTAGCGAGCTCAAGACGTTGTCTATGCTTCTCCGGCTTGAATTCTTGCGTCAGCACAATCTTATATGGATGTAGGCCTAAATCCAACTACAAAATAAGCCGGGTTGAATCTCTTGCGATGCCCAATTCAGCTGATTGCCGCCGGATCGACATTTCTGAGTCTTCATCGATACTGGCCGCTACGGCGGCTATGCTGCGGTGCCACGAATTGCCTGCACACTGAAGCCACGATTACGACCGACCTCACGACGAAACTTACGTTGTGTGTTTTCAATTGAGCCGGAATTTCGAAAATATTTTTTAATAATTCCCCCACATTCGGTAAGCGTAAAACGATGCATAATGAAATGGCAAACCTTACTGAATATTTTGACAGCTGCTGAAACATAACAATTGGAAAAACTATCATTGCTATCTGGTCACCCTAAAGTATGTTATAAGTTTTATCACCCCCGCCTATTGCTTTTGAAAACGACACTTTATCAGAATTAAAAGAAGGGTAGCACTTGCTACTAGCTTTACGAGTAGACTTAGGAACCAACTGCTTGGTAAGCCGAAGCATGGATTCAAATAACAGCAGATGGAAAGAAAAATTGTTCGGAAGATATTTAGTTTCGTTTGCTTTGACGGGATCTGGAAGAAGAGATTCCACGACGAACTCGAGTTCTAGAGCTACACCAAATTAATTGCAAAACTGGTCTTTGGCTTTTATGATATGTAAATCATGTAGAGCAGATGCACATTAAATCTCCGTTCAGGAGAGTTTTTAATTTCAACTCCGAGTGTCAACAGACGCAAGACTTAGCTTAGGTGGACAACTGGACATAGTAAGATAAGTACCGGGCTCACTAAAGACATAGTTTTAGACATAGGCTCATTCCGAACTATGGACATGAGAAAAGGTCATAGTATTTGGCGCTGAAATAATAATCGATCGGCGCTTAAAATCCTGCTTTGTTTAGCCTTTTTAAAACACTTTGAAACCGCAGAGTCGTTTGGGTTCATTTGTTAAGTATGGGATCGCAAGAATTGAAATATCGGAGTTACCTTATTATAAGTCACTCATCCGAGAAATTTCAGTAAGTTAACATAAAAGAAGTACAGTGACTTAGTTCCGTGGCTGAGTGATCTATTTCGGCAAAGCGACTCCACCTGAGGTCAGTTCTCAACAGCATTGAGACATTGTGATGCAGGCTGCGTGTCAACAAAATGTGATTTTAAGCTTTTGCTTGTGATTGGCATCTTCATCTCAAACTATAGGAGGGATTTGGCTAATTAGTCATCAGCGCTGTATCTATGGCACTTAAACATGTCTAGATTTATATTATTCATTTTTTGCTAGACATTTCCTAAGATACTGGGTAAAAAGGGTGAGCAATGGAGGGGGCTGTCAAACATGGATGACCCACAATTTTGCATCCACTGTCTGCATTCTATTTTGTGGGCTTTCGTTATTTTGTGTGTCTTCTTTATTCTTGTTTCGCTGCTGTAGTATGTTTGGGCGGATGCCCAAGGGTTTGTATGGAAATGTGTACTTTGGAAGATTTTCTTGTTGCAAGGAAACTTGAAGTAGCTGCTAATTTTTCCTTGGGTCTGATGGCATCCCACATGGTTGTGCATTTTTCGCTTCAAATCGCTTTTCACAGGGATGAAAGCAAATAGAGATTGGATTGAAATTCTGAAATAATTACAAAACGAGGCTTCGTCTTCATTAAATGTATGCCTTTTGTATACCGTACTTCTTATTTTTTTAGCATAGTTAAAAGATCTTTGCAACACTCGCTACTTTGTTTTGCTCATCATTTTCTGGATTCATACCCGCCATTAATTTATATTAGTTACATCTACTATATACCTACCTCTTTAACTATCCTAATTTATATTTCTACTCACTTATTTTAATAAAAACATAAGAAGAACCCCGTTAATGATAAGATCTACTTGCTAGGAAGAATGGCGATTGAAGAAAACAAAAAGAATTTTAACATCAAAGTACGAGAGTAAAAGCTGAATAGTGTAAAGGCTCAAAAGAGAATTCAAAAAAAAAAAGCCCAGAAAAATTGAGTTGTAAAAATCGGGACAAAGCAGCACTCTAAAACAATGCTTTGAATTCCAAAACGTTCTAGTTAAGGTTAACTTTTGTGTTTCACTAAAACACAAAGAGTTAGGTACATATTATATTAATTACTCACTTGAAGTACCCGCCAGGGTGAAATTTCGTAGAAACCTCGTCCTAAATCCATGTCCAGGCGAAATGTCACCATTATGTGTTTGAGTGAAGATGATTTCTAAAGTACAAGGTACTCCACCCATGTGGATAATTCGAGAAATAAAATGAGGACGTGTGTCTGTTTACAAAAGGGCAATGTTTGCTACATACACACTTTCTCCAATAAGAGTTATATACTTGTACTCCATAGTAATGAAACAATAAGGTAGTATAAAAAAAAAAAAAAAAAAAAAATATGTATAAAAAAATAACCGGCAACCCTTAGCAATCTCAGCTCAAACCCCAAAGTGCTCGACCTTAAAATGCGAAAAAGGAGAAGAATAGACAAAAAAAAAAGGAAAAAAAAAAAGGAAAAGAAAACAAGAAATGAAAGAAAATCCAGCTCCACCTTCACTCAAAGCCAGGAATAACCTCGAAATTCCAACTGACAACGTCGACTACCATACCACATTACCTATGTCTTTATTTCGCATCTACCCCTGGAATCTGCACACCCCCGGATAAGCTCCATGTCTGGTCTAACGTTTCAAGTACGATATTACAACTTTGGTACGTTTATGTCTAAGTTTTTCCCATTTTAAAAGGGGTTGCCCCAATATATGAGTACATATCCGTACCTATTCGCATTCTGTGCCACCTTAACTCTCTATCTATCTACGATATATCAACGAGTATCTATCCTGATGTTGGGGGTGGTTTTGCATGGCAGAGCATTCCATTATTTCAATCTGTAAGAACTCAGGTCATCCAGGGATCGGAATGAAAACAAATCCAGCCAAGACCTTTTATACCCACACCTTTTCATCCACTGTACTCGTATTCTAAGGGTAGCAGGTATATACGAGTACGAATACGAGTACGAGTATGTACCTACCCTCAGTTTCATGGTTTGATTTCATTTCCCATTTCCCTTCGGTTTTGTTTTAGCTTCTGGTTCTTTTTAACTTTCATTTCTCACTGTACTCGTAACCACCACCCCGGCAGCAGCAGTACTCGCCTAACCACTCACACCCACTAAGCAACAAGCAGAGGGTTTAAGTATGCGAGGTGGCCCTGACAAACGACTGGGCCGGGGGATGAGCTAAAGTATGGGGGACATGGATACACTGGGTGGCTCTCCCCTCGGATTTAATATGGTAAAGCTCTTCGTCCTTTTGGTACAGTGTTACTAGTGATGATGGTGACGCTGCCATAGCCATTCCATTGTAGGGTAGTGAGTGTTCCGTTATCCTCTCATGTCCTTGTGAGTTCTTGCTTTCGTCTTTCCTCTCTCAGTCGTTTCTATGGAGAGAAGATTTAAAGGAAAAGCACTGTTATGTTTTATTTGGCCGCCCATTGAATTTGGTGAATGGCTTAGACGGATCCTTTTTTTTTTTCTTTTTTTTTTCTTTTTTTGTTTGCCTTTCGTTGCGTCCCGTTCCGTCATACTCGTCTCGTCGTGGACTTCCCTTTTTCTTTTGATTTTCTTTTGTTTGTTTGCCTTTGGATTTAAGACCGAACGTGGGTTATAATGTATTCTTGTACGAGGCTGTGTATCCCTATTTAGACTCCTATAGACAGATACATGGTGTATCTACTGCACTTGTTCTGTTTTCCTTTCGTATCTACTCAGTACAGTGTAAGGTCTCTTTCATATTTGTTAACCAACGCCAGCAACGACTTGTGGAACTGTGTGATGTCGCCAGTGATGCATACCCCTTACTGCATATACCTTTAGTACGAGCGTTTCTCGTTTCTCATCGCTATAATCAGAGGAAGGGAGAGAGGACTCTTTTTTTTTTTTTTTTGTGTGTATTCTTTGGTGAGCTCTGTGTCGAGCTCGATTCGGTCGTATTACGTAAGGGAATCCCCAGTATAGCCGAGTGCTGATGATTATTTTTCTTCTTTCGCCCAGGGTAGGTTCCTATACTCATAGTCAACCCCATCGGCTTCTTGCTTGCTTGCTGGTGGTGGAGCAAATTTATAGCATTTTTCTTCTGCTTCTTTGCTGGTACGAATAGTGCTGATAATGGAGACAGTGGTTGCGGAACGAGTGGGCAAAGTACAAATATTCTGTTGCACCGTCATTATCCACCCCCGATTGGTAAGGAACTTTGTAAATGCGGAGTTGACTTGTACATGGTGGTTTGGGGGTTGTTATTTATTATCTACGGCTCACCTCGTCATTTTGCATTTGAAACAAAGGATTTTACGTCAAAAAGAAGGAGTGCTGGAGAAAAGTTGGACGGGTTGAAGGTGGAAATACAGATAGATAAAAACCATGTAGAGTGTGTACAGTTTCATTACCAATACCGTTGCCATGTGTAGTGTGTGGGTGCTGGAATCTATCGGTAACAATTACATTGGAGATGTGAAGAAATGCTACTGGAAGTCAACCTACGCATTTATGAGTTATACGTAAATGGCAGTGAGTTAGTCGAAAGGATGGTTTGACAGGAGTTTTGAAGGAATAAAAGAAAACTGAGACTTTGTATTGAAAGCGGGTGGCGTACTTGTATAACGTAGGTATTAGATTTTTGCCTCAGGAATGTTTCATAAGGGTTCTGACATTCGAATGGTGGATTCACTTAGGGACAAAGAATATGAGTAGCATCTAAGCTTACCAACGAATAGTGATGGAGGGAAGATCTGATATTTAAAAGACACTTCGGTCACAGGGGAATTCGTGAGATAAATTGGTTTGGTACTTTTGGCATTTGCATTTGACAGGGAATTGATTGAAATATTTTCGACTTTGTTTCAGTCTATTGTGTTTCGGTTCGTTCATGTAGATATGTATGTATATATGTTGACACCTTTGTATGGCATATTATTATCATAAATAAATTCAAACAATTATAGAGTTTTCGGTCATTATGACATTACCAAGAGATTTGCACGATTGTAGAAGTTGCTAGAACGCAACGATACGACTCACACTCTGACACACTACTGTCTTAAAGTCAATCAAAGAAGGAAAAGAAAGCAGACCTTTGACCCAAATGTCTACAAACTCCAACTGCTACAAAGATTAGAAGTCAACTTTGTCTGTATTTGGAACAGCCTTTGGACGGAGTCTGAGATCAAAGAGGATTATTGTCAAATTTTCAAAGATAACTCCAAAACCAATGATGCAAATTACTTTTGGCTTGCTTTCCTGGTTGTGAGTCAAATACCCATCTTTCTTCCTAGAAGAAATACGTAACGCTAATAGCAATGAACTGTGAATATTATGTCGAAAAAACGCCGAAAATTACTGCAATGCACGAATTTTGAATTGAGTCAAAACGGATACACTGGACCGGAAATTTTAGTTTCGGGAACGTAAGATCTGATGAATGCTTTGGTGATTTTAACCTTAAATTCCGTCCCAACATTAACCCTATGCGATGCCGCATGATCGTCGTTTAAAATCCACGAATTGTTCTAACACAAATCTGGCCGTTTCTGATGGATTTCCAAACGCAAACGCAAACGCTTCAATACGGCCAATGGTATTATTGATCGTCTCATCAGACTTGCTCACGCTACTGTTTTTGAAGAAAATTTAGCTCTTTTGAAATAAGCTGTGCAACGACGCGTTTCGTGCCCAAATTGTCCACCAAAATCAAACGAACGGACTCTCGAGAAGTGTTAAGGTCAGCTGCGTTGCAGCTGTCTCTCTTAAGCTGGTGGGTGGCCGTGGCTCAAGTGGTAGTGGACTGGCTTCCAAATCGGAAGGTTCGGTGTTCGAATCCCAGCTTCGCCCGAAAGACATATCCATTTTTTCAGTTAACGAAAATCAAGTAAGACGAATCAACATCAAGCCAACTTCCACTAAGAATTTCGTCTCCCCATCAAATGTTGGATGCCACCCATGTAGTGAAATAACCACTGAGCCCAAAATCTTTCTTTCTCTCTCTATCCCATTTTCCAAAAAACTTAACACATGCTGAGGCATTATAAGTGTATTCATACCCACTTGAGTGTTAAGTTCTTTAAAAAAAAAAAGCTGCAGTGGCGATTATCGAACTCAATTTCGAAGGTCGAAGGCCGTACAAAATGAAACACGCCTTCAACGATCTTGAATGTTTTGTTCCACTTGTAAGGTCACGTTTTTTATAAAACTGATTTCCCATAGGTCTTTTCAGATATTTTTAGCCAGCCGGCAGACAAAGTTCAATTCGTAGCACAACATTTAAGGCAGACTGTTTATTCAACCTTTTCGTTCTGGAGATTCTCATGGCCAGTACAGCAAACAGGAGAATAAAACTCTTAGCAATTACAATACTTCTCCGACCAGTCAAACCAAAAATGGGCTTACGATCAACATAAACGTTGGTCTCAGTGAGCAGTGCTTTTCTAGTCACAGGGCACCGATCTACTTTCTTTAACGCAATGTTCCAGTAGAAAGATCTGTACTTGAAAATTTCTACTGTGTGAAAAGAAAGGAAAATAGGTTGGAGTTTGATCGTATGAGATCAATCACACGAGTATTATTTTTTTAGCATTGCAGGCCATGCCAATGCAGAACATCAGTGTGATAGCAGAAGCGCTTGTGTCAGAGTCACGCATATAGCCATAAAAGGCAGCTCCAAATATAACTACAAAAGGTTTCGGCGGATCCTTACTAGGAACGGATTACAACCAGCTTAGAAGTTAGACAACTGATCATATAGATTGAGATGACTATCAGCCAAATAAATCCAACCGGACGTATGGACATAAGAGGTATACTGTAAGTCAGTCTATTCACCTTGAATAGAGTTCTTAGCTCGGTATAAATACTCATATATATAAACAGAATCGAAGCGTGGTGCAGAAATCTACATAAGAAGGCACGCTGATATGGTATGCGAAAGTTGTCAGGAGCAACTTATTTCTCTGACAATAATGACCTCACATTCAAAAATAGCACAAATAAGGTTGATGAATGCCAACAAACCACTCTTTCAAAGTGCTATTTCATCGATATTTCAGATAGCCACTTGAACCCTTGATCTCAATAAATCTGAAACACACTTTACGTATTTATACAACTTCCTATTTTCTTCTGTCGGAACAGAGTATTTTGACAAGGAACTAGTGCTTCTTTTTTGATCCTTCAAATGAATTTTCTCGAAGGGCAACAGAAAGACCGCTGACTTTTAAGAAAAGTCCGGAGGCAGTGGCCTTATTCCATGTCTTCGCATGGAATAAGTAATGAAGTTTAAGGTTGTCCTCATCCACAAGCATGGAAAATCCATATCGTAGATTGGTACAGAAGCTATCGATCTCACGAGAATCCCACTACATTCTTTTGCTATCTCATTTTGTGGCCGAAGCAGGTCTTGAGCAGAGTGCAAAGAGCGAATGCATAGAAGATTGTCAGGAGCGGATAACCAGACCAAGGAAGGCGCAGAGGGTCCAAATATCAGACCCCTGGCTTGATAACTACTTAAAACAGAAAATAAAACACTGTGCAATACTATTCACAGTATATTATATATTAGCCCTTCTCCGGAGTACTAGCAGGCCCTTTTCCTTAAAATGAACATCTTTTACAGATGGGAAATCATCTGCACATGTATGATACACTAATAATACATCTACAATATGTTCTCCATGAGGAGGAACTGAAGGATATTTCGCAGAAAGAACTCACTCAAATTCTGAAAACATCATACAAATACTAGGTGGAGTGAAAAGTAACCTCCTTGGGAATTAATTTTTTTTTTTTTTAATGTTTTCTTATATTATTCAATATAGTCCCCTTTTAGTTTGATACACTTATACCAGCGATTTTCCAACTTCTTGATCCCGTCCGAAAAGTCATTTTCCGGAAGGTCTGCAAAATACTCCTCCGTGGAGTCGATGATTTCTTTGCGTGAGCTGAATTTTTTATTGATGAGCCATCTTCTGAGGTTTGGGAAGAGATAATAGTCCGAGGGATCCAAATCCAGTTACCAATCGACGCCAAAAGTCCGCCCGATTCCGCATCAGCAAGTCCAAACACTCTTTCGAAATGCTCTCGCGTTCGTGTTTTTGGTCAGGAGTGAGCATGCGCGGCACTCAGCGGCAGGATAACTTTTTCATATGCAGAATATGGCGTGTGCGCTCAGTACTAATCTTTGTGGTATCTGCTAGCTCCCGCACCTTCACTTTCCGGTCAGCCAACACCATTTCATGTATTTTTTTGACATTGTCCTCTGTAACCGCATCGGAGGGCTTGTCGCTGCGGACTTGATCGGTAGTCGAGCAGCCACCACGAAACTCTCGAAACCAATATTTGACGGTGTAATCTGACGGAGCATTAGCCCCATAATATTTATCCAACTTTTCTTTTGTTTCCTTCGCAGTTTTGCCTCTCAAAAAATCGTTTTTGTCCATACTCAACATGATGTCAAACACGTCAACAACAATCAGCTGTCAAAACAAAACTAAAGACAGTATCGCACTGAAATTTGGCATGTCTGCCTAAATATGAATGAACTTCAAGGCACCATAACCTTTTTTGCAGTAGCAGCGCATTCTGGCGGTCAAGGAGGTAATGGAAGAAGGGGCACAATACTCGTTTATTAATCTGGTCGTAGTTCAGAAGGGGCTTTACCCTACTCTTGTATTAACACGTCATAAGCAAGAAGTCCACCATCATTATGCAGGATTAAAGCAGCAGAATGCACCAATTGTCGCCCTGATGGTAACTTCTGTTCATTCCCGCCATTACATATTGAACGTAGTGTACTAGTATTGCTTTAATCCACAAATTTAGGAGGAAACTGCTCAATATCCTCTTGTTTTTGTAAAGCCCTTATTCAAATCTGTTCACTAGAATTTGAAGGGCAGTCTCAAAGGATCACCGACGTTGGTATGGATGTTGCATCTTAGACAGAGACCTTAATTCCAGATGTTTTGCGCACACCAAGCTCATCTGACTCTCCAATCACGCCAGATCTGACCTGAAGTCACTAATGCATGGAAATGAGTATGTATGTAGTTGATTTTAGAATTAAATATAACGAATACGACTCACATAAGGATCTCAATTTGAAATTATTTTAAAAGAGAAAAAAACTGCACTTCAGTGACTAGAATCTATTACAACTTCAGGCGCTAGGAATCCCTCATGTGCGCAATATGACGCATTCCATTCCTCACCCAGAGTCACAATCTATTATTGGAAATCATCGGCGTCTTCTTCTGTTTTCCTTTTTGTTTGTTCTTTTGCCTCGAACAATGTGAATCCATACGACTACACATGTAGATGGTTTCATTTTCCTTTACAATTATTTCAATTTCCTCATGTCATCTCAATAAGCTTGTAGCGCTCGCTAGCTATTATAGGAACCCTTGCCTTCGCCTTTGCCTTGCCAATGTAGTCACCCCTTGATCGATTGCAAATCCATTGAAATAGAAACGATTTCTGGTGCCGTTGTTGTTGGGAATCATTGGAGGCACTTAAAAAACCATCGAATGCAATCCCCTTGGCGCCGCTCGGTCTTCCTTTCTTATGTAAGCACCCAGAGAAGGTGCAAAGCTTGGTCTTGCTGCCGCTGTTGCTGCTTAGCTAGTTGTACACATGTTGCCAAAAAGGCAACCAACACACATACACATCTGACGACGTGTAATTTAATTACGACAACTAAACGTTGAGTTGCAGTTGCGTCTCTTATTGCTTGGACTAGTAGATACGAGTACATTACCGAGTTGCTCATATGTTCGCCTTCACTGTGCAATGCACTGGCTTACACGTCTGTACCGAGTATCTGGCAGTATAACGAACCATACACTGAATAATTTTGAACTAGAAAAATCCAAAGGGGAGGAAGACGAACACGAAAAAATAGATGGCAAATGGAACGAAGGGTAGAAGGGAGAAAAAAAAAAATTAACCGACCCGGAATGCGCACATCCAGTTCCACGAAAACTAGAGCTGACGTGGACTGAAAAACGAACGAGAAGAACCATCGTCTGGTGGAAATGTGTTGTTTAGTCTGCATAGTCATGAATCTAGTGTACGCGCATAGATACAGATTCCGATACACATATACACTAAACACTTGTACTCAGAGGTACATAGATAGGAATGACTTGTAGTCAAATTTGGTACGCAGTTGAATTTTCCTCGTGGGTACTCATTTATTCATTACACCCTATTGCGCGCTCTTTGTGTCTACGAGTGTGTATTTCTGTATCTATACATACGTATCCGTATCTTTTTATTATTTTGATTTTTTATTTTTTTTTTTTTCGTTTGTTGGTCGTTTTGTTTTTGCGTTCTGTGTCCCAAAAAGAATTTCTCTACATAGAGTGACGATGGCGAACCAAAGAAGGAAGGTGTAGGAGGAGAAGTAGGTACCTAATAAAAACTCAAGGATATCAAACAACGACGACGGTTTACAACCCAATTAGTACAGTAGATATTTTTGTATCTATACAATATAGTAGACACGTAGTTCGCATGTGTGTATGAGTGTATTTCTAGTGTACATGGAGTGTCATTTTGTACATTTATGACACGGATTCTCTCAAGTGGATGTCTTTCCGACACGATTCGCTGAAGCATCAATGCCATTGGGCGCCGGGGTTGCATTTTTATGTTGTCATCGCAAAACCATGATTCGACTGCATCCAGTGAGGTCAGTTTGGAAATATTTTCCTTTCTACAGCACAAGATTGATTGATCTAACAAGATCTGCTAGAAGAAACATCTTTCAATTCAGTTCAGCGTTACGTAAAGTAACGTTCCATTTAAAGGAAGGCGCTCTGCAAACCGAGCGGCAGTTTTATTGGAAAAAGATCGCCTTACTGACACGAAGGACCTTCAATCTATTGGTTTCTGTTTGAAACACAGTGCCTTTAGTATCTGACACGAGCTTTTTAGTTTACCATATACTAACCTCAACAACATTCGAGCTTTTGCTCCTTGAACCGAACGAATCTTCGTTCATGAAATATCCAACCAGCAGGTCGGGGTTTGATGACACAACAGCATTGTGGCTAATCCGCTCGATGTGACGAAGTTGTGAAATATAAGTTCATCCAAAATTTGTTATCGTAAGGAAGAACTGACAGCAACAGATTTTTGTAAATTATTTTCTTGGTCCTTCGAGCTGGAATTGGTCAATTTCTTTGTCGAAGCAAAGTGGCAAGATTCCGATGGTGTTCAGTGTTCTTCAAATATCCACGTATGTACATAGATTTTATTATATGGTTGCAACAAGAAAATGATTCCATGAAGCCCAAATCGCAGCTGCTGGATGGGTTAAAATAGTTTTATTCTGTGATGAACGTGTTTCTTCTCTGAGTTCCTACGCAATGGGGTATCATACTCCAGAATCCATTGAGGGACAAGTCAGCACAGTAAAATACACAAAAATACCACATTCAGTGCATAGTACCAACCTGTATCAACGATGAAGGTTAAGAAGCAAGGTTTTTAAAATTAAAAACGAGGACGATTACTTACACGCGGCATGTTTTCACTGCCTCATCGAGTTCAAATCTCAATATTAGATGCTAGCTAGCGAAAAGAGTGTTCTATCGTTCCTTCGTATAAAGGCAAAAACGACACGAAAAACTGCAACAAGTATCGATCGGTGAAGCTAATGACACTAGGCAGTTGATAGCGTAATAAAACAAAATTATATGGCAATTAATGTTACGTTGAGAGAAGCACCCAATGGATTTTTAGTACCCTTAAAATGTTTGCACATAGCGCGGGCTAGTCGACTTCACACGATTCAAAGCTTAAGGGAAATTATGGCAGAACAACAGCATGTTGCGAATTATCTGCTCACCATACAACTTAACTTGGAGTATGTACATACCATATGACACATGTGGACGTTGCCAACATCTCAAAAATTTCCAGAGACGTAAAAAAGTGAAAGAATGTAATATCACGCGATATGCACGAGGACGTCAACAGTTATTGAAGGAACATTGACGCGAGGGTAATTATTATTGTAAATAGTGAGTAGGGGAGGATTTTTGAAAGTTGAAACCTTTCTCTATTATGTTCCTTAAAAGTTCCTTTTGGTTGAATTTCTCCATTTTGTAAAAAGATGAGTAAGCGCTTCAATGATGATGTACGTTTAGTACCGGTAGGCACGATATCAGCGTCGAGTATCCGCAGCTTGGAACAAGCGTAGGCCGACCACTCACATAGAAAGTGATCCACGGTCTCGTCATCACTCTAGCATCAAGCGTCGAGAGATGTTGTGTCACTTATGCCTAGAATACTTAGGTGCCCCGATACGTGGCCAGTAAGCAGTTTTCCCTACTGAGGATCAGAAGAAACTCGCTGACTTAGAGATATCGGAAAGCACTCCTTTTGTCTGTCAGAAACCTGGAGACATAACATCAGCAATTATGCTTATATGGAGCTAAACAGTCAGTGGGGGCCCTAACCGAGGACGTAGGCAGTCCTAACAATGGTTCGGATCCTGAGAATTTCTCATTTGAGCCTTCCTTCTCATCGTGACCTGAAATTTAAACAAGACTCCGTGAATTCACCCTTCCGACTTTGTTCATAAAAGCCTTGCATCATCGAACCAGCTTTTAAGTGGGGGGTGGGTATGTGCAGGGCTTAGCAAGGCCTTAAACTCACATTGGCTGTCGCTACAGCTGCAGTTACTTCCCTTTTTAAACCGATTCTTCACAATACAGTATAGTTCATTGCCATCAGGATTGCGTATATCTCTGAAATAGTAAACTCTAACGCTGTTGTCCTCCAAGAAGACATCAGCGCCGCATCCTAGATCGATTTTACGGTCACCTGTAAAGACCCAACTACATTCTAGCCGAAAATATTCCCCCTCTCGCTTACTACGCGATGGTGAAATGTCAAATGCTCCAGATGTTGCAGCTGCCGGTGGCTCTCAAACTGTAAGAAATGAGCGCATACACCGCTTTTAATTGTAATGCCGTCAGCCGTTCAAATAGTTTAGCTAATTTAAGCAATGTTTTTTTTAATATTCTTTCGTTTAACATAGCAGGTCTAGGTAATAAATTGCTATTTAGTGATTTTTTTAATTTTATAAATAGCTACGATGCATTTTTACTTTTTTAAACGTTTGTGGACAAAAATATGGAACGCTTCGAGTCTTATTTTAATCATAACCCTCTTCTTTGGATTCCAGCAGTAAGAACTTCTATACATAGCAGGCCCAGCGGCGAATGCTTGTTCGGAATAAAAAAAGGTTTAGGAACAAAGATCGGATGCTGCTTTATAAAAAAGAGCAGCTGCAAAGATCGTTGAGAGAAGTGAGAAAGTCAACAGATGCATGAAATGTGCGAAAGTATAGGCCTCTCCTTATTTAATGGACGAACCAATAGTGATCAACAAGGAAGTTTAACTTTCTTAAGAGGCACCGCGTGCTCAACAATTGATTACAGTCTGTTGCAGGGGAACTGGCTTAAGTATGCAACAGACCTAGAAGTTTCCAAATCAACATACTCAGACCACCTACCAATATCCGTCAAAGTAGAGTTAAATTTGCCACAAACCAATACCGAAGTTCAGCAAAATTGCCTTCTTCCAAAACTACGCTGGAAAGACGGAATCTTAGAAAGGTACAAAGCGAATCTTACTCTGGAAATCAATAATATAGAAAATAACGAACTTCTATCTGCTAAACAGGAAGGCAGCCCTGGTATGATTGGGAATGTGAAAAAGCCAGAAAAAAATCATTCGTCTACATTCGTCTGCTAAGACGCATAGTCACCGACCACATAAAACGTATGTACCAGCAAGCAAACAGAAGCTTTAAAATCATATATAATTTGTCGCTAAAAATTGCGCACACCAAAGACAGCAAGTCCTTTTGGAAATTGGCTAAAGCATTGAACGGTACGTTATTTGCCCAAGGAAACAAGGTTGAAGCGACTACTCTGGCGGAATACTTCGAAAAATTGCTGAATCCACCAGTGGACTGGAATGAAATACAATTTGCACTGCCGTATTCCGAAGTAAACTCCTTAGACTCCCCCATAACCCCACAGGAAGTTGAAAAAGTTATAGGTAGGTGCCGCCTGAATAAGGCTCCAGGGGAAGATCGTATTGCTTATGAGTTCTTCAAAAATGCAACTGACCACTTCCTGCAGAAGCTCACGGAAACATACAATTATATATTTACAACCGTCGAAGTTCCAGCAGCTTTCAAAAAAAGTATAATTTTTCCGATTCTCAAGAAAGCAGATCCAAATGATCCATCCAATTATAGAGGGATTTTGTTTCTAAATGTTGTTACCAAGAGTCATCTTGGAGCACTTAACAACCTGGATATGTGAAAACGACCTGCTAAGCGAGTTTCAAGCCGGGTTCCATAAGGAATACTCCACGATTTACAACATATTTATTCTCACAATCATCGCTCGGATTTGCTTGGACCGAGTAAAAAAACTATACGCTTTCTTTGTAGCCTTTAAAGCGGCTTTTGACTCCATCGATAGAAGATCACTATTTCTTAAACTCAGCAACATAGGAGTCTCAACAAAAATTCTAAAGGTTCTGCAAACAATTTTACGAAGGCAATACAGCGGCGGCGTGGGACGGGAAAATCTTGTCTAATCAGTTCCAAACAAACTCTTCTGTTTTCAATATTTTTGGATGATCTAGTTGAATTTCTTCCGGGCGGGTTGAGGGATTTCTTATATGTTAAAACTCTTACTCTACGCCGACGACATCGTAATTTTCGCAGAAACCCCACGCATGCTCCAAATTATGATTAACAAGCTGCAACAGTATTGCCGTATGTGGAACCTAACCTGCAAGTTAATACCAACAAATCCAAAGGTTTTTTCGAAATGGTTGGGGGCGTCACGTAAGGAATGAAAAATGGACCCGGCAGAATGTGGAACTGGATATAGTCAAGGAATACAAATACCTCGGAGTTCTGGTCACCTCACAGGCATCCTTTAAAAAACACCTGCTAGAGAAACTGAAAGAATCTAAACGTGCGATTAATTGCAACTGGAAAGGAAATCTGGGGAAAAGGAATGTTGCATCAAGTGTGAAGGACAAGATTTTTGAGACGGTAATGAGGTCAATAATGTGCTATGCAGCACAAGTGTGGCGGGCTTGGCATTCTGAAGAGGTAGAAAAACTTAAAAGATACTTCCTTAAGAAACTGTTTAGGCTGCCTGAAAATACGCCAACTTACATGGTACATCTGGAAACTGGACTACCAACGCTACATATCTTCACACTTAGACTGCACTTCCTCTATATCAGAAAAGTTTTTGCTCAACCAAGTTATCGTCTTTCCCACAAGGTTGCTATGTATCTTAAAAACCGAAACCTTAATTTCTTTGCGGAATGGTCAAGGCTCAGCCAAGAACAAAAAGTGCTCTTGCACGAACTAATCGGAAATGAAACAAACTGGGAGAGCACACTGAACGAAACGCTTAAAAAAATCCACTACTCAACACGGGAGCACTTCGAGACGCAAAGTCAACAAAGCCAATCAAGATCCACATACAGAATACTACAGCATGAACTTGGGGAAAACAGGTACTTTAATGACCGGAACAGCGTAGAGTCCATCTCAACAATATTCAAAGCCAGAGGCGAACTTTTGCACCTGAACTATATGCCATACGGAAACAACGGAGGAAACGAATGTACGAGTACACTGTGCAATCTGGGAACGGAGGAAACGAATGTACGAGTACACTGTGCAATCTGGGAACGAAGGACGATGTCCGGCATTTTATTGGAACGTGTCCCATATTAAATTCAATCAGGAGATCCTTTTGGGGAAAAAATGTCCTATCACTAAATGAGATCACAAACATCCTAAACGGCGCAAACTGGAACACTGGAACACACAACTTTCTAAAATGTCCATTGAATTATAGGCTACAAATTATAAATGAAGCTTTTTAGTAATTACAAATTACAAATTTATTAATTTCTTTCTCTCTGCTGACGGCAAAAGCCAACGCTTATTTTTGTTATTTTTGTTAAACTTGTAAATATTGTAACAGAATAAACAAATATTACTATTACTATTACTACTATTACCATTTCTCAGCACAGGAAAAGTGTACTTCGTACTTCCATGGCATCAAGAGTGCAGTTCAGTCAATAAGACCAGGTTCGAGAGACAGTCTGCACGCAAGGCCATCAAAACTCCAGAGCGTACAGACAGATCACTTCTTTTAAAACCGAAGATGGCGGGAGCGAGTGAAAGATGAGAAAAGTACTAGCAATGTTCGTGTCGCTTTCAGAATTGTAAGTACGTTTTGACGGCTTTCTTTTAATTTCATTGAAAATTTACGATGGTTCAGAACCATTCAAGACATGTATGGAATTTCGGCAACTAGAAGCACTGTAGTTCGTTTGATTGTTCTGAGCGTATGGAGCAGGCTACGTAAATAAATAAAATCAACATTATTGCCAATACCCAACGTAACGCCACTAGACATTTACTATGATTGAACAATGAGCTGGAGAAATTGGTCATAACATCAATGAAACTCAGTTGAAGATGAAACATGGCAGTAATGGATCTTTAGATAGGACGAGAAGATTTTAAATTTGCTGCAAAAAGGGCCCACCACTTTTTATGACAAAAAAAAGATAAGAAGGACCCTCGTGAATATCCCCGCGGGATATCCGTTTGCCTACAAATGAATTGTTTTGACACCCTTCATGGCTTGGAGACATGTATACAATTCACTCTGTAAGTCAAACGAAAGGCCATTTCGCAACGAGCAGGAGGCATTTTTTGATAATCAAAAAAAAAACTTCAGCCTGGCAGTGTCCAAAACAATTTCATTAGTCTCTCTGCTGATGGTTCTTATTAGAGGCTATTTGACGCGAAAATGCTTCCAACACACACTCCCTTGTCCATCTCCGCCTGGTTTTTCTCTGATAACCTTTAATCTTTGTTTCGTATTTTTCCTTCAACAAATCAGAATGCGGTCACAGATATTCACCGACATAGCTAAAGCGAATTAAATACGCTCGTTGTGGCCGGCTCTTCTACAGCGAGAGGTCCAGAGTGTACGGCATACAGATTGCTAGGTATCAGATAGGCAGGGGTTTTTTTTTGTTTTTTTTTTGATGAATTGATGAATTAATTATTAAAAATTAAATTTTAATTGAAGCACTGCCAAAGCACTCTTTTGTGTGTGTCTGAATGTGGAAAACAAAAACACAACTGACAACATAAGTAATACGACCGACTACTGATAGTCCACCGACATTGACGTAAGTTAGAAATGTTGAAGAAACCGTCGAAAATGTGAAATTACACCAACTGTTCGTTGGTGTGATGATCTATAGGGAGCCTCTGGGGCTGGATGCGCCAAAGTACCATTATTTCAGTTTCGGTTTCTGATAAGGCTTTGATAAGCCTCTAAAAAACTATACTCGTAAGATTGCTTGTTGCGATAGCAGTTGGTAAACAACAACATTTTCGAAACGGATGCATCTAAAAGAAGGGGTCTCAGGGTGGGGATTCAATGGCTTTACAGATTAGGCGGGGATTTATATTAGGTATTTACGGTCACTTAAGCAATCGTAAAACCTTTTAATAAATTGATTGATAGATTTTTGTGATAAGTGCTTTCGATAATCTGGCACGTAATTGTCATTAAAAATAGGTGGCAATTCGCGTGGAGTACGAATAATTAAACGGGTACATGATTTTGTTGGAGAATTTTTTTCCATTTCGACAGAAAATTATACAAACCACGTAGCGTGAACTTTCCAGAAGTGAGGAGGTTGTTAATTAGAACTGAGATTCGGACTGGTTTTGCATCGATATTCCTGGGGTATTTTATCACCTTTTCATTCCGAGACAGAGCATAGAAGTAGAGGTATTGGATATTGGAGTCTTTCATATCCAATCTTCAATAGACCCCGTACATCAGCATACATATACGAGTATTTATGTGAATCAATTAACTTTATATAATGGTAAAGTATCCAAAGGCATACCAGCACTTTCAAAGATTAGATAACAAGAATCCGGTATAGAAGTAGATTCTTCAAAGACTTGACCATAGGCACAATTATGAAAAATAAAAAAAATATTGGTAGTGTCCCACAAGATGCAGGTTTATGGCCTCTATTGTTGGACTTATTGTAGAATGTAATGCGTGTATTTCTGATACCAACAACTTCCGACTCTTGCATCAACTTCAATCCATTGTTGCACTGACAACTTAGTACATTTTATTGCGATTAGAGGGTCTTAATGTGCACTACGATGCCTGACAGAAAAGCAAGTGACAACTTATAAGCAATTGTATAGGGTAGCCAACTTTACTCATATTGCACCGTGATTTCCATAGATAAGGCAGTGTACACCTCATCAAGGTATGCCGTGGGGCTTTGAAATTAGTGTCCAAATGCAACGCTCACACCTCGGGTTCTGACACTAGACTAACCAATTTCTGTGTATTCATAAATAAATTGATGGCACCATCAGCCCAGTGTAGACCAGAGAGATTGGGCCTCTACATTCACTGTACTGTTCTTCTTGTCTTTTTATGTAAACGTGAGGGCACTCTTTGTCGACTCTTAACGAGACGACGAACTTGGCCAGTATGACAGACAGACCACCACCGGTCCTGGTCTGATAGGGGCAGAAAAAGAGCCTGCCACTTCAGTTTGTGCACCAATCCTACCATATATTCTTAAAAATGTAAATAGCTATTAAGCATGAGACACGAGCCTCAAATATCGACCCCATGAACCATATTACTTTTGGAAGATACGAACATATAACGTATACATAGAAAACATCCTCTGGAATGGCCGACGCAAATGAGATACACTGAATAGGAAAAGGAAACCAGTAGGTATAGGTATTAAGTGAGAAGCATACTCGTAAAGCATTGACGATATCATTTTGTTCCAAGAGAACCATTGTAGCAACTGTGCCCATGGTGGTTGTTCTTCTTACTTACAATTAGTCGAATTCCAGACCTTGACGGTACGATCTCAACCGCAAGAGATGATGATTGGATTTGAGTACAAAAACGAACCATGACATCCAGTCACTATGCCCATCTTCTTGGATGTTGTACTCACACTCGGATGAAGTATTTACTGTCTTATCCCGAGAATCGGGAGAGAGGATCCAGAGAATGTCCTTGGTATAGTCTTCGCAGCGATCAAGTCGTAGAGAGAGCATACTTGCCATCTGCTGAGAGGACAACCACACTGATTGAGAAAAAATACTTATACAGACGCTTCTGTGGGAAGCTGTAGTTATTCTTCTCATCGCGGGTCAATTTCCAGACAATGACAGTTTTATCGTGAGAACCGGAGATGATGATGACATGCTTTAATTGAAAATTTTCTTTTGAAACATAATCGACACGCGTCAAACCCCGAGACCAATACAGCTTCTTATGTCTTCAAAGTGGACATCAAACTTGCACTCAACGTTAATATCGGAAAAAATTCACCCTACAAGAAATGACAACAAATAACGCATTCAGGATAATAGAATCTGTAGATTTCCAAATGGAAGTAAAATGTAACGTAAAGTTCACTTCCACTTAGTGTCCTGCTTAAACTGCCAATTAAATCGACTACGTGCCGATCTGTTACTATTGATATCTATTATACTGAATGTATATTCATTCAGAGTTGTAAATGTGGAGTTTTATAAACTTTTCCTCGGACTTAAATTCTAATCCCTGGCCCAGATAACCAAATTTACGCTGCATGCCTCAAGCTTCTTGGACTGATATGCCGCCAACCTACACAAACGCCGAGGAACAGTATGTAGATTCAGTGTCACAACTTCAACTAAGCAATGACTTACAAGAAAAATAGGAATGATGGTAGTGGCTTTGGTGCTGTGCCTGCAAAAAATCATAAATCGAGTATGGAAATATGAATGCATGTCTAATGACAGGAATATCAGTTATCTATGTCCTGTCTTGGAGTATGGCGATCACATTTGCTAGAATTATCGATGCACAGCTTAAGATCGAGCTTGAATATTCTGAATTTGATATGTATAATAGTATTCAATGTCTGGAACTCAAGTCGTTGGCTGATTGTGGGACCACCTCACAAAAACTAATATACTCGTAGTTATGCTGTGCACTCGCTGGATTTTATCAGCTATCGAAAGACTTTTTTTTTTTAAATAAGTTAGTGGCATTATCTTCAAGAAGTTCATCCAATTGTTAGGCACGCTCCCGGACAGAGCCTTTATATAGTGCCAATGATAATTGTTTTCCCAAGGATACATACTAAAATTAAGATGTTTAAAATCACCTGCAAAGGGAATAGTGAAGTCAGAAGTAACTTTTTTTTATTTTCGGTATACAATGCAAGACTTGAACTCAACATTTTCTGCGTAGTAGCAGTAGTTGACTAATTGACGACAGCTTTTACTGCATTTCGATCATTATACAATTGGTGAGGAACTTTGCACATACTATTCTGTATTAGCTTTACTTAGGTGCCTAGTATCTGTATTCTCGTTATCAATTCATCAAAAATATTAGCAATTCTGCCTCATCCTCCATCCCAACGCTCATTTACAATGACATTCTAGCTGTCAGCTCTTTGGACAAGGCCAATCTGCTTGCTGCACACTTTACGGCCAGCTCAACACTCCCAGATTGTGCTTTGTCTCCGCCAACACTTGAGTGCGTCGAATCTTAAATGGGATAAATCCACTTTCGCACTCGTGTAGTAGCAAGAGTTCTTAAAGATTTTAACATTCACAAATCCGCTGGTCCAGATGGTATATCTCCCCTTCTTCTGAAGAGGTGTTCTTTCTCGCTGGCAAAACCACTGCGTAAGCTTTTCATCAATCCTACTCCTTAGGAAAACTCTCTTCTTCAATGAATTTGAAATTAACTTTCGGAACATTCAATTCAAGTTGTCTTGGATGGTTTCAAGTTTGATATTCACAAAATAAATGCTGGTGTACCCCAGGGCTCCGTTCTGTCTCCGTCTGTTATCTCTAATCCAATATATTCCTTTGCTGACGACAGTACTCTCTGCTTCTCATATTCGTTCCCGGATTCACTTCCCTGCTCTTCGGCTGTTGAATGGGAATGACAGCGTATGTTAGGCTCATTAAATTCATTAAACCACTAACAGAGTAGAATTTAATGCTTCGAAAACACAATGCCGTCTGCTGTCGTTAAAGCGAAATTAAAACACCCAGCCATTATCCATGGATGGCACCTGCATCGTCGAAACCGATAAACTTTCCATTCTCGGTATGTGTGTCAATGACAACTTAATGCTGCGAAATGTTTAGGTTTCCTCAAGCGATGTAAGGAATACTTTACCCCCTCTGATCTGGCCTCAATATATAAGGAGTTTATCCGCCCGAAATTGGAGTGCAATGCCCACATCTAGTCAGGTGCTACCAAAATATCTCTGCACCTGCAAGATAGGATTCAAAACCGTGCGATAAAACTCATAGGTGATACTAATATCACTCAAACAATGGACACCCGCGAACACCGACGTAATTTCTCGTGTCTCACTGCGTTTTATCGCTATTTTCACCACCAGTGCTCCATAGAAATCGCCAGTAGCATTTCGTCCCTTCAAACTTTTAATCGTAACACCCGTCTCACTATGAATGCTCATCAGTATACCCTCAAGCCCACCTTCGGACGTACTCTAAAATATAGTGATTCGTTTCTAAGGCGTACAACTCGCTTATGGAATGCCTTGCCTAGCTCTTTATTTCCTAGTCATTATAACCTTCAAACATTTGAAACCAATGTTCACTCTTTCCATCCTCACTGTTCCTCTCTTTCCATCCTCACTGATTTTCCTTCGCCCGCGCTGTGTGCACACATTTTAAGGGTATTTAATCCCTTGAGCGCGCTCAAATTATAAAAAAAAAAATTTGTAAGGCCATGACATGAAAGGATGTCCCATTTGTGCAGTAAAGTGTTGCCAGGGTTATTAAAAATGGAGCGCTATACGAACGATCAACGCGTTTTCATTGCTGAGCAATGGTTTAAAAATAATGAAGCTTTGACAGCTACATACAGTTCGCAATTTTCGTACAAAATATGGTCAAATGTGAAGAGATTAATGCAAAAATTCAGGGAGACTGGATCAATTAGTGATGTTAGACATTTGTGCATAAATTGCAAGGCAATAAGACGGTGTAACATGCCGTACAGCTAGGGTTGCCAACATTTTTTCGGCCGACCATAGTATTTCTCAGAATAAGCCTCAGAAACACTTCAAAGAAATGTAGTATTTTATGAAAAGAATAAGCAAAAGGCAAAGATATACTAGTTACTTATTGATTTTTATAAAGGATTATATTTTTTAACACTTCTTGTATTTTTTAACAATTGATTGTCTACAATAAAATAAAAATGTTAATATGCTTTATCGCATTCAATTTTTAAATTAATGTATCGTAGATTAAAAGTTCATTTTTTGTTAATTCATAATCGAAAATATCCTTTCTATAAATACTGAATTGGCGGAATAGATTTTTTTTTAAAATACGAGTATGCTGCCATTTTTGGTCTGTGGTTCTGTCGGTAAACTCACTACAATCTTTTACTTTTAGATAAATTTCGCTTAATATTGTTTTTCTTGTAAATTTAGAACATCTAATATTGTTTCACAGGCATCATATGAAACCTCGTGTTTTAAGTTTAATTTTTGGATTTTGCATAGCCAAATGCTTTCATCATAATCAAACTATTTATTAAGATGTCCCACACATTTATCAACGAATATTTGAAAATCCCTTTTAATCTCATCACTTTCTGTAAAGGATTTGTCCTCTAAGGATTGCAATATTTTTCCCAATATGTGTAGGACACTCCTCCCCTAAACTAATGAAATAACCACTCAAATACTTCCAATTCATGTTATGTATTCATGTATGTGGCCCACGCAAGGTAGCAATGAAAGTCACCTGGTACCAACATGTCGTTTCAAAACATGCCATTCACCTTCAACAGGAGCAACAAATTTTGTAAGCTCTTCTTTTTCGAACTGCAGATACAGGTGTAAATTTTTAAAATTATATTTTCAACATCAATTCTTAAAAAATTCATTGCATGCTTAACTGTGTTGTGAACTATGTGCGCGTGACAATTGCCCTTCACCAAATTAGAAACTGCTTCTTCTATATTTTTATAAAGGGAATGGTGGACTTGTTGGTATTGTCTACGCTCAGACCAGACATCCTATCAAAGGAAAGGTTGTGCTGGAATAGTGATTTGTTTATAGCCTCGCACACCCCATTTGCTGACGCATCACAATTTTCATAAATTGTATACGAATAACTTTTGTATCCCATTCTCAATATCAAAATATTGAACAACTAAATGAAATAGTTTCATATTATTACTTGCATCAGTTTGCAAACAAAAATATAAATCTGGGACACAAATCATTCAGTAAAGTTTGTAAAGTGTAAGGTCCTAAAGCACCAGTGCTTCCATTTTATATGATTTTGTTAAGTTTCATGGGGCAGTCCATGGGATTGGAGCAAGTTCACTGGTTCTTATCTTGTCATCACAAGTATTTTCAAGGGAAACAGAAGTAGTGAAAGACCCCAATGAACCAAAAAAGCGATCTAACGTAGAAGTTTCCTTGCAAACCTTGGCTTGAAATTTAATTAGGACTTTAGTTTCAAGAGTCAAGCAAAGACTGTAGCAAGAGAAAGCATTTGTTTGACGTTGTCAATTTTGACATTGACATAACAGTTTGGAATGCAGCAAGATAGGGGCGCGTTCGGGTACATGCACATCGCACCAGTCGAAAGGTAATCATACTCGTAAGGAGGTGCGTTCCCTTACAAAGTAAGGGATTTGTTTGATATTACATAGAATCGGTGTTCCATCGGTTCCATCCAGTGAACCACTGAAATATAGTATTTTTGCGTGCGATTATATTTCTTCAACAGGATTAAGTTTTACCGGAATGGTTTTTTTTTTTTTAGAAATGACTACTTCCTCCCTCATTACTTACAACCTCTAAGATTCTTGATGGAGAGATTTAAACAGTTTTTTTTTTAATTAATTTTCGTGGAGTTGTGTCCCATTCAGTTTCAATGGCGTCTTGAGGTCTGCTACGTTATTGAATAGTCGTCCGCCTGGAGTGATATCCGCACACATTCTCAATTATATTGAGGTCAACAACACAAGGTATGATATTCCTGCCCAAATCTAGACTCCACCTCCGCCTTGTTGTCGACGTCTTAAAAACAGCTCGTCCTGTCTCAAATCATGAAAATAATTGCGAAATTCGTCAGGTCCATCAAGGCAAAAGCGTTACTCACCGGGGAAGATGACAGTTCCCCAACGCTTCTTCCATCTTAAATGATTTCTGGCAAAGATCAAACGGGCGTTTCAATGACGTTGTAGTAATGCGCTTTTTCTTTTCAAACACCTTAGTCGAAGATGTTGCGCTTCTGCTAACACACACTGACAAGTCCTTAGTTTTCTGTCTACATTCGAAATTCCTGGTGATACCGCGATTTCCCTTGTTGTTGCTTTCGAATTTGACGCTTTTCTTAGTAGGGATCGTCGATTTGCTGATATATTTTCGTCCAGGTAGGAATCTTTTCTCGTAGTTTTCTGGATCCTTTAAATAGCTTTGCAATTTTATTGACAGAATATCCCTCTTGACTCATTCTTTTAATATTTTAGATCTTCGTTTGGTTTAACATCTTTCCAGATCTCATTTTTAACTTTTTTACTTCTAAGGCCTCTTTAAATAATTTCTTTTAAATTAAATCACTAAAACTGACAACACGGGGTGGCCGTGGTGTAGTGGTACTAGCTATCGCTTCTCACTCGAAAGGTCAAGGTTCGAATCCTAGCCACAGCAAGTTTTCATTTGTGTAATTGGAACTCAGTTAGAAAAATCTGCGTGTGAAGGCATAACACTGACATGTAGATTTGGCTGTTGTAGGGTTTTTCAAGCACAAAACAACCGTTAAAATTCACAACCTCACATTCCGAGAGCAGAAAAATCTCTCCGTCCTATTCGGACTCCCACCCTTGGAGAGTCAATATCGAAACCAAAACAGACCTGAGTTTCAAACCACTACATCACAAACTTTCTTTTCTTCTCCTTCTATCTTTCCGCCCGCGCTCGGGCAACAGTATAAGGGTATTCATAACCCCTTAGGCGCGCGTAAATTATAAAAAAAAAAAAAAAAGTGACACGGCGAATGGAATCCGCAACTCAACTCCCAATGTAATTAAATCCTGTCTCAACTACTTGTCGGGGGTAATTAGGGACAAACTACAAATTCAAAGAAAATTAAGGGAGGAAAAGAATTTATGGTGATTAGAATTTTCTTTGAAATTTGCAATGATTACATAACGGTTATATTTGCAGCACATACGGAATAAAATTATTGACAAACACCGAAATCATCAGTGGGGTGTCTCAACCAGTTGTCGAGGAGTGTATGTATAAATCCATTACTGGTGATGAATAACTAGAACAAGGGAAAAATGTATTTATTTACGTGTTTACTCATAACTGCGTTGTCAGTAATTTGGATATAACAAGGGATCATCACCTCTATACTACGGTGGTGGCCTTAATCGACAGCGGCTACATCGAGAGTACAAACATCAGAGCTACGCGTAATCCTAACTCGATTTACAATCGACAGGACTTTTTTGGGTGGCCCAGCGACATTTCACATAAGGAAATATCTCAGGTAGTACAAATCAAGATTCTTGATGTACTATAACATAGATAAGTATTAGGTGGCGCAAAAGCCATCACCCTATCGGAAGATGGTATAACTTTTGCAAATGGCGGCAAATGTCAATTATACCTTGACATTTGTGAAGTAAACAGATACAAAATATACGTCAACAAGCCATGAATCGCTATACTCTTAAACAACGCGGAATAATTGTTACGATTTTTTTGCGGAATAATTCGTCAGTGGTGTTGGTGCAGCGTGAATTTCGACGCAGATTTTCTGGTAATCCGACACCAACTGGGCAAACACCGTTGACGTTTAGCCGCTCGCTTAGAAGAGTATGGGACAACAAGTGATGTTGCCAGGTCTGGCCGGCCCCGGAGCAGCCGTTCTACTGAGAATATCCCAGCTGTGGTTGAAAATGTCGCAGAGGACCCCGGAGTATCGCCCATACGACGTGCGACGCAATTTGGCATCAATCGGCGGTTTTTACACAGAATTTTGGTGAAAGACTGTAAGATGTTCCCTTAAAAAGTGCAGACAGAGCATCAGCTGTTAGCTGTTGACCGCCAAGTGCGTGTAACCTACGTTCAAGCCATCCTGAATCTCAACCACGAGGGAGACAACTTTTCATCGAAAATCATCAAGAGCGACGAGGTCCATTTCCATCTCTGTGGATATGTGAATAAGCAAAATTATCGCTTCTGGGGCACCGAAAATCGGCGTATAACCCACCAGCTCAAAGTTGCTGCATGGTGTGCTGTTTACGCTGGTGGCGTCATTGGGCTTTATTTTTTCAAAAAGCGCCGCGGGCCAAACGACTACTGTGTGGACGGTGAACGCTCAATGCTCAACGAGTTTCTCCTTCCTCATTTGGATGAATTGGGACTGGAAAACATGTGGTTCCAACAGAATGGAGCAAGAGCGCATACTGCACGGGCCACAACCGAAATTCTGAGGGTAGCATTTCCGGTTCGCCTAATCTCTCGTTACGGCGATTTGCACTGACCGGCCAGATCGCCTGATTTAACCGTTCCAGACTTCTTTTTGTGGGGTTTTTTGAAGTCTCGAGTCTATGTCAACAAACCTCAGACTCTCGAAGCCCTCAAAGAGAATATTCGTCAAGAATGCGAGGACCTGTCGCCAGAAGTTTTGGCTAGAGTGATGGACAATGCCACAAATCGGGCCCGAATGGTCATTAATACTGACGGCGGCCACATAGCCGATAAGACATCAAATAAACATAATCCAAAAGTAAAACCAAAATTTTCATTAATAAAAAAAAAATTACAGTCAAAGAACAACGGGTGACAACTTTTGGCCCACCTTGTATAACCCTGTACTGTATACTTTTTGAATCAATAAAAAATGTACAACTTTTAATTAAAAACCTCTGTTTTCTATCAAAATTACTTGTTGCGCGAATTTTGTGACACCCGTTAGTTCTATCAAAGATGACTCACACTATGTGCCAATAGATAAGAAATGCGATTTCCTAATTTGTTAACACAGAAACGTTGATTAGTTGAAGAGAGTAGAACATGAAGACAAGATGGCAACTAGAAGTTGGAATAGTTGTCGCATCTTCAAAGCAATTTTCATTTAGTCTTACTATACAAGACAATAAAAAAAAAATTACTCTGAAGACCCAGGCGGAAATCAAAGTTCAAAAACATTATGTTCTTCACGCTCTATTCAAAGCTTCTCTCTGAAGATAAGACTTATCGCTATGTATTAAAAGAAAAAAAAAAACTAAATAACTTCTCGGATGTTGACAAAACCTTTCAAATAACTTTTGAAGCGAAAATACAATAAACATTTGCACATTAAATTTTTTTTGTTTTAAGTTATCATATTATTTATTTTTTTATTTTTATTTATTTATTTTCATTGATTGCAAATATATTGAGATATACTCGTAATATCTTATTCATATGTGAAAGCACAATAGAAATTAGAAAATTGAATGAATAAAGCTTAGCAATCGATAATTTTTACCACCAAATTATATTAGCAATCGGACTTATATATTGTAGATACATTTAAAGTAACGACTTGTTTAATCTATGTTAATAGTTCGCTCTGATTAAGAAAAAAGTGTAAGCCAATAAACAGGTGAGTACTCAATTCTCTCTGGAGAATTCTTCTAATATGACTTGGTAAGAAGTTCCACAACCGGATAGCATTGATAAAAAACTGGTGTTCAGATATACGACAAGAATACGAGTATCTCGGACGCAAAATATGTCACGGTGTCATTGATAAGGACATTTGCAATTTATCAAACAGACAACTAGGCCGATGTGCCTGCACGATGTTGAAGAGCATTATTAATGTGCGATACTACATGAGGTTATTGAAAGATAGATTGTTAATTTGTCTGTAAAAAGTAGATACCCGGTCATATCTCCGCAGGTCATAAATGTATCGTGCCGTATTATTATATGCAGGCGGTTAGGTGCTGTAAAAATAGGGTAGGAAATGAGAGGTGTCAACCTGGCGATACCCAGTGTTATAGCGGTTTCTACACATTAATTGTGCTTATTTTATCTCCAAGTGGTAATCACCGTGTACCACCGCGAGTTCTGACCAGCAGACAAAAATAAGAGACCTATAAACGGGACAGCGGATAAATCAACGGTGAAGTAAAATCGCGGAATAAAACAAATGAGACCTTATCCGGGCTACCCCGGCATATTTGGAGCTCAGGCCTGTAAAGATTTCCGAGACTAAGTTGGGGTCTTTGAAAAAGATAGTGGCAGGGTTCACATCCCCGAATGGATTACTGGTCTCGGTACAACTGACCTGTCGTCCTAGGGGTATTTATGTATAATGGGTTGTGCCACCGAGATAACTGCACGGCCATGGAAAATAAAACAACAACAAGCCTCGAATACATACGGATCTATTGTTGAAAACCCCTGCAAACGAAACAAGCACAACGAACTTCGGATCGCATGTGAATGTTGGGTCCCTCAATAGGACACGCAGCGGAACAACTAGCGGACACCCTGGACTGCTGCAAAGCAGATACTACCGACACCCAAGAAATACAATGGGATGCGATACTACGGCGATTGTTATTGACGGCAAAAGCACAGTCTATTTGGATGCGGATGCGGTGCTAAAGGCAGACTTTGCAAGAAGTCTTGTTTTCAGGCATGTTAACGAGCGCCACGTAACGATCCATATTAACATTAAATTTGCTTTATATGCGCGCACGCCCGCACAGAGGAGAAAGATGACGACACCAACGATGGCTTCTACGAGCTCTTAAACAAGACTTACGAGCGGCGTCCTGGCCATGACATCAAAATTGTCCTCGGCGACTTTATTTCAAAGCTAGGAAGGGAGGGCATCTTTTGCAGTACTGTCGGAAAGTATAGCCTGCACGACACCACCTCCGAATAACGGTGGTTTCAGGCTAATCGACTTTGCGGCGGGGCGAAACATTTTCGTTAACACATCTCGATATTCATAAGGGGACTTGGAGAATTCCTGATCAGTCAACCGTCAACCAGATTGACCACACGGCATTCCTCCAGTATTATCGCATTATTACCTTGTTATAGCCTAGGTACTGTTGCGGATATCCCGAACATCGCAAAGGCAATCTAATACTTTGACGTCGGACGGCTACAATTGCAAGAAATCGTCAAATCCTTTTCCAATTGAGTCTCCCTTAATCTCTTAAGAGGTCCTATCCCGCCAGCATCAAGTATCGAAGACCAGTGGAAATATTGCCAAAAAGCCATCAGAGAAGCCGACTCTGACGTGCTGGGTTTTCAGGAATACAATTCGGAAGTTTTACCAAGTATAAACCAAAATCATGCCACTGACATAAACCCCGAACCGAAGCATGTAGAAATGAACAAGGGAACGTAGTAGTAATGTTGAGTATATGGAAAGAGCATTTCTGTAGACTGGATAAGGGCGATGACGAACCAAATACCAGTATCAGGCAGAATGAACCTTTCAACCTGGATGTTGATGTTCATCGATTTTAAGGCCGCATATGACAGCATCTACATACATAGACGAGCTATACAGGCAATGTCTAGCTCTGGCATCCTTGCCAAACTCGTCCGTTTATGCAGGATGACGATTTAGAATGCACGCTGCTCCATCAAGGTCGGTAAAGAACTCCCCGAGGCCTTTGATGTCAAAAAAGGATTTAGACAAGGTGTTGCGTTGTCAGACGACTCCTTTACCATCATTCTTGAAAGAAGAGTGCAAAACTCCATCGCCAACACAAGCGGCACAATTGTTCAAAAGTCCGCCCAATTACTCGCATACGCCGATGATATTGACATAAGGGATGTCATTGGCGCTTCGCAAGCATTGTTACGGAAGCAGTGACGATAGGTTTAACGGTCAATGAGGGCGAGACCAGTTATATGTCGTCAACCAGAAGCGACGCCCAACACTAACGTCTCGGACAGAACGTTACTCTCGGCAGATATAATTTTGAAGTAGTTAAGGACTTTGTCTACCTAGACTCGAAGAAACGAAGAATAACTCTTTCCAATCACTGCTTCTTTGGGCTAAGAAGGCAATTAACTAGCAAAGCCCTCTCCAGAACAACAAAAGCGACCCTATATAAGGCCTTAATAATCCCAGCCTTGATCTGTGGCGTAGAAGCATGGATGAGGGTGCTCTTGGCTGTTTAGAGCGGAAAATTATTTTTCGGGTGATTTTCGTGGAGGAAGAGATACAACAACTAACTGTACGGCCTGTATAGCGCCATCGACTCAGCCAGAACAGTGAATGCCCAACGACTGAGATGGCTGGTTCAGGTAGACCGGGTGGACACCAAGTCTTCGAATCGGCCCCCGAGGAGCAGCGCAGTAGTAAGAGCAGAGAGACCGCGACTCAGGTGGCACACGCAAGTAAAAGGGGAACTCAGCCAACTTAGCGTTCGAAACTAGAGGAAACTGGCTAAAGATTGAGCTGGCTGCAGACGTTTTTTGGTTGAGCACCAGGTCTACCTCGGAGCGTAGCGCCACCTTAAGTAGGTAAGTAAGTAAGTTTTCTTCTGCTAGAGTAACTAGAAATACAATTTTCGAACACTTAACAACCATCTATTAAGATTAGGAAAATAAGTGTTTTACTTCTAATAGGCAGTCTTGAAGTCGAAGTTGCGGAAACAATAAATTTTCTAAAGCTTTCTAGGATATTACTATGCATTTCGACATTAGGGGATTTAAGAAGAGCCCATTTTCTGCTGACCACTGTGTGGGTGATCTCCATTGATTTCGTCCATTCCGTCCTATGATGAGACCAAGTAGGCAGCTTTTGTTCTATTGAAAATTGTCGGCAGATATTTGGATAAATGACTGTATTATTGTTGAACGAAGCTCATGTATGTACAATGAGAACAGAAATGGACCGAGAATCGATCCCTGAGGAACACATCTAAATGTGGGAAGGAATTCTGAAATACAGTCACTAACCGCCACAATCTGTTTTCTATAGCATAGGTAGGAAAATATCAACTTAACAGAGGTGAGTGAAAAATTATTAAATTTGCCACACAAATTACTGTGTCAAAGGTTTTTGAAAAATCCAAAAGTACCTAAAAAGTTACTTTACCCATATCTAAAACTCTCCTTATATCTTCAATAACATTTAAAAGTGCTGTTATGCAGCTCTGTTTTTATCGAAAACCGAGTGTTTGGGTGGGAGGATATTTTGAGCATGAAGATAACAACTCATTTGGTTTCACATAGCTCTTTCAAACACTTTTGATGGGAAGGGTATAATTGTTAAGAAGTGTCTTAATTAGTCTATACAATATTAGTTTCAGGACTTAAGTGTTAAAGCCGCTCCATTCCGAGAAGGGTCAGATATCTGATAAATTGAAAAACATCCAACTCAGAAGCTGAAAAATAGATAATTAAACTTAATTATATCCAAATCTCATAGTTATCCAAATTTTTGACGTTCAATGAACAAATTGAACAATATCATAACGAAACAGATGTGTTACCGATTGGTGAATAAAGCATATTCGACAGAAATTTTGCAAATTAAAAGTTTTCCAAACTTGACCAGGAAGTTTTACTTCAATCAACATATTAAGCAGCCCTTGCGTAGGGATGAAACTTCTTTGTCCTTTAGCATTTCCTTTATCTCCTATCATTTCAACTTTCTTCTAAAGTTTAGCAGATGTTATTGGTATTGGTATGGCATTGGTACATAAAATGCCGATTCTAAATTATATTCAGAAAAATGGACATTTATAGTAGGAATGAATATTTCCTTGGAAATAAATATGACTATTGATCTAGACTGAATGTTGTATTAACTGGTGGCGCTGCTCTTCAAGTAATGACCGAAACTGCGAACATAATACTCGTATGACCATCAGTTGGGTTCGCGAAGAAGACTGACCTATCGATGGCCATGTAAGATCGTGCGGTTATCGATAATTGACTATATCCTGTGGGTCTATGTGAAGTCACTTGCAGCAGTGATGCATTATTAATGTTAAAAGCACTTCTCCAAAAATTAGCAAAAAAAATGGCCGACGCACCTGAAGAATGATAAAGCATTTTTTAAAGAAAAACGGATTAGAATAGTCTGAAAGTTCCTTTCAACCTCACTCCATTAGGAAGATCCTCATACCTCTGTGGAGAACGTTTCGCACTGAACTTTGAATCTCTACGGAATGCCTTACCATTTAAGTCCAAGACCCATATCTTAGCGTTTAGTTGAAGCATTAATTTATTTAAGATTTAGGATATGCATACCTATCTCGACTTTAATCTATAAATCAAGTTTGATTTTTTAATCAAAAAAAAAAAACAGTCCAATCTCTGTTAAGTGCTGAAGATCAGTGAAATTGATATCACGAAGCCGTCAAGAATTCCGCAGGTGATATGCTGGTTTTCACCCGAAAAGCCTTGCAAAATCTTTGGTTTGATGAAGAGTGCAGGGAAACACATGTAACAACCCGTCTATGAAGCTGCGCATCGACTCGTGCGATGTACGAACAAAGGATGAGGGAAACTTGTAGAGATGAATAGGAAAATTTAATATCGTAACCACTCCTGCAGACTGTTAAACAGCAATGACGGCATAAAATCCACTGTTAGACAGAATGAAACTTGGCTATGAATGCCAAGAGAGAAATTGTTTCAGATGAATGGAATCTCAGCATCGTCTGCCTGATCCAAAAGCGCCAGGCGAATGCCTGAAATGCTTGTCGATGATTTAACCAAATATTCACACAATGTCAGATGTAAGGAAAACTCAAGAAAGATGGATGCTTATTACCCCTTGATCGATTTTAAGCAATTTAAAACAGTGTCGGTCGCAGATTATTGGGTCGAAAGCAGTTTGAGTTGATCCTGCAACTTTCTGCCAACACCTCAGCAGAAATAAAACGAAGATTCACTTTTGCCAATCAAAGTTGCTACGGGCTAAGAAGACAATCGAGTAGTAAAGCCATATCCCGAAAAACTAAAAAACTCTACACAAGACCTGGATTGTCCCAGTCTTACTTTATGGCGGTGAGCCATGGACTCTATCGATAGCGGATGAAAATATCCTCACTCGTTTCGAGGAAAAAGTCCTCCCGTTTGCGTTGAAGAGCTTTGGAGAAGATTCAACGACCTAGTCAGAAAACTAGACATCAATCGCCTGAGATGGCTAGGACATGCAGACCGAATGGACATCAATGCTCCGACCCGCAGAGTCATCGAATCTAACCCGCAGGGACAACGCACTTTAGGTGCCACGCACAAATAGAAGTGAACCTAACCCGACTTGGAGTGCGCATCAGGATGGCGTTGGGTAAAGATCGAGCTAACTGGAGAGGACTGTTAGTTGAGGCCAGGTTCACCCCGAATTGTAGCACCACCTATGTACAATTTAAGTAAGTTTGAATTGATCAGCATAGTAGTGCAGGATGTTGTAGTGAATCGCAGAAATTTACGTTGCACAGTTTCAGAACATACATAGAATGGATAGTACGGGGAGCAAACTCGAGAAGTAGCCTAACGAAGATGTTGTAAAAGAATTTTTAGACGGCAATTCTTTGGACTATCGTTTAACAAAATTTAGCTCATATTTAGCCTTGCTAGTTTTAGAAACAATCATTGCAAATAACGCCCAAGTCCCGCATTGAACTGATTGGGTTGATGTATAGTAGGTTCAGTTAGGAAGCGTCATAACATGGATTAGCGTTTCGTTATATTGAGCTCGAGGATGTTTTTGTGGCACCAAATTGAGAATCTATTAAGTTCATCATGTAAATTTTAAGAGTCATAAAAATTAGAATGCTTTCTACAGATCATCGTTATAAGCAAATAACATCTGTGGAAGTAGTAGGAAGTAGTTTAATACGCACTGTACCCACCATCATGGGTAGGATATGTAGAGCTATTGGATATACTATGTGCTCCGCCCCAAAGGGTCTCAAATTTTTACTTGAATGGACAACACAATAGAGAAAGACCTTAGGTCTTCGCCTTAAATTGCGTGAACAAGTATTGTAGAATAGTTTAGGTCCTATCCTATCTGAAAGTGCGTTACAGGGGGCAGTTGGGCAAAGACCGCACTAACTGAAGAGGAGTTACAGCCCGGACTGTAACGCCATACTTATAAGGGTTTCTTCTGTATCATCAGTTCAGGCTCCAATAAGTTATTCATAAAGTTGTAAACCATTTGAGGGAACATGTCAGTACCAAAACCTTCAGATGGGAATGTGAAAGTACCTTATCCCAAACTAAATTCGTGTAACCTGTAGGACTTTTCTAATTACAAATACATAAACATAACTTTAGTTTCCAATCTAAGTTTAAAAAGAAGAAAATGCAGAAGAAAGTTTAACATTACTCACTTCCTCTGCCGCTGCCTTTTCGTTTCGCCATAGTGTAGTGTAGTTCGTGTAGAATTTCCAATCAAAATCCCAATAGATACGTGATGACCGTTGTGTTCCGCTCTCAACAAGGAACCAACGATAAAAAAAAAAAGGAAACAAAATTCTGCTACCTTTGCTCTACTCCTTCAATGGTGGTGGCGAGTAAGCAACATTTTTTCCCGGGGAATCCCTGTTCAAATCTCCGTTATCACTGACTGTTACGCGCATCTATACACACTCAATAAACATGTATTCAAAGGACTCTTCTTTTATTTGATTTTTATTTTTTATTTTCTGTAAAATTTACGTATGCATTCGCCAATCATACGCAAATCACACTTTTGATTTACACACACACTCGCTTTCAGTCATCCTTTAAATGGATAATTTCACTTTCATTGACTGAATATTCACACCGACGAACAAAGAACCAAAAAAAAACGAAATTGAAGGAAAAATTGAATAAAAGTTCGATAAAGGATTAAAAGGATAACACCAGCTTCCATTCACTTTCTACTTTAGTTGTGGGAGGCGGGGAGGTTAGGTGGTTGGTAGAGATAAGTAGGCGTGTATGTGAATAGTAAACTACAGTTGATAAATATTTCACTTCGATTAATATTCTAAGGATAAAATATTGTGTTCGTGTAAAAAGGTCCTTCTTCGATTGTTGGTGTAGAAAATTGGTTGTAAAGAATCGAAAAATTGGTTGGGGGTCTGATATGCCAAATTCTAATCCTTTTTGTTTTTCTTTTTTCTTTTTCTTTTTTTTGTGCTTGTTTGTTTCGCTCTTTTTTCCTTTTTGACGGGTATTTTTCCGCTCCTTGAAAACGTACGGTAAATGCTACTTCTTATCAGTGCCTATCAAGCACACCCATAGAGAGTTATATCTGGGGGGGTGTGGCGTTACAATTGACGCTGGCGTGTCAATAAATCCTCGTCTCGACCTTGTTTATCAAGTTCCTTTCCTTCAGTCTCTCACGAATATTCGCAATCGAAAATCAAAGGATAAAAAAAAACAAAAACAAAAACAAAATTAAACAGAAAAAATTTGCACAATATTCATCGGCACTGGCACTGTTCACTTTCACTGTTCATTACGGGGTTTTCCCACTTATCCATCCATCAAATTGGGTTGTGTGTCCTTCAGCTGGTGGTGGTGGCGCGATGGTGGATGTCCGGACTAAACTACCACCTATCAAGCACCTAAATCCAATCGCGATACGATGATAACAATTTACAACTGCACGTCACGGTGTTGCGATGATGAAACAACAAAATAAGATTCACAGGAGGTAAGTGCCATCAATTTTTTCAATCAAATTGCGAAAAGCAGGAACATATTGAAAGAATATGATGAAAACCAATAGGAAGAAAAACAAATGATAGAACACTGTTAAAAGCAAAACAAGACGAACGCACTTGAGATAGAGGAATCCGAAAAAAGTGCGGTATTGTGACAAAACTGAGGAACAGCGAAAAAATCTATGCACACAGCGCGCGAGGAGCTTCTTCTAATCAACAAAAAAAATTATAAACTAGAGAAGACGACGGAAAATCGACGCAATACGTCCTTCTCTGGCGACGACAAGCAACGATGTCTCACATCACAATCACCGATTCACCGATTCACCGATTCACACCAGACACACTCTTGCAAGTTCGACTACAGCGCACAGTCGGTGTGTCGAACAATTTCTCTCGCATTTCTCAAATGACAATACAGTCGCACACACTATACAGCCGTTATTGAGAGAAAATAATGGCGCGATGCGAATGAGTATGCAATGGAGGAATTTGAAATTAGAATCACCTCGCACAAAGGCAGGGCAGACAATACAGTGAGTGTGCTCACAGTGTGACTGTGCCATGGGCATTGGCACCTTATTTTCGAGTCTGTTTGAGAGGTGGAGTGTACGAAATATTCATTAATTTAAGGAAACCCCGAACAAAAGGGAATAACAGAGGAGAGCGATAAATTATTCTCCGTCCACTTGAAAGTCATTGAAACTCAGGAAAAAAAATAATAAAAAAAGAAGAGACGAAATCTCTCAGACTTTAGACGTAGTAGTGTTTGAGAGTGATGCCGTTGTGGAATATTGGCGCAGATAGTATTAGGTGGTTAACAAAATTCTCAAATTTGTACCAGATTCTCACACTTCTTCATCACGTTCTTTTATTAACCGTTGAGATGTGCAACGCTTATAACACGCCATATGCCTCTTTCACGTATCCGCTTGCAATTGCGCAGCTTGTGAGCTTTGGCTAAATTGAAGATTTTAGAAGCCTTATACATGCTGCTCTATTTTGGATCCCCTCATTATTGATGCCAAGAGTTTGTCAATGCTTACGCATTTGAGTGATCCAAACATTTTGCTTTCGGCCTCCTGATTTTTGAATCGGATTTTCCGTTGCTCTTCGTTGAACAATGTAAACCCAACTTATTTGCCAAGTCTGAAGTTTGTCCACTATCACTTTTATATTGCCAGCTTCATCCAATTGAAATAGTTGTGTAGAGACTGGAACAAGTAATACGATAATTAGAGGATGCAATCCTTAGACTATACGATTGGTGCATCAGAACTTCCCAACCGGTTCTGAGGAGTCTTTAAAGAAGTCGGCGTAGCACGACATGGATGTTTGAACCTTTAACAAACCGCGTGCAGCCGAACAACTATTAGCTCTCCTCGACTGCTACAAAACAGATATAACGGCCATCTAAAAATTGCAATGGGATGGACTGGACAAAAAGACAACCGGCTCGACAAGGGCAGCAGCCGCAGCGTTTATTCGTATACGCATTCGCTATAAGAGGAAGACTTAGGGAACAAGTCTTGAACTTGAGGCATGTAGGCGAACGCCTGATGACGATTCGCTTAAAGGGCAAATTCGCCAAGATAAGCCTAATAAGCGCCCTTGTCGCGATAGAGGAGAAGGACGGCCTTACCAAAGACTGCCTCTAGTATGGGTAATACATTGATAGATTGACGTTTCTGTCAAAGTTCTGAATAGTAGCTTTGTTCAGTGAGGAAAAACTAGAACAGAAAATCACAGATTCGTGAAAAATGTCAGATCAAAGTTAGAACAGAAAAGTACAGTCCACATGTTAGCTGTCAAAAATGTTGACATTCGGCATTTGTCATTTCTTGTGAAGTTGTTGAAAAGTTGAAAAGATTCTCAAAGTGAAATACAAGCTTGAATAAATAAACACGGCTTTTAATAAAATTCAACAAATTCTATTAGAAGAATTGGTGGACAGTGATAGTGGCAATGAAATCAGTTTGTCGTGTGATGGAACAGCAGATTCGAGAGATATAAAGGCTTTAGTGAGCGTTATTTGTTTTTCTGTCGGGAAAGATTCAAGGAACTGTATTGCACATTTCTTAATAGAAATAGTTCCGTCCTACAATGAAAAGGACTTTGTGACACATTTCCCCATATCTCGCAGTTTCTATAAACGCTTGGTAGATACGTTTGCAACATCGGATATTTACGTCAAATTAGAGGCCCTCAAAACATATTCTGCTGAAATGCATATGGTATAGCGCTCTTTCTTTGATTTGCTGGGAATGAGGCTTGCTCCTACAGGGATATTACCGATAGATTCAACCTCGCCTTGGGAACTGTATGCAGTCTTATCAATAGAGTGCTGTATTTCATCAGCAATCTTTGCGACTCGGTCATCCGATGGCCTACTGAAAATGAGAAAATGGAAACCAGCTCGTATATGAGAAACAAAACTGGAATTGAAAGTGTTATAGGGATCATAGATGGTACAAAAATCAAAATTTACCGCCCTAAGCATGGAAAAGACGACTACATTGATAGAAAGGGCATTACAAGTCTATCTCTTCAAGCAATATACAACGAGAAAAGGATGTTTACAGACATTTTCGTTGGATATCCGGGTTCTGTTCATGGCTACAGGGTTTTTGATATGTATTCGGATATATATTCTAAATTACCTAATTTATGTGGGAGCGGGTTTCTATTGGGAGATTCCGCTTATGCGTGCTCACAGTTTCTAATAAACCCATATCGCAACAATGGCCACTTTTCTTCAAGGTAAAAGTTTTTCCGGTAGGATCGTAATAGAGCACTCCTTTGGTGTTCTTAAACAGCGCTTTTGACAGCTTTGTTATTGCAAGTTGAGAGGAGTAAAGAAACTCTGTCATTTTATTCGAGCTTGTGTTGTGCTGCATAATTTATGCAACGATGATGAGCTGCCATTTGAAATTGACGAAAACATTGAAGAAAATGACACTTTCAATACAGTTGCTGACCAGACTTCGAAATAGGCTGTGTGAAGAAGTGTTTTCATATTTTAATTAAGGAGATAAGAAAAACTAAATAAAAAATCATAAAATTATTTTTATACTTTTATTTTTTATTTAAAGAATCTATTAAGGCCAAACGCAATTCGCGCTTCTCTTCTCTCTGTTTGGCCACCTCAGCAGTTCTCTCTCTATAGGCCTCAAGCTTGACATATTTGTACACACGGTCTGTGCTCATTTCTTCAGCGAACTGCTCCCTCCACTTCTTCAGCTCTTCTGCCACAGTGCTGGTTTTCTTTCGTTTTCTTGGTGGGTCTACGTTCTCTGAAGATGTTTCTTCTATGCTGTCCAGCGGAGTATCACTTTTACTGGCTGGCATTCCTTATTAAAAAGAAATGGAGGGATTTTGAATGTTTTGTATTATTTAATGTTATGCACTTACTTTAAATATTTCTTGGCGAAATTCTTCACCTAAATAAGAAAAAATCTATATAAAATATGTTAAATCCATTAAATTTGTACTTACTATTTTGTAAATTCTGCCATGTATTTGGAAAACATTCAACCAGCACAGATTGCCCATTTTTCCCTCTTATCTCTATTGTTGAACTTTCCATAACTTTTTTTTTCATTCAAAATGCACAAAACAATCGCAAACAAATAAATTGCTAGAAGCAAATCAAAATGACAGCCACGCCAGTCTGCTCTACCTCAAGAGTAGGTGCAAGTTTTTCTGTACTTTTCTGTTCTGACAACTTCACTGAACGCAAAGTAGAACAGTTTCGGACAGAAATTTTTCCCACTGAAACACTAAACCTTGTACTTTTCTGTTCTTTTCTGTCCAGAACAGCCTCACCGAATAGAACTAGTTTTTTTGAAATTTGCTTGAGTTAAAGATAAAAGTGACTTTTAAACACCGGCAACACAAACGCATAAATTAAAAGTAAGTTTTAGAGTTCAATCCCGAGATCCTTACACCCCTACTCACAATAACCTGCAAGGTCAAATGGCTTACTGCTCATTTCCATGATAGAAAATTGTACGAATCTCCGGAATTATTTAATATAAAAAAAAAACACAAGTTTTTGAAACAATGTCTGTAGAATTAGTTGGAGCCATGACAAAAGCAGATCTAGCTGAATTGCTTTGTCATGCACTCGAAAATGAAGGATACCCCGAAAAAAACTGTCAGCGAAGCAATCATTGACGCAAACCAAGAAATGCAAAATTGCTCAGTTGACAACCAAAGTCAATATCCCAGAAAAAAAATATGAGCTGCTACAAAGCCAAATGGAGGAAATGCAGAATAATGAAAAGATTTTAATGCTTAAAATTAAATATTAAACTTCAGGAAGCCACTGATGGAAAAGGAAAGATAAAAAGCATTTGCTCTAGCCTTATTCAACCTTCTCCATCTGTGGAAAATATACAGATCCGTGAAATAAGATCAAAGAATGTGAGTGTAACTTCATCGTCCAATTCGAATCAAAATAACAGGTCACAGTAATGTTTAACTCATCCAAAATACTGCGAGACACAAGAGTCACCGTCACCAAAGAACTGCTCGCGACAGTACGCCAAGAGCGCAGGAAACTGCTGAGGATAAATCCACGGATCAAAGTGTTCGTTAGGGACGACTGAATATTCATAAACGATAAAGCTTTTCGTTGGAGTAAAACGTTTGGATTTTTGCGGCTACGCAACTATGTCGATAGAATACCGTTGTTAAATCATATATGCAACACAGATGTAAGCAAATAGGTGTGCCTCGGGAGAGAATCAGAGATGACAGATGTTAACTGTAATGGAGCAGGCTTACCGACGACACCTAGTGAAGAAATTAGAAGAAGTATAGCCGCGACAATATCCAAACCATCTAATCGTGCATAGGGTAAAGCTGCCGTCTGCCAAAATAAACAAAGTACAATAGTAATCAGTCAAAAAAAATTGAAATTTTTAGTTATATTGTTGCAGGCCGTAGTAATAAGTTTTTATATGAAAATTTTTATGAATTCATAAATAATTATGGTATATTTTTTTATATGAAACAAGGTTATGCATTATACACAAATCGACTAAAAAACTATGAATTTGTCTGATCACCCGCGGTCAAACTAATTTGATTTGACTTGAGGCCCGGGTCAACCCCTATTGCAAGCTTATTCTTAAAAATAACAATTCCACTTAAAACTAAAGACAAAACCTACAGGTTTTACCGGTTAAAGAAAGTTAAGACGTGAAGCATAGGTGGAAATAAGAATGCTCTTGAGGGAGAGTTTGCTGAGATGGCAGTCGAAGAGAGGCAGAATATCATTAGCTACACGAAGCATTCTAGACATTGGCTCCAAGTGTCCGTAATTCACGTTCTGCGAAGATTGAGCCGAAAAAGTGGCACAGACGTAAGATTGCGTTGGTTGGTGTTAACCTTACCACGTGAGTAAAAGTTGCATCCTGCACTATGTGGGGTTTCCTATACCCCAACATCATTCTATCTATTGTAATATATAGAGAATATCTTTTTAAAGTTTATTTTATACGTATTTATATTGTTTCTGGACTATTAGGAGATAAAAATAAAATAAATTTGTTAAATATAATAAACATTTTTAATATCTATAGGCATTGTAACAAAAATAGTACTTTTTTAATAACTAAGAGGAGACCATCTTCTTTGGTTTAGCCTTAAAAAAAAAAAAACTTAACTAAAAACTTCTTATTGCCCTTTATTTCAGGGCCTAATGAGAGAAGAAACAAAAATAAAATAAAAATAACTAAACATAATTAGTCTTCTTGAGATCCCAGTTGGTTCAAATCTGCACAATTTTTACAAAAAAAATATGCGTGCTCTAAGCATATAGGTACTTCGCATCGCTCGCAACCGTACTTGGTCTTTCGATCTTTTCTTCTGTAGCATTCCGAACATCTTGTTACACGTCTTGGCATCTTCTTTGGTGGTTCCACACTAGGTTCACCAAGTAAGACATGTATGCGCTTACGAGAATCCCTTGGAATTCGTGGATTATCTTTGCGGTTTCTCAGGTGCTCTTCAATCAAAGCCATTCCCAGATCACGAATAAACTTCCTCCTATTGTTAGATTTTCCTGCTTCAATGCCATTATTGAACATATGTAGAATTATAGCGTTGATTCCTGCATGATCGAAAAAAATAAAGTGAGAGTCCAGCGTTTGCTGTTGCGAGAAACGTCGTATGTTCTGGCAAATTTATCGAAAACATCTACTCCACTTTTGGTTTCATTATAGAATGTAATCATAGATGGCTTCTGCTTGATTCCAGTTTCATGGTCGATTTCTTTATCATGATGAAGGGAAGATATCATATAAACGTACTTTCGAGGCTTTGGAACATAAGAAACGAGAGTGATATTTTTTTGAAAGCCAAACCGTGATGCATATTCCTCTCGAGATTGTTTGAAACATAATGGAATGTAAGCTTTATTAGCTCTCAAAGTACCAACTATCGTTAATTTATGTTTCTGCAACAAGTTTTCAGCAGTTTCATGACTGGTAAAGAAATTGTCCATAGTAATATTTCTTGACGAGCCGGAAACGCAGTTTACCATACGATTGACTAAGTCAAATGGCTTATTGCTCAACGCAAACGGACTGTTGTCTGGCTGTTTGCCGCAGTAAATTTCTAAATGTACGGTGTAAACTGTTTTAGCGTCGACTAAGGCATATATTTTGATTCCATACTTTGCGGGTTTCGATGGGATATACTGCCGAAATCCGCACCTCCCTCGAAAGGCAACCAATTCTTCATCAAGTGTTAGATATTCGGATGGTGTATACGCATTTTGGCAAAGCTGGACAAAGGTTTCAAATATGTCTCGGATTGGTGCTAAACGATCAGTCTTTATTCTGTCTCCTCTAGTCGTAGCGTCATCAAATTTTATATTATTTAGTAGGTACGAGAATCGATTTTTAGATATCGTGCATCGAAATATTTCGATTCCAGTACCATCTGAAGCCCAGGGGTCATTGAGGTTTTGTCTCCCAGAACGATTTCATCTCATATGCAGTTGTTTCTTTATAGAGAATATTTAGCGGTTCACCGTCTGGTGGCTGTGGTCTCGAAATATCTTTACATTCGTATGTTTCACAACCGATGCGAGTATCGCATTGGAAATAAATACTTCAAAGCATTCTAAACTAGTTTTCTTGTCTTTATATTGACTTTTCACTCCCGGCAAATGTGTAATTATATTTTCTTGTCTTGTACGAACATTAGTTCTCAACGGCTACTTTTGTCATTTTGTTTTGCCATCTTTACCAATATAAAAGCCTTGCGAGCTAGAAGACTCATCTCCTGAAGAAATGTCCACGTCCTCTACATCCTCTTTCAGATTGAGTACTCAATTGATCCGAATCGCTCATCTGTGTCGCCATCACTATAATCCATAAGTGCCGATAATATTTCATGTTCATCTATACGTTGAGCCATTATGAGACCTGCAAACAAATACACAAACGATTAAAGTAATAAAAAAACAAAATAAATAAATATTTATGTAGAAATAGGTATACGAGTATTTTGCATGTCATACTGCTTACCTTTTAGACGACGTCCCGAACTACGTGGGGTTTGTGACACCCTGCCACACTTTGCGGGCGACCGTCCGCTGCGCCTGCGACGGTGCTACTAAATCACTGTTACTATGCGACCCGGCAACGTCGCAACTCCAGCTACACGACGCTTCGTGCAATTCGCTCGGCCGTTTAAAAAGATACGACGATTTTTGTTTCGCTGGGGTTTATCAAACCCCACGTGGTGCACGGAAGGTTAAAAGAAACAAGTTGAAGTAAAGAAGGACAATCCATATTACCAACTAAAATTCCATGAATAAAGAGAATGTCGGCAACGTTTCGGCGTATAGAAAGGGGTTGTACATTTATGAATTTCAGCCGGTCAGTATAAGGTGGTAAGTTTTGGTTATCATCCCAGTGGAGACCACGTAAAGTAAATCGTAAAACCTGCGTTGAACAGCTTCTATCCAGAGGATGTGAGTTCTGTAGTAGAGTGACCAAACTTGACTTGCATATTCAAGAAGAGGCCTAACAAAGGTTATGTAAAGAGATTTGGTAACATAAGGGTTGGAAAATTCCTTAGACCAGCGCTTGATGAAGCCAAGGGCAGATTGTTTATTATATTATCAATGTGGGAACGGAAATCGAGTTCCTTATCACAGATAACACCTAAATCAATAAAGGGAACAGCTTAAAGATTAGATAGCAGCGAGGAGAAGTAGGGGGGCGCTTACGGGTATACGTTATAGCCTGACACTTATTGACGTTAAGCTCAAGGAAATTCTTTTGACACCAAGTACAAAATCTGTCTAGAGCTTCCTGTAGTGGTGGGCTGTCTGAGGAAGATGATATATGTACATATATCTTGCATATCATCTGCGTAAACAGATATGTATGAATTTTTAATGATGTAATCAACATCATTAATAGTCAGAATAAATAGTAAGGGGCCAAGGTGGCTGCCTTAAGGGACACCAGAGGAGGCTTTAAATGGGTCAGAAACTATGGACCTAAATATAACATAGTAATGTCGTTCATTTAAATATGATCGTTATGATGTTATAAAGTTTATTTGGAAACCGAGAGCCTTTAGTTTTCGGAAGGATTATATCATGTGAAATCCTATCAAAGTCTTTGCTGAAATCGGTGGCAATCACATTAACTACATTTCCAGATTCCAGTGCTTGATACGAATTCCGTTAAGTTAGTGGTTGTAGATTTATCTTTGAGAAATCCGTGCTGGTTTTGGGAAACAATAGGTTTACAATGGAAAAGCATTAAGTCATAGATAATGCTCTCAAAAAGCTTAGGTATGCAAGACAGCTTAGCAATTGGTCGATAGTTGGTCTTTTCAGCCTTTTTTACAGGGGGACATTTCTAGGTTGCGGGAAATAATTCCTCGGTGATAGAAGTCTGAAAGAGAGCTGTAAGAACTTAGGCAAAGTGCATATCACATTTCTTTAAAAATATAGGGGGAAGATCATCAGAGCCAGCAGAATAATCATCTTTGAGGTTTATTATTTTATCTTTAACCTGCTCTAAAGTTGTAGACACGAATTCCAAAGTTGTTTGTGGGTAGCTATTTAAGTACGAAAAGTAAGAGTGGTCTGGCTGTTGGGAATGGAAGGCGATCGCTTGGCTAAAAAAAATTACGAAGAGATTTGCAATAATTTGGGGAGCGCCCGAGGACTTATCAAGAAAATTCAGAGATGATGGATAGTTATCCGATTTACTTTTAGTTTTGATGAACTGAAAGAATCGTTTGGGGTCGGAAATGAGGTCCATTTGATTTAAATAGTTGTCATATAGAGGTTGACAAAGTACAGAGAAATTTATTTGGGCAGACTGGTAGTAGAAGAAATCGGTGTCGGAACGCGATTTTAAGTAAGTATGCCAGAGCTTATTTTTCTTATTTCGAAGAGATCGCAGCTCTTTATTATACCAGGGTGGTGACGATGATGGATTCTTTTTGGGTAAAAAAGGTACAGATTGGGAGAGACATTTGAAAATTTCGGTATAAAAGGATGTGGAAGAATCGTTAACCGTAAAGTTGGGATTATCGTAAAAAAGTCAAAATTGCCCATACTGATGAGGTTGTTCAGTTTGGCGTAATTAGCCCTATGAAAAATGAAAGCTTCAAGAATACTCATAGGAAACGCGATTAAGGTCATTGTCATACGTCAACGGAAGAGAAATAGGAGGGTGGTAACTATCCAACTTAGAAAGAAGATATCTACTTTCTAAAATGACGCAGTTATCTGTATCAGTGGCGAAGACTAGGTCGAGTTGTCTGTCAATGTTATTGGTGACACTACTTAATTGATACAGACCAGAGTCAGTTAGGCAGTCGATGAAAAGATGTTCTTTATCAAAGGTGGGATTTGTTGCAGTAATATATGTTAGGACTGGTCTGAGCCCATAGAAGCTTAGGTAGATTAAAATCACCTAAAAAAATAACACGGGATCGGAAGCATTAAAAATGCTGTCGATTGCATCAACAGTTAGCTTGTAACCTTGAATTGGTTGAGAGGGGCGAATACAGATAGCAGCAACAAATATATAGGTTGCGCTTGCAAATAGGAATTCTAGCGCAAACAAATTCAAAGAATGCAGTGGGTTTAGACTCGAGACTAGAGTGTATAGCTAGATGTACACCACGGCCATATAAATTTTGCTCTTTATCTAGACCATCGTCACGGTGTAAATCGAAGTCTTGGGAAAATAATTCATTATTTTTAATATTAGGGGTGAGACTGGTTTCTGTGAGAGCAAAAATGTCGTCGGATAGAATCAGTGAATTAAGATATATGGTATAGCAGAAATCTTAGTTCGTAAACCTCTTACGTATTGATAATACAGGGACAGATATTTGGGTGCCTTCGGCAAAGGATTGAGTTGTGGGTTAGGAGCGATGGTAGTTTTTGAAACTAGACCGTGTTCTCTGGAGGTGTAGTATGCGTTTGGAACTTACGTGAGACGCAAAAGAAGAGAGATCATTAGCCACGTCATCAGGAGTCATATCTAATTGATCATGAAAACATATAAAAAGTTGCCGCAGATCATTATGATTAGTGGGAAGGCCTTCTTGCAGAATGGAAACCATTGCATTGGTTTTCATTATATCGTCGATACCAACAGAGTCCGGCGTATCATGTAGGTATGCGAGATATAAACGAACATTATCGTATAATCTGCGGTTTTTTAATCGAGAAAGAACACCGGCCATCTTTCCCTGAATCGATAAGGTGCTTGGTTAACTTTGCCTTTGAAGGAAGTATGGGGTCTAAAAAAGAAGGTGGTGTGGTATTAGGGTGGGAGTCTAGCTTAGAAGATGGGGAGGGATTTAAAATATGGGAGCGAATAAAGTTAGGGTATGCCGTTTTTGTTTGAGTGGAATGAGGAGATGTTGTTGGGTTTTTTAAATGACTGAGAGGAGGAACAAGATTAAAAGATAAACGTTTGGGAATTGGGATGGACGGTGTGGAAGAACGTTTTATACATATATACGCGGTTGGCAGTATGAAATGAAGAAGTAAATGTCCCAACTTTAAAACTCCAGTTTGGATCAGGAGCTTGTTTGTTAGGCGTTGGGTTTTTTTTTTTTAAGAGTTAGGCTTCGGTATAGGGTTAGACTTAAAATTAACATGGCCCTATTTTCTAGGTTTAGTGGAATTTGAATTACTAGACTTAAAGGTAGTATTCTTGTGATGTTTGTTGTTTCCTGTATTCGGTTTTAATCTTTCCATGGCTATTCCACCCAGATTGATGCCGTCGGAACATCCATTCATATTTTAACGGGATGCTTACCTTGAAGGTGGAGATCTTGCGGCAGTGTTTTTTTTTTCCCCGTGGGTAGGTGAGAAATCTTCATAGACACTATAAGCTTCGGTTTTTATAGTAGTGTGAGATTCTTACTCACTAAAAAACACCTCCCTTATATATACTACGACTGAGTTCACACTTTTTGGAGCAGTTGAAACAAAAGAAACAACAAATGCGAGCGTGATAATCCGTTTAATGAGTGACGCTTCTGAGTTGGCAGATCTTGTATACACTTGTTATGTACAAAAATGAGTGAGAGTTCTCAAGCCGTTCACCTGATCGGATAATCGAACACATATCGGCAATTGCAGCTAGTTAAATGAGTTACAATATGTCTCCAATATGCAAAACAGTTGTGCGCAAAAGTGCTCATGTCAAATTTCCATACACATTCAGCAAGCAGTTCTTCTTTCGCGTTATATTTTGCTTTAATATGATATTTTGCAGGCGATTTTCCATTGAAAATTCCTACGTACTTTAAAAATTAAGCGCTGCTGATCACCGCGCTAGGTCGAGGGGCTTAGTCTTTTTCAGACGGCGTAATAAATTTGTCTCGTCAAGGATCTGTTGAACAGATGTCCTTGTAGTCGATTTTTGTGTTTTGGCGCAAACATTTCAATTTCTTCCTGAACGTTTTCGACTCCTAGGTGGATATCATCGTTTTTAATGTACCACGGTGCATTAACAATCCCTTGAATAACTTTGTTTTGGAATGTCTGTAAGACGTTAATGTTACTAATTTTGGTACAACCCCAAAGGCGTATACTATGTATATGTTCAGACCGGTTTTAGCACTTACTTGTATAGCAGCAATTTGTTTTCTAAACTGAAACTTGGAATACTTTCCAAGAAGCCAGGACATGTCTCTATACCTAATCCCAAGTTCTTCACGTTTTTTCTTAACGTGTGCTCTCCGTTTAAGTTTAGCGTCGAGTGTCTTACCAAGATATTTGGCCTCATCCGCGAAAAGAATTTGTACTGCTTTGATAAACACAGGTAGATTGTCAGTTTTTTTGAGAGTGAAGTTCACATGGACAGACTTGTTTTCATTAAGCGCGATTCGCCAAGTCTGTGTCCAATTGTCAGCCCGTGTAAGTTGCTTCGGTTTTAGCTGTTGCCAAAATGGCAGTGCCAACAGCAAATGTGGCTAGCACAGTATCGTCCGTTTGCGGTATGTCGCGGGTAAAAACCAAACATAGCAGAGGGCCAAGTAGACTTCTTGTGCCTCGCCTTTATTGTCTTAAAATTGGAATATTCGTCTCCATGTCGGACACAGAAGAGTTGATCATCTAGGTATGAACTTAAAATATGAGACAATTACTCGGGTAGGACTTGCCAAAGTTTATATTTCAGGCCCTCGTGCCATACCTTATCAAAAGCTTGCGAAACGTCAAGGAATGCGCTTGAACAGACTGACTTACACTCAATTGCTCGTTCAATTACATCGGTTATTCGATGCACTTGGTCAACAGTAGAGTGTTGGCTTCTAACTAAAGCCAAATTGATGATCGGGCAAGAGGCGATTTGTGTCAATAGTCGGTATAAGACGACTAAGCAAGATTCGCTCGAAGACCTTCGATACAATTCGGAGGAGCAATATTGGTCTGTATGACTTGACTTCAGTCAGCGGTTTATCGGGTTTCGGAACCATAATAACTTCGGCAACTTTCCACTGTTGCGGTACATACTTTAATCTTATGGTGGCATTTATAAGATAGAGCAGCTTTACCAAAACTTTTTTCGGTAGCGCTTTAAGTATCTCTCCAGTAATTAAGTCATATCCGGGGCTTTATTGGGCTTAAGCGTGTCTATAACTTGTGTAAGTTCTCTAAGTGTAGCCTTTTCTTCTATTGGAAGGTTCGACGTCACGTCTAGCGTATTGACATTCTCTGGAAGCACTTCCCCGTCAAATGGTTTGAACTTTTCTGCAAGATGGTCGGCGAAAACGTTAGCTTTTTCTTTATCTTCTTTTGCCCAGTCATCCTGGTTTCTTCTTATTGGCGTCACGTGTATTTGGGGCTTTCGAAGATTTTAACGGCTCTCCATATGGTATTAATACCTTGGTTATTGAAGTTCTTGATCGATTTTTTCAACAAGTTGCAGAGCCTATTAAAGGACGTTTTATCTTGTTGAGCCCGAGTTTCATGCCACTTTTTCCGCGCTCGCCGTTTCTTCCTTATCATTTCCCTGATTTCCGGCGGGTATCTTATGCCGATGCTGGCAACTTTGTTCGACTCGCGTGGAGTGTTATTCCAGGCAGCTTACTGTGTGTCTTCTATAAACCGTTCAACTTCTTTTTTAAGTTGATACGGCGTTCTGAGCGGTACTTTTAACTCAGTATTTTCGACAACCTCTATTCGGAAATCTTCCCAGTGAGTTCTTTTGTTGGATAATCTGGGTGGTCTTTGTTTCTTAACCAAGGATACGCACACTGAAAGGATAATTGGAGAATGATTGGAGGAAAGATCGAAGCTTTCTTCAACTTTGACATAACTAGCGCTTACTCCTTTTCCGATAATGAAGTCTATCAGATCGGGTGTTTTGGCGACATCCAAGGGCCAGTACGCCGGTCTGCCTGTTGAGTAAAATTGCCAACCACATTCCATACCAGCCCTGTAGAGAGCTTCGCCTTTTTGTGAGATACATCTTGAGCCCCAAAAGGTGTGTTTCGCATTAAGGCCGCCACCAATAATAATGATTGGTCCAAGAGAGTTAAATAGGTCAATAAATTCGTGTTTTTCTATTTTGCAGCCCGATTGACAATGGATTGAGGATATACTAAAAGAGTGATTTTTATTTTTAGCGCGCACCGTTGATCGTTTGAAATATGTCAAGTTCCAGAGAGTGTTCAATGCAGTCTCTTATAAATAGGGACGACGCGCCTCTTATGTTTCCCGATGGATGATGAGCGTGGTAGTCGCGGTAACCTTTTAATTCCACGCGCGATTGTGTCTTCAGGTGAGTTTCAAAAACTAAACATACTCGTAACATATATTAACTGATTTTTCCGGAATAAAAATATTGAGTTCATCAAGGCCTTTTCTGTGGGCCCTTGGCATTCCACGCAAGAATGTTGAGCTTCTTCGTCACGATTAGTTACACAGATCTGCTTCGAGGTTGGGAAGCCGTTCGACTATTATCTTATTTGTTTTAGTCAGTTCTTCTAGTCTCTTGAGAATTACTGAGAAAACATTTGAGGCAGGATCCGGTGATTCACAGTTGGTCGTATTTGCTCGCGCCGCTATTTGCGCGTACGTTTTTTCACTTTTCACTTGCGCATTGTTATTTTTGATGTTGTTGTTATTGTAGATTTTAGCGGCCATCACGGCGTTTGCTATCTTTGCCTTCTTTAAAGACTCGCTGGCCCTGCGTTTTTAGAAGGCATCGTTTTGGATTGATCCCGTCGTTTTTGCAACTCCTTCGCGACTTCGATAGTTAGCTGGATGCTTTCCCCTGCAGCTGATGTAGATATATCACTGGGGACTCTTTCGCGCCACTGCACTCTCGCGTCAGATGTTTCCCGGCCCGTTTCACACAGCGAAGCTCCTTTTGGCAATAGGCCTAAGTATGGCTGAATCGCTGACAACGTGTACATTGAATCAGTCTCGAGTTTTTTCCGCAGAGGTTCAATCTTTACAACAAGTCCCAAATTGAGTTTATAGAATAAATCCTTTCTAGGCTTTCGGTTTTGTCGAAAGTTAGCCTATAAAGGGGGAGACCGCGTCTTGATGTGGTCCTCTTGCCTTCAACATTGCGCTGTTTTTGCGCAAGTATATTAACGGCGTCGATTATTTTTAAGCCTTTATTTTTAAGGTCAAATAAAAGGTTTTCTTTAGGGCAAGAGGCATGCAAGCCTCTAGCTACCACGCGTATGGGTCTTTCCGCTTTATTTTCGTATCTATGCCATTGAATCTTCTCGGCATTTAATTTTTGCGAAAGCGAACCGTAGTTGTCTGGATTAAGGACATTGACAGTCCATACATCGTTATTGCGGGATCTTACTCTCTAATCGGTTGAACACAGTGATTTCAAGATTCCAAAGACGTTTATTGGCGGCGGCGGCGGTCTTTGCTTGTGTTTTTTTTTCTTTATTAACCTCAATAGTATTATAGCTGGCGGGTGTCTCTTTTTGTACAATTTCAGGCGAGGAATCAGCTTTGCGTTTCTTACCTGGTCTCTTTTTAAGTATCCAGTCTGTTTCTCGGACTAGCTCTTCTTCGTCCGTGTGAAAACTTGAGTTTTCCGGGTGGTCAAGTCACGAATCAGACTCGGTTTTAGATTGCGTCATAATGGCATCTAATTCCTTTTTAAGTTCGGCGCAGAGCAATTCCATATTTCGGAGTCTGGCACGGATATCAGAATTTTCGCGTTTCAGATTTTGTAGTTTATTCGGTGTAATACTATCATCCAAAGTTACCGACTGTGCTTGGTCTTTGCTTCCGCACGATTTTTCCAGCGATCCGCGTGTTGGAGGTCTCGTAACCCTTGACCTTTTTTTGAAGGGGTCATGGTTTGTATTTGTACTGCATTTGTAGAATTCATTTTAGTTCATTCATTTAGAATTCATTTAGTCAGGCCGGCTGATTCGGAGTTCGCCAAGTATCCAGATGCTCCGTTAGAGATTAGGCTATTTTTTATACTGGGCGCCCAACCTGGTCGATTCTGGCACGGGTCGCTTAACACCTTAATCAGGCCCAGTGGATTTTAGTCGCCTCTTACCACAGGCATGCCTACCTCGGGTATATTCTAGCCCCTAACCCAAAGGGGATCGATCTTATGGCAGTTGTTGACATTAACTTTAAATTTTGATTTGAAGAGACAAGTTAGCTTGGTTCGATCGAGATGTGTACCGCTTATTAAAAAGGCAACCGATTCAGCTTTGTTGAAATTGTTCAACTTTTTTATTCTCTTGTTCCACTCCGAAAATGTCCATAAAGTGCCGAATCGTAAGATTGTGGGTGAGAGGGCTTGCCTTAGGGCTTGCCTTCGCTTGTACAGAACACCAGAGTCGGAGTACAAAAAATTTTATCGTAATGAGGTCCTTTACAACAGGGCGAACCTAATGCGAGTGGACAACTTCGTAATTAAGCTGACTCGAAGGCACATTGCAAGAGCAATGAACTCGACGAATAACCTGATATCTGGGGCTTACTACCCCAACTACCTTTACCACGAGAGTGTGCGCTCTGACGGCTTCGTTCCACCGGAAGCATTCCTCTACCTGGATCAGATAGGGTTGATCCAGGATAGATCAGCGGTCCCGTTAATCTTCCATGTCGCTCGGAAAGCTGGGGACAGGCGACTCAACTACGGCAGAGACGTCGCACACGGCAGTGTGGATCGTCTCAGGTTCAGTAGGGCGGTGGGGAATCGCGATAAGAGGGATGTCGTTCGGCAGCACCAGCATTTCTGGTGGTTGAATGATGGAGATGATGTTTCGTCGTCGTCGTTTCCGTCAATTACTGACCAGCCTCACTAATGGGGCAGAGCTGACAGATCTAGTTGCTCTGCCAATAGCGATGGCCAGCTTACATAGGTTTAGGTTAGCATTTAAGAAATATATACATATATTAGTATATACAAAGGTATATACTAATATATGTATATAATTGTGTATTATATATATGTGTGTATATTGTGTATGTAGGTTAGGTTAGGTTAGGTAGTTTAAGTTAGATATTAAGTTTTATAGAAAATTAAGTCCATATGCTAAGTTTTTGTTAACAATTTTTTTTCTTAGCCTTAAGTATACAAGATATATATGTAAAAAAATAAATGTAAATAAAGTCGAAAGACATAAATACAAGAATTTAGAGTAGCTTAGAGTGCCTGTGTGGGGCCAGTAAGTTAGTATAAGATTGTTAAGTAATTTTAAGCTAGCATTTAAGCATTTTTTGTTAGTATGTAAGGGTTAATGATTAAGATAATAAAATGCATTTAAAACTAAAACGTAAGATTGTGGGGCCAGGAGTTGGCGTAATAGAATCAATTTTCGGTGAGAGTTGTGGTGGAGGAGAAGATGACTTAGAAGTTATTGGTGATTCTATAATTGCAGATTCAAGCATCTCAGTAAGAATCGAGGTGTTTTGTGATGCAGTCCGTAGGGCTTGGAATTGCACCGGTATATCGTAAATTTTACTAGAAGTTATCCTGATATGATCAGCAATTTCGTTTAACAGCGCGCGTGATTCGGTTATCTCTTTGCTTAAATCACTCATTTGGTACATTATGTTTATGAGTAACTGATCATTATTTGGTGGACAAGGAACGCTGTTTCCGGATACACTTTGAAGATGAAAATCGAGGGAAGACCGTAGAGAACTTAAGGAGTCTGTTATTGTGGGGCTGTACGATTTTATTATTGATTTAACACTATGGGATAGAAAATTTTTTAAAAATTCGTGTTTATCATTTCGTTTTATTAAATCACTATTTTGCGCCAACTGCATAGATAAGTTTCTAAATTGACTCTTATTATAGATTGCACATTGCTAGAGGGAAATTGATAAGTCTACAACTGATTTTAAAATGTCATCATATCATGGACCACGGCAGATCACCATAACAGCATTTGGATCATTTGTTAGTGACCAATTTGCACTTCCACATAATTCGGGCATGATGTCGATGAATAAGTTAGGGTAGGTCAGTTGAAAATTTAATGTGTTGAATGAAGAAAAACACAAAAGGCGATGAATGAGAATTGGGTTAGTTGTTAATTTCACTTTAAGATTATTAGGCACTTTTACTCAATAAACAAATCGAGTCAGCAAAACACAACAAAAAGCGATGACCGAGAAATAGCTTGTGCGAATTATTGCAAATTAAGCAGGAAAAAATTAAATGAAAATAAATAAGCGGAGCGAAATTTAAGCACGTCTGAACTTAATGAATGCAATCGAAATAATGGTTTTCCGATGTGGCAGCACTGATTTTTTTGACGTTTCCAAATATCATATTCATAAAATCCGAAACTTTTTGTGGTAAGGTAATGGTAAGGTGACACGCCAAAGAGCGCTTAGTGGTTTCGTTTTTACAATGTGTCAGATTATCGTGAAGGATTTCGTTGGATGAGTTTTTATGATTTCAAATGTGGTCTAACTCAACAAAAATGCACAGATGGACTTCTTTTATGTCGGTATGTAAACATTGAATAACTTTGTCATATATCAACCGATTGACATGAGTACACATGTTTTTAAAACGTCAATTAGGTACAATTTTAATCATGAATCGCTTCAAACCGAAACAACGTTCGGAAATAGTGACACTGTACATTGAAAATAGTCGTTCAGTCGTGTTAACTCAACATGTATATCGTCGAAAATATCGTTGCCAACAAGCGCCGTCTGGCAACACTATTCGTCGTTTGGTGTCGAATTTTGTTGAGTACGGGATAGTCGATATGCCGTTCATCAACGCCCAGGAGTTAGTAGATGTTGGCTCATTATGTCTGGCCACAAATGTGTGAAAAAGATCTGGACACTGCAAATCAAACAATGTAGTTTCTGCAACGAAAATTACCTGGACGTGTGCTGTCAAAGAATGGTGGAATTAACTGGCGGCCAGATCTGCAGATTTGACCCCCCAGGACTTCCTTTCCTTGATATCTTCAGCAGTCAAGTAGCTGCGTCTGCAGCTATCCGCCTTCAAGCCACCACACAGTGGACAAATAATTTATTTGGACACAATAATATTCTTAATATTGTACATTAGGAGTCCTCACAGAGAACATTATTTATAATATACGTTTCCCCTCTAGATCCTTCTGGGAGGAAGATGCTTTCAAGGAGGACAAGTCAATTTACTTTTATACAGATGGATCTAAAACAGATAGCGGGGTTGGGTGGCGGTGTTTTCTCAGATAAGCTAAATCTAAGTCTCTCCTTCCGACTTCCAAATCACTGTAGCGTGTTCCAGGTGTGAATTTTGGGGATTAAAGAAGCTCTGTCCTGGCTTTCTTTTCCGATAGTACCTGGACTCAGTCTCATTAAATTCTAAAATCCCTCTTGAATGCCGATCATCTCTTACGCAGATGGCAGAGCAGTTCAAGCTTCACCTTTGTTGGATGCCAAACCACAGAGACATTCCAGGGAATTCTAAGGGAAAAGGGTAGCATGGGTATATCAATCTCTATGTGCAAATCAATATTAAAGCTGGATGCCAATAAAAGAACAGACCTTAGGTGGACTGTTGGACTAACATGTCTAGCGACCAAACAGATCTGGTCAAAGCTGGATCTGAATCGCTCTAAGAATTTGTTCCTTCTGAATAGGAAACATCTTAGCGCCATCATAAGTATCATCACTGGACACTGCCTTCTAGGCAAGCATGCAAGAAGGCATGACGTACAAACGATTTCTCTACAAGCTGTATGGACGAGGAGGAGAAAGAGACAATTCTGCACATACTTTGTACATGTCCAGAAGAAGAAAACTTCTTCCTTGGGTCTAGAGAATATAGACGGTGTAAAGAATATAGACGTTAAAAGTCTCCAACGCTTCATCATAAGATCAAATTGGTTCTATGAGTAGGAGGATCATAAATCCATGTGGCGTCACAATGGGCCAATAGGCCTAAGTGGGTTAGTCTTTCCACCAGCCACTTTTACCTAGCCTAACTTACATATTATAAATGTTATAAATGTTTTTGCTATATATGAGTTTCCACTTTTTAATCTAGTTAACTGTTAAATTATTAATAATAAAGGGTATTTTTTATAGAGCTATACAAATTGAATATGAAATAAAACACTTGATAACCTTAGTTACGTTCATAAGAAAAAAATAGTAAAACATTATGTTTATTACACATTTTCTGGAGAAAAGTGACTTCAAAATCAAAAATCAGCATGGCCAAGAAAAATAGAACAAGCTTAGAAATTGGATATCTGAAGATTCAAAAAAATACAAAGGCTAGTATTTCTTCTAAAAATAAAATTCTAAGCAAAGTTCCTACAATTAGTATTAACAGAGCAATTTCCGTTAACATGGATTAGGGTATACCAAACTTAGCCTCTTCTTAAATCCTCGATAAATGATGTCAACATTGTAGATACTCCCTTATCGTAGAAGTATTTTTGTCGTATAGTAGATTGTACCCAAAAATCATTTCACAATTTATCCTTGACGAATTAGGGGACACCCTGTGTTGAGCGATAAATGAAGATTTGCAACAGCACCGATATTGATTATAAACGAGATTGAAAAAATATGCAATTACCAATTTTATTGAGGAAAATCAAATAATCAAATTCCTTGTGTATTTTAGTTATAAAGGGTCTTTCATTAAGCGCTTCCCATCTTTAAATTTAAATAAAACAAAGTGTGTGTGAGATATAAACGAAATTTTTTATTCGTTTGAGAGGCCTATCGATGCCAATATGTATGGAATATAACATCGTTCAAATGTCCGCCGCGGCTTCTCTGGGTAGCGTGCTCCGAAATGTCCAATTTTCTATGAAGCAGGTACATAAATCAGGCTGAATTTGACCGATAGCATGGGTTATGTTGGATTTTAGGGCCGCTATGGTTTGCGGCTTATTCGCATAGACCTGCGCCTTCAGAAAACCCCACAGGAAAAAGTCTAACGGGGTCAAATCGCACGATCTCTGTGGTCAGTTCACATCACCTCCACGTGAGATGACCATGCCCTCGAATCGCCCGTGCAGAATTTCCAATGTGGCGGGAGCTGTATGGCACGTAGCGCCGTCCTGTTGAAACCACATGTCGTTGGTGTCCATATCATCCAATTTAGGCCAAAATAAGTTGGTAATTATCGATCTATACCGCCATTGACGGTGATAGCCTGGCCAACGTCGTTGTCAAAGAAATATGGACCGTTGACGCCGCCAGTAATCAAACAAGGACTTTTTCGGGACGCATTGGACGCTCCTGGATCTCATGTGGATTGGGGTTGTCACAAATTCGACAATTTTGCTTGTTAACGTACCCATTCATCCAGCAATGGCCCCATCGCTGAAGATGATTTTTCGATGAAAATTAGGGTCAGTTTCCACTGCTCCAGAGCCCATTCCGCGAACACACGTTGTTGTCTATGGTCGCTTACCATCAGCTCCCGGGTCACTTGAATTTTGTACGTGTGCAGGCCCAAGTCACGACGCAAAATTCGCCGAGTTGTGGTCTGCGAAAGGTCGAGTTCTTGTGAGCGACGCGAAATCGACTGCCTCGGATTCTCCTGCACTCTCTCACGGACAGCGGTGATGTTTTCGGTAGATATTGCATTTCGTCGACGTGCGTGTGTTGATTTATCGTTTACTGAACCAGTGGACTTGAATTTATCAAGTCTGCTAACAGTCCTCTCGGTAGGCGAGCGCAAAATGGGCGAAGCGCTAACGTTCCCCGAACAGAACACCCGTTTTGATGAAACAATTTTATCATTTACACGTGTTGTTAAAAGTTATGTCCGTCCATGGTGATTTGGCAAAACGGGCTGAATAAATGATAGCCAATTTGACAGATGTAGCTTCAACATTATGGCCGCTATCAACTGTCAAAATTGGGAGGTCCCTATTGGATGACCCTGTACACCTAGCTTGTTAAGTTTAGGGCTTAGATGTGATGTCTGCAGCGATTGTAATCCAAGTGGCAGAAAATAAGCTAGATCGATCGTATGAAACCATCATGGTTCTATTGCCCACCCACCACTTTTCGCAAGCAAATAATTGTTGTTGTAAGGTAGTGCGACATTGGGATGGCAATCGAACATGTATTATGTATTAAGATGACATCGCTGACCACTAAGGCATAGATTACAGATTTAAGTGATTTTTAAATTTTTTTAAATTTTTTTTATTCAAACATGAAAGTTTCTTAACAATTTGTATAATTTTCTGCGAAGCCTTCATGGCTTTTCTGCAGAAGGTTGCTTTTCAAAAGTTTACACTAAAATGATTCATTTATTTTAAATTTAATTTTGGGAATTTAAAAGAAAATTTTTAATATTTTTTTTTTCTGTTTTTAAAATTTACAATATTTTTAAGATTAGCAGGTAATTCATTTAATACTGTGGGGACGCTATGAAAAGAAACACAAAACTGTTCAATAAAAATGGATAACATAAATGGAAACGATAACTTAATAGTTAACTTAGATTGTAGGGTGATACAAGGTTTTAGCGGCATCAATTTAAAAGAAATAAAAAATTATAATTGTTACTGCTTATGTTTTAATATAAGATCGTTGCGTTTACATTGGGATAATTTTTGTCTTAGTATTAACCAATTTATGAGAGCTTTGAAGATAATTGTTCTCGTAGAAACAAATATGGAAGATGAGGAAAACTGGTTTCGAATTCGAGTTCTTAAATAGAAACAAAAAAAGAGGTGGAGGGATTTTAATATAAAAATTCATTTAACCTAAGAAAATAAATACGTATTTGGAATATATATTAGCCACCAGGATTTAGTCAAAGAGCGGTTATTGAAGAATTGGGAAATAACCTAGGCCAAATAAGAAAAAAGGATGAAATTATTGTGATGGGTGATATGAATATCAATATCCGTGCCTTGAACTCAAACTATGTCAAGGATTATTTAGAGATGTTAGCGTAGTTGGGAGTGATGAATATTATAAAAGAATATACATGGATAGATCTCAAAAGAGGGACTAAGTCAGTGATAGATCACATTTTAGTTAGCAGAGCAGACAACCAAGTAAATTCCTTTGTAATTGAAAGCGATATAACCGATCATTACCCAATCATGTATTCCACTAATGGACTGACAGTTGACAGAGAAAAATCGATGAGTATGTCTTACATCTGTAGAGCTAAATTAAATGAACTCATCCGTGAAGTATTGGGTCTACAAGTAAGTTTCCAGCGTTTGTCAGAGATGGCGCCACCAGTGGATCCCGGGCAGAAATGTCAGACTCCATGTGTTTTATTTGTAGGTTTTGTATCTGTCAACAACTTTGCAGCGTTATATTTGAGCAGTTCTATCGGTGTCGTACATTTTATCCAAGTTTCCAGCCAAATAAACGTCATTTGCGGGAAGCGCTGCTTTTATTCTTTAATATGAAGAAAAGTGCGGCTGAGGCTTATCGTTTGCTTTCGGAAACGAAAATACGGAATGTATTGGTGAATCGACGTGCCGCGAGTGGTTCAAACGGTTCAAAAGTGGTAATTTTGGAGTTGAAGACAAAGATCACCCCGGAAAGCCGAAAAGTTTTGAAGACGAGGAATTGGACGCTTTACTGGATGAGGATCCGTGTCAGATTCAAGAAGAACTTGCTGCATCATTGGGCGTCACGCAACAAGCCGTTTCCCTGCGCCTAAAAGCACTGGGATTCATTCAAAAGGTTGGAAACTGGGTGCCGTACGAACTGAAGCCAAGAGACGTCGAACGGCGATTTTGCATGTCCGAAATGTTACTGCAGCGGTATAAAAATAAATAATTTTTGCATCGTATTGTCACTGGTGATGAGAAATGGATTTATTATGATCGTATACAAAGCCCGGTGGGGCCCTCCCAATCGACGCCGAAACGAAATATTCACGTGAATAAGGTCATGCTCTGCATATGGTGGGATCAAAAGGGTGTCGTATACTACGAACTGCTTCCGAGTGGTGAAACCATCAAAGGACCATTATATCGAACCCAACTAATTCGTTTGAAGCGGGCATTAAAAGAAAAACGGCCAGAATATGAGACCAGGCATGAGTCCGTCATTTTTCATCACGACAACGCTCGGCCACATGTTGCGGTTTCAGTGAAAAACTATTTGGAAAATAGTGGATGGGAAATTCAGCCTCGCCCGCCTTACAGTCCAGACTTGGCACCATCTGACTACCACTTGTTTCGTTCGATGCAGAACGCTCTTACGGGAATACGCTTCAGCTCAGTAGAGGAAATCAAAAATTGGCTCGATACGTTTTTGGGCTCGAAAGACGAGAAATTTTTTTTGGTCCGAAATTCATAAATTGCCAGAAAGATGGGGGAAAGTTGTAGCTTCCGATGGATGATACTTTGAATAAAGCATTGTAACTATGTTTTCATAATAAAACTTCAAATTTTGGAAAAAAACGCTGGAAACTTACTTGTAGACCCAATAGATTGGGATGATGTATTAAATGAATGCGTTGCAGTTACCCTGTATGAAAATTTAGCTTGTAAGTTAAAAGCTGTATATAAAAAATCAACGAATACTAGAACACTAAAGAGTAAGTGCATAAAAAATCCCTGGATGTCCCCAAATTTAGCTGCAAAACGTCAAAGAAGAGACGAGCTTTACAGGAGGTGGAAGAATAATAGTCTTAGCTGAACGTACGAAACTGAATATACAGATTTCCGAAACAAGATCAACAGCGAAGTTAAAGCACAGAAATCAAATTTTTATAAAAACAAGTTTAACGCGATTAAAGCTGACTCTCGTAAAACCTGGAGCTTAATCAACGAGATAATATGAAGAAAAAAGTTAAGCGTTGATGAAGTGTTTGTTAAGAACTTCTCATTGGAAAAAAGTATGCTCACCCTTTCTAATGAATGTGCTAAACTTTTCTCGGAACAGACTCTCCAAATAATGCATCAGTGTAACGCAATCACATCGTATCATGCGAATACCTTAGTAGCCAACTCAATTTTTGCTAGGGAAACCAACATCGCAGAGGTGCGCAGCATAATTAATTTCCTCGACGAAAATAAATCCCCCGGAATCGATGGAATAGGGCCGGTAGATATTAAAAAACACGCAGATATTTTTGCTCCCCTCTTGTGTAAATTTATTGACCTTAGTCTGATGCAGGGAAAAATTCCGCAAAAACTGGAAACTGCTGTGGTTAGACCTATTTACAAAGGAGCTGTTAAAAGTCAAATCGGCAATTATAGACCGATATCCATACTGCCAGTCATGGAAAAGTGCCTAGAAGATGTTATTAGAAGTAGACTAATCAGCTTTATTGAGAACCACTCCTTTATCCACCAAAGTCAGTACGGTTTCCAGAAGCAAAAAAGTACTGGACAATTGCTTGGAGAGTTTGCGAATTGCGTCAATGAATCCTTAAATAAAAGTCATCATACTTTGGTCATGTTTATAGATTTTAGTAAAGCATTTGATACACTAAATACACTAAACCATGCAAAGTTACTGGACGCGCTTGAACGGATCGGTATACGAGATGTGATGGAGGACTGGCTAAGGGATTACCTATTCAACAGGGCCTTTTGTGTAAAAATCAAGGACGTTTACAGTGAAAAGAAGCATGTACAATATGGAGTTCCTCAAGGGTCGAAACTAGGATCCAATTCTTTTCATTTTGTACACAAATGAACTTCTTCGCACCTTTAAAAATAGCATTCCATTTGCTTACGCATATGACACCGCGATAGTTGTGCGCCACAGGTCTCTGCAGACGGCAACAAGACTAATGCAGGCAGAGTTTAATAATGCAGTCAAATGGTGTCACGACAATGGCTTAGTAATCAACGCGACGAAAACAAAGATTATGCACATCCGAAGGCCACATCATAAAGCTACGCAGGAGCGAGTATTTTTCCAAAATGATGCCTGCCTTAAGTCAAGCAAACACTTATAACAATTGACGTCGTAGAAGGCTATAAATACCTAGGAGTCATCATTGATAGCCATTTCATCTGGGACAAGCAAATTAACAATATACGCTCTGATTTAAGGAAGACTTCATTTGCATTGGCGCATCTAAGAAATCATGCAACACCACAAATTTTGGAGCTGGTATACTATGCCCTGATTGAATCCAAATTAGGTATGGAATACTGGCCTGGGGTAACGCCTCCAAAACACATATCGAGAAGCTGCAAAAACTCCAAAATTCTGCGTTGAGGCTAATAAACTGCCAAAATGTTCCTGACAGAAGAAGATTTAAGGTATCTTCAAGATGACTTTGGTACTACAATGCTACAGTGACATCCGCTTTCAAAGGACAATCGAACATGAAATCAACACCAGAAGACGTGCTACGGGTATTTTGCAAGTGCCCTGTAACTACAATAACTATGATAAGGCATTACCACAATGCATTCAAATTCAAACGGATATCAAGCAATAGGTTGATTTTGTAGGTTAAGTTAAGTCAAAACAGTATACGAGTACTCGTATAATGTAAACAATTTAAAGATTGATTTCATTTCAATTTACATAAGTAGGTTAAGTTAAGTTGATTATGTAATATACAGGTAATATAGTATTGACTTAATTAATCGGTTGGTTTAGTCCCCAATACCCTGTATATATACATATATACACACACAAATATATATATATATATATTCGATTAACAATCAGGATCTTATATTGCGTTATACTGCATACTCGTCCATACATGTGTACATTTTAAGGACGATTTGTAAAATTGTTGATAAGCCTCAAATTTTTTACTCTGTTTACTTCAGGGAAATCATGGTACAAATATAATTTCGCTTCTATCTTCAAATCATCCAGATGAATTTTCCTTGATAACGTTAAAAAAAAAGCGAAAGGATGAGGAAATAGGCAAAACATCGCCCAACAAAGGGATTAAATATCTGAAATTAGATTTATGAAATGCGTGTGTTACTGTTCATGGTCGACCTTTTAATTTAATTAATGATACTGCTTTTCAAAACATTATTCGAATGATACCCTCTTGCCTTACAACAAGTGTTTCATCTCAGGAAGTTCATAACGCCGTTAAATCAAAATCATTTCAAGAGAATTAAGGAAAAATTTGAGCGGAAAACCTTTGTCGCTAAAAATTGATAGTGCAACCTGTATGGATCGATCTTTCTTGGGTAAAAAAATTCAATTAGCAGTAAAGGAAATTTTTGATGGATATACTGCTGTGAATATAAAAAGAATATTAAAAAACGTTCTCGATACGTACGAGATATCCGTGCTACAGCTATATTCAATTAACACAGACAATGGGGCCAATATGATCAAAGATGTAAGACTCGTGGGTAGCGAAGAGGCTATGGCGAAGACCGAAAGCGGTGATGGCAACTATAGTATGTATCCATAGACAACTCTGAGTTAAGTGAAAGAAATGCAGACTGCGACATTTCACTATCCGATGACGAAGAAATCCGTAATGAAAAAAATTGCAAAAAAAAACGAAAATATAGGGGAAAATCGTGAAAAAATCACCCAACAACTAAATATGAGCACAGGATCAGCTCATTTGAATGATTCAAAATATCACGTAAGATCTGTTCGTTGTGCGGCCCATACACGTCAATTAGCTAAATCTGATGTTTTTAAGGATAAAGAAATTGCCGCTGCTATTAACGAAGCCAGAAAAATTTGAAAAAAGTTACCATCTCCTGGGGTAAAAAGTATTTTAAAAGCGATGCACAAAAAGAAACCAATCTTCGACTGCCCTTCTCGTTGGCCACGTCAAGCTTTTCGCATGTGCCAATCAAAAATCACTTGATCTTTTTACCAAAGCCATAGGTCGATTAGGAGAGATTTGGCCAGGTGCAAAACGAAACGCGAAACTGGAAGAACTAAGGGGCTCTTATAGATGCGCGTTGATCGTGGTCAATAAGGAACCCCTTAACCCTCTGGCGCAGACTAAAGGCATGGTTCGGTTCACTTTAGAGTCAATTCACTTAAGGGTTTATAAAAAGGATAAGCTGGATGGTAATAAGCAACCTCCTGCTCCTTTAAAGAAAACTTCAAATACAACCTTAGATCTTGGAGCGGTGATATCCTTTCAAGAAATGGATAGCGACGACTCCAATTTATCCAAGCCGTCGGTCTTTTCTTCTGACATCTGACATCTGACATCGGAAATTGAAACCGATGACGAAGCAAAAGAGATCCTACACGATCAGAGGAAGAAAATGAGGCTCTTGAGCACAACTTCAGAATCTGAGGACTTGAACAGCACCCCGTTGGAGGCTATAAATTGTATGAATAAAACGGTTTCTCCAGATTAATCTCCATCACCCAAAAAAGCCTTCGGCCGCACTTATTCTGCGTCTCTCCAAAAACACAGAAGACATTTCCCTAATCCAGGAACCATGGATCGTAAAAGGCGTGGTTCCTGGACTTGAGACACATGTATACGCTCTGCTCTATACAAGAGACAAAGATAAGATTAGAACTTGTATATTAGTGAACGGTAGCCTTAATGCATTTTCAATTCCTAATCTCAGCAGCCCTGACCTAACCGTTGCCAGACTAGAGACTGCCAAAGGCTCCTACTGGCTGGTATCGATCATGTTGGCCCTCTCCCTGGTGATAGCCTAGAAAGCGTGATACTGTATCTGGAAGACAAAAAACTGGCCTCATCATCGGATGCGACGCAGCACCGTCATTAATCATAGAGGTGAGTCACTATAAGTACTAACCACATTCTTTGCAACATTGGCAATGAGCCAATGGTTTTCAGACCATAGATACATCCAATTTAGCCTGATTGATGCTCCTCCCAGCCAAGTAGCACTCCGGAATTATCGGAGAACTGATTGGCCAAATACTGTCGGAAACAATATCCTCTGAACTCTCAAGTCCCCCGCATGATACCAACAAGGACAAGAAAGTCAAGGGATTCACCCTATCTCTCAATCAGGCTATGGCCGCTTTCTGCCCTATTTTCAACCTAGAGGCTAAAAAAGTCACACAGGTGGACATTAGCACTGGGACTGCTTAGAAACACTTGCAGAAAACGTTTCAACCTAGCAAAAAGCACAAGAAAAGTGACTGACTGGGACTCATACAAAGAATCCTTCAAAATATACAAAAAAGAACTGAGGAAGGCAAAGCAGCAGTCCTGGAGATCATTCTGCAACAAAATCACAGAAACCTCTGAGGCATGTCGGCTAAGAAAAATCCTCTCTACAAATCCTATGATGCCAAGATGCTTGAAAAAACCGAAGACTCTTGGACAACCTCAAGTGATGAATCACTCAACCTGCTACTGGACACCCACTTTCCAGGTAGCTCTCAATTCGCGGCCAGTAGCAACCCAAACAGAACTACTGCAACCGTGACCAAAATTCATGGTCTGATTACAAGAGATAAACTACTCTGGGCGCTGCATAGCTTCAAACCATACAAGTCTGCTGGTCCGGACGTTATAATACAAAGGTCCGCAGATATTATCCTACCTACTCTAGAGAATATCATGTAGAACTGATCCACATTCCACATTGACTGATCATGGAGAGAAGTCAATGTAATTTTTATTCCCAAAGCCGAAAAATGTTCTCATGCTGTCCCAAAGAACCGCAGACCTATAATTCCATAATCTTTCCTTCGAAAAACTCCAGATTGACTGATTGATATCCATACGCGAATTCGAATTGATCCACGACTCTGCATTCACTGACTAGCCACATCGGACGTTCCCTACAGTATAGAGAGTACACAATGGTTGCTTTTCCGGACAGAGAGGGTGCCTTTAACAACGTCAATATATCCGCAATCACTACTACGCTGTCAACTCTGCAGTTAGACGGCTCATTTGGGGAATTGATCAGTCTTATGCTAAAAAGCAGGATAATCAACCCCAAAGTGGGTGAGACTTCTGCCAAAAGATGTGTCAGCAGAGGTACGTCGCAAGGCGGTGTCCTCTCCCCCCTTCTCTGGAACTTAGTAGTAAATGAACTGCTGATATACCTGGAAGCGGGAGGTAGCAGGGTGATTTCCTATGCAGACGACGTTGCTATTGCCGTCTCAGGTAAGCATCTTAATACCATTAAAGAACTCCTTCAACCAAATCTCAATAGATTAACCCGTTGGGCAGATCGCTGTGGATTGGGAGTAAACCCCCATAAATTGATCTTGTCCTTTTTTCTACAAAATACAAAATTCCAATTATAGACCCTCCCTCAATAAACGATACCAGTTTAGTCTTTTCCGATACAGCAAAATATCTGGGTCTCATTTTTGACCATAAACTAAACTGGAAACCTAACATTGAAGAAAGAGTCAATAAAGCTACAGTAGCTTTATTCTCTTGCAAAAAAGCCATTGGGAATAAATGGGGCCGTCAAAGTCGCATAACCCATTGGCTATATACCTCAGTCATAAGACCGATACTTACCTACGGGGTTCCTGTCAGGTGGACGGCCTTAAACAACACAGTCAACTGCAGCAAACTAAGCCGAGTCCAAAGAACAGCATGTCTATGCATAAGCGGAATCTTATGGTCTACTTCCTCTGCGGCATTAGACATTCTGTTGCACTTGACACACCTCGATATCTTCAGCAAGCAAGTAGCTGCTGAGGTGGAGAAATAGTTCATTTGGCCACGCAAACATTCTTAATGCATTAAGAATCCTCACAGAGAACATCGATTACACCATACCCGAACTTCGGCCTGACAAAGACTTTCATGTAAGCTTCCACTCTACATTATTCTGGGAGGAAGATGCTTTCATGGATGACAAGTCGATCGACTTCTACACAGATGGATCTAACAGCAATATTCGGGCTGGTGGCAGTGTTTTCTCAAATAACCTAAACCTAAGCCTCTCCTTCCGTCTTCCAAATCACTGTAGGGTGTTCCAGGTGGAAATTTTGGCGATTAAAGAAACTCTGTCCTGGCTGAAGAAAAACGTGATATCTGCAAAGGATATCTTTTCAGATAATCACGCCGCTATCAAGTCCCTGGACTCAGTCTCATTAAATTCTAAAATCGCCCTTGAATGCTGATCATCTCTTATGGAGATGGCAGAATAGTTTAACCTTCTCCTTTGCTGGGTGTCGGGCCACAGAGACGTTCTAGGGAATTGTAGGGCCGATGAACTCGTCAAAATTGGAACCACTCTACCTATTCTACCTGAAAAGTGTAGCATAGGTATACCAATCGCTACGTGCAAGTTAAGCTGGATGTGAATAAAAGAACAGACCTTAGGTGGACTGTTGGATCAACATGTCTAGCGACTAAACAGATCTGGCCAAAGCTAGGTCTGAATCGCTCTAAGAGTCTGATTCTTCTAAATAGCAAACATCTCAGCGCCATCATTGGTGTCATCACTGGACACTGCCTGATAGGCAAGCATGCAAGAAGGCTTGGCGCTTTTACAAACGATTTCTATAGAAGCTGTATGGGCGAGGAGGAAGAGGAGACAATCCTCCACCTACTCTGTAGGTTCTCTCTCAGAGAAGAAAACTTCACTTAGGAGCTTTCTTCTACAATGACCTAAACGACCTAAAGAATATAGACGTAAACAGTCTCCTACGCTTCATTGTAAGCTCAAACTGGTTCCATTAGTAAGAGGATCATAGATCCACCTGGCATCGCAATGGGCCAATAGGCCTAAGTGGGTTGGTGTTTCCAACAGCCACTGTTACGTACCTACCTACCTACCTACTCGCTACAATTCTACATTGGACATGCTTGAAAGTCTTATTGAATTAAAAAGTTGTGATGAAAGAAATAAGGACCTTTATCTGCATTCGTATTCATGGTTAGATATTACTGACATCGTACCATCCCTAATTCCAGCATGAATAGAGGCCAAAACACTACAAAAGGAACAACTGACAATCGGTGATTTTTACCGTACGTGAACGCTTTGCATTAAGGAAGCCGAAAAAATGAAAATACGAATAACAATACAACTTGCTGAAGCAATGAAAACTCGGCAGAAAATGTTTGACAACGACGTCTTTTTGACAGGGATGTTTCTGAAAGCTGGACTCAACATCGTTTTCACCTCACAACAAAGAAATAGAGCTAACATTCATCTACTGCAGACGTGGAAATATATTAATAAAATACCAGAAGAAAATAAAAACACACAAAGCGACGGTTTTCCCAATAATTCAACCACAAACAAATTCGATACAGATGATTTAGAACAAATGTTGCGGGACATGGAAATAAAATAAAACTGCGACTATAATAAAAGAACTCAGACATTTGACATTTTAAATTTACTGAGAAAGTTTCATGAAAATCCTCGTATAAATTCAAAAGAAGATATTTTACAATTTTGGCAAGAAAATAAACATCTCCTGGCGAGAGTGGGAGCAGTAAAAGAAAAAGTTTATTCTAAGCCGATAGAAAATTTAAACGAGCTGCGACAAAAAATTGCAGAAGCCGTTGAAGACATCAACTCCAGAAGATATGCCCGTCTTATTACCAGATCATGTGTAAGAAGATGCAGAGCTTGCATTGCCGCTGAAGGCAAACAGTTTGAACATTTGTTGTAAGATACAAGATCGGTAGATGGCGATCCTGATCGTATACACCAAGAGAAAGTAGTGTTCTGTGTGCTCTGTGATGGGAAAAAATTAAATGAAATGACAAGGGTGGCATCCCTATCTGTTTCACTCACACTAGTCGAAATGGTGGGTTTATCCGTCTCAATCACGGCGTCGCTGTCTGTCTCGCTCACACTTGGTACTCATTTTAACTTATTAAAAAGAATTAACTATGAATCGGATTTCTTTAACAAAATATTTGTTTTGTCCTCAATTAAGCGTTGACACTTACTAGTGTCATACCATTTTGGAATCCAGACTAAATACAGGTGAGTCTCGATTATCCGTGATGGTAGGGACCGGAAGCATTCTGGATAATCAATTTTTTCCGGTTAATCGAGTAAACATTTTTAGTAGTTTTTATTAATTAATAATTTAATGTTGGTGTACATATTTATAAAATTATAAAATAATTCAAGTATTTAACGTAGATGTTTAAGTAATATTAAGAAAAAAAAATAATTTTGCCAGAAAATACTGAACAGTACATATGGATTTAATATTAATTAATTTCTTAAAAAAAAATCATTTAATGTTGTTTGTCTCTTTTTTTTTCAATTTAATATTGGATGCGGTAAACTTGAATTTTATCTTGTTCTGTAATGCCGGAACAGCCAGGGTTTTCTAAGAAGTCCAGCAATGTACCGGATGCATGTATAGCTTCTTGTAAACTAGTTTTTGAAACAATTAAATCATCTTCATCAGATTCTTTCGAACCATTTTCACGCTCAGGTTCATCAGATGGATTTGTCATACGGATTATTTCTTCATCGGACAAAACAGCAAATGAAGAAGCATTTTCATCACAGTTGAAGCAAGTTTCTATATTCTCAGCGGTAAAATCGTCCGCAATATTTGTTATTTGTGTTACATTATCGAGTGTATCCACTATTTCCATGTCTGTAAGAAGAATCAATCAATCAGAAATGGATTTTATTAAATTTCGAACATAAGTCTACACACCTTCATTTTCTGGGCAGAACAAGTTATTCCACACATTTTTCAAAACTGCAGAAGTAACAGCGTCCCAAGCATTAGCAATTGACCACCGTTCTTTCTTGATGTTAAATGTCTTCTTAAATTCTTCTCTGTTGCTTGACGTGGCTAGTTTTTGCACGACAGTTTTGCGATAATGGCACTTAAAGCTCCATATTGCACCCTGATCCATCGGTTGGATCAAAGACGTACAATTCGGTGGTAAATATTTCACAATAACGTTTTCAGCCTTAAAATCCTGTACGTTTGGATGTGCCGGGCAGTTGTCCAATAGCAGAAGGATTTTACTATCATCTTTTAAACCGATTTTCTTAAAATGCTCTCTCACTTCTGGTACAAAATTATTGTTAAACCATTCGAAAAATATTTGCTGTGTTGCCCAAGCTTTTGTATAAATTACGGGAAGCTCATGGACATAATAAATTACGGGAAGGTCATGGACATTTTTTAAGGCTCTTGGACGAGCACTTTTTCCAATAACTAACGCTTTGTTTTTCTGTGTACCAGCAGCATTAGCGCAAGCTAATGTGGTTAGTCTCTCCTTTGACACCTTATATCCATCTATGAAATTTTCATTATGGCAAGCCAAACTGCTCTCAGGCAAACACTTCCAAAAAGTCCGGTTTCATCTCCATTGTAAATTTGCTCATTGGAGAGTTTTTGCTTTGATATGAATTTATTTAATTCTTCGATAAACATTGTGGCAGCTACATAATCAGCTGATGATTTTTCTCCTTCAGTCTTAAGCTTGTGAATTCCGTGTCGCTTTTTAAAATTTTGTAACTAGCCGTAAGAATATACACACTTAGTTTTGAGTGGAATATTTTAGCCTTTTCCGTTATCATAAGTCCAGAAATTGGAGTTCCTTTAAATCGCTCTTGCCGGAACCATTCATAAACTGCGGAATCCACTTTTGGTTCTTCAGCAGTCTTTACAGTTTTTCGGTTTCGAAATCCAATAACAGAATCACTTTCTGCACAAAACTTTAACAATTTGTCTTTATTTTTTATAATGTCATAGAATGTTTGTATCCCCACTCCGTATTTTTGTGATAGAATTTTAACGCTCACATTGGTTTTTGAATGCTCATTAATTATCTTAACTTTGTCTTCTATAGTTAAGACTTTTTTATGTCTTTTTACCGCTGATAAGGATGCCATTATAAAAATAAACACTAACAATCCGAAATTCTTAAATTTCTAAATTAAACACCAAAAAGTAACAAGAGATGGGGAACGTTGCGTTAACTAAAGCACGTGTGTATATACACGTGTTACTGATGAAATGCAAACAAGGGAATTTCCCTTCTTCGTTTTTTCATATTGTGTTTGATTGTTCAAATATAACCGAAAGAAATTCGTATTATCCCGGATAATAGAGGTAATCACGGTTAATCGATGCAAAAAAAAAAACGTTGAATTTTCTTTTTCTTTCACGGATAATTGATGTTACCGGTTAATCGAATCACGGATAATCGAGATTCACCTGTACGCCATCTTTTAAAGTTACTTGCCAAAATGGCACAGTGCATTTTTTTGTCAGTACAGTCAGACCAAGTTAGGCGATTAATGATTTTCAGATACATGGATGGACAAAAAAGCAATATTTTAGTTAATACCGATGCAATTATATTTAAATTTGGGACCGTAATTTATAGAAACGAAGAATGGTAAAGATTTGCGGTCACAGTACTTGAAAGATCGTCACTGGGTGTCAGATTCTTCGATTTTTTTTGAGTGCCAATAATTTTAAAAGTAGATAAATTAGATTTTTTTTTTTAAATTTTGTGATAACCGACACCACTTGACCTATCACTTGTTTCCAGCTTGACGTTGATTTTGTGACACCCTGTATAAATAAATTTACCGAATTATTCTAATATATACATACATACGTAAATTATTATCGAATACCTATTTATTTATATGTACTACATGTATACCTACTCGTATTTTCTTTATTTTGCAGTTTTTATTTTTATAGGAACATCAAAATTGATAAAAACACCATTTTAAAATCCTGCTGCAAAAACAATTCCTTACCGAAATTTTACTGGCAAATTCGCGACTAAATACCGGTATTTCCACATAAAGGTTTTTTTGTTATACCGGTATGGATATGGCGTCATTTTCGTACCGGTTAGCGAAACCATTGTATCACAAAAAAATACCGGCATTATACAATTAGGTATGAGTCCCTGATCTTACGAGGTATACATGTCCCTGAAGTAGGATAAGTATGATTTTCAGCTATTTTATTACTTAGTTTGTCTGTAGCAGCCGCTAAGGTCATAGATGAACTAACCTAGTTGACAAAGTTAGTTCATCTATGTTGGAAAATCAAAACCGGTTTTCTACTGATCGCCCCTATTTGTGTGACCCTGCTGTGAATACGTGCGAATTTTCATCAATGGCAATTTCCCTCTCATTTTATACAAAACACCGCCATTTTAATAAAAAAAAACGTCATCCACATTACACACACTCGTGCAAATCGCTCTTATTCTAGCAATTTTACTTGTAAATTGCTCTCATTCTATCAAATTTTGAGAAAGTTTCAGAGAATGTAAAAGTGTTGTGGTTCACTTACAGTGTGTTGTGCGAAAGTTAAGGGTTTGCAAAAGTATGAGTAGAGTTTGACATCTAGATTATTTTATCTATGGCTAAGGTTAGACGTGTTTTTCTGAGCTCGGCGATTTTCGTTCGTTAAAAAAAATTTATCACAGAATCTGTATTAAATTTTGCGTAAAAAATTAAATAAAGTGCAACAAAGTGTGTGAAATGTTAACAAAAGGCCTATGGTCAGTCTGCTATAGTAAAACAAGAGTCTACGATTGGTATAAGCGTTTCCAAGGTTGTCGCGAAGACGTGGAAAATGGTGTACGCTGTACGATGTACGATGTCCCAGCACATTAACAACCGATGAAAACGTGGGAAAAGTGAAACAAATGGTTATGAACGATCACCAAATCACAATCAGGGAAGTCGCTAATGATGTTGGCATATCCATTGGCTCATACCATGAAATTTTTTCGAATGTTTTGGGTATGAAATGCGTGGCAGCAAAATTTGTTCCAAAATTGTTGAACTTTGAACAAAAACAGCGGCGAATGGAAATTGCTCAAGTGTCACTAAATGAAATTAACGAAGATGGAGACTTACTGAAACGTGTTATAACAAGTGACGAAACACGGGTTTACGGATATGATATCGAAACTAAGACCGAAAAAGGCTCGCATCGCTGAAAGAGCAAAAGGCTATCCCAAAGATCGGGTTTGAGAAGTGTTTCGAGGAGTGGAAGAAGCGCTGACACAAGTGCATAATATCTAATGGGGACTATTTCGAAGGCAACAACATTAATAAATAAATATATTTTTCAAAAACTAAAATTCCCGTTATTTTCTTAACACACCTCGTAATTGCTTACAATCTTTCCCTACTGCGGTGGAGTGGATTCTATGACCCCTTTTAATGCCGTTTATGCAAACGATATAGAGACAACGAACTTCAAATCTGCACGTGAAATGTAGGCTACCGACAACGAAAGTAACTTATTTGTCATTTCATACTCGTACATCCGGACTAAGGCGAAAACCCGTACAAAAGCTTAATTTGTCAACATCAGCCCAATATGACCGCATGTCCCATAGAAGCGAAAGATAACAACATCACAGACAGTTTCTGCGTGCTCCTTGACAAAACGTACGAGCCATGATCTAGGTATGCTGTTTAAATTCTGAACCACGATTTTTAGGCAAGAAGGGGATAGGGAGAAGGCACTAGTACCCGGACAGTTTACATATTCCCTAATTTTATCTTTATTTCGAGCATATTAGTTGCTTCTAATCCCGATACCTGGAAAGTGAGTCCCAAGCATGAGACAGAGAGTCTTTGCTTTCGACTCTTTGACTGCGCCGTCAGGTTTTCTAGTGATCCCTACCTTGCTAGTTTACCCCTTTTGAAGATTTTGATCAGCCTACTGGTTTTACCGATTACATTTGTTAGTAAAAACCTTTATAATAGGTACTTAGTCTTCGAAATACGAATTAGCTCTTCTTATCCTTTTTGCACCGATCTGTAAAGATTCAATCTATTTTCTTAGCGTATGTGTAAGCAGAAAGTCAACATATCGTCTAGTCAGGTTGCCAAGAATGTTTTGAAATCCAGTAGACGATTACCTCTCACGTTGCATTTGCAACTGCCCCAAGAGGTATTTTGAGCATCGCAGCATATGATTAGTTCGATCTTTCTGGAATTACTCGTACAACATTCAATGAGTTTAACTACTACCTTTGGTAATGGTGGCAGTGTGGTGGAAGAATCCGTATTTACAGGGAAAATAAACTGACGCAACGACGGATTGCTGCCATTCTCCGTCTGTAGTAACTAAATATGCAAAGAGGGCATAGGGAGAAGGCACAGTTTACATACGAGGGTTGTCTGAAAAGTTTCCGCTACGTAAAGATAGTGGCACTCGTCAATAAAAGCTAGTGAATGCTAGTTGTGCATCTTTTGACAGTTACTTACCGAAGTTTCAGTCATTTTAGATGAGCAGTTTTTAGTTGACAGTCGTTTTTTTGTGAAAATGGAAAAAATTGAGTATCGAGCTTTTATTAAATTCTTGTTTTTGAAAGACAATACGCCTACGCAAATCAAAAATGGGTTGGACTCTGTGTATGGGGACTCTGCACCATCATTTACCACAGTGAAATTTTGGGCAGCTGAATTTAAACGTGGCCGTAAGAGCTTGGGAGATGATGAACGTTCGGGACGTCCAAAAACTGTAACCACTTACGATAACATTGCTAAAGTTCACCAAATGGTGTTAGACGACCGCCGAATTAAAGTGAGAGTGATAGTAGAGGTTATAAAAAGGTCCAAAGAACGTGTTTGTTACATATTAAATCAAGATTTAGGCACGAGAAAGCTGTCCCCGCGTTGGGGGTCGCGTTTGCTTACGTTAGACCAAAAACTTGTTCGAATGAACATTTCCAACGCTCTGTTGGCGCAGTTTAGGCGCAATAAATCCGAGTTTTGGTGCCGATTAATTACTGTAGATGAAACTTGGATACACCATTATACGCCTGAAACAAAAATTCTGTCAAAACAGTGGACCGGTTCCAAAAAAAAGCAAAACTGTTTTTTCGGCTGGGAAAGTGATGGCGACTGTTTTTTGGGATAGTGAAGGAGTTATCTTAATCGATTATCTTTAAAAAGAAAAAAACCATTACAGCAGCATACTACGCATCATTACATGCCAAGCTGAAGGCAGAAATTGCGGAAAAACGGCCACATTTGCAGAAAAAGGAAATCCTGTTTCACCAAGATAACGCGCCGTCTCACACCTCAGCGGTTGCCATGGCGAAAATCCATGAATTACGGTTTGAACTGCTTGACCATCCGCCTTATTCACCAGATCTAGCCACAAGCGACTTCTTTTTGTTCCCTCATTTAAAAACTGCGCTCGAAGGACAGAGATTTTCGTCAAATCCTTCGTGAACAATTATTTTGCAGAGAGAAACGCCAAGTACTATTTGGACGGGTTAGAGAGATGGGAGCATCGCTGGGAGAAGTGTGTAGAGTTACAAAGAGACTATGTAGAAAAATAAAGAAAAATTTTGAGAAAAAATGTCTTGTATCATTGTTCGGTCGGAAACTTTTCAGCCAATCCTCGTATTTCCTAATTTTATCTTTATTTCATTTTCTCGCTGCGAAGGTTACATAAAATAGTTATTGTGTTCTTGCAATGTAGATAATGTTTGATTGTATTGCACAAGGCCATGTTTTCCAAAAAAGTACCATTTGTGCTTTAGTGTCCGCACACTTTTATTTTAGTATTCGACAAAGAAGTTTTTTTGAAATTGTAGTTCTTTTTGAAGATAAATACAAGTATTTACTTTTTTCAAATTATAAACTTTAATTCATGGCTTTAACTTATAAATATATGTACATATGTATGTAGAGGCATAAGTTAGACATAAATAATAAATATTTTTAGAAAACAACAATAATACGTTCAGAACAAATGTTGAACGGTACCCAGACACCGCTTTCTAAACAATGCAAATAAACCACAAGTCTTTCTGGACTCCGAATTGATAAGCAGAAATCTTCACTTTCAGTGGTTTGCCATTCGATGATGAAAAAACGTTGACTTCAGAAATATACTAATATTGTTTTTTATTTAAAGGTATGCGGCCCACATCGCTACTAGTCAAATAGTAAACGTATTTGCTCTTATTCCTTTTCGGTCTAAGGTTTATTTCAAGGCAGCAACTAGCCCTTTTGTTTGCGCTTTTACGTTGAACCTCTTCTGAAGCTTACAACATAATTGTCAATTTCGGAGAAATATTTTCTAAGCTGCTGTATTTTATCCGTGTGATTAATACGCATTATATTGCTGCCGTTTTCTTCGCTTCTTCTTGTACTGTTCGTATTATAGTTTAGTACGCGCTTTTACATTTCCCTGCTTCCGATGTAAGTTTTGTTATTTATGTTGGTCCTCCTCATATGCAGTCTCTGTTCGCATGTGTCTTCCGTATAATGTCGGTCGACCGGCAGCGATTGTAATACAAATATCGTTTCTGTACACAAGAAAGTCCTCTTAAATTTTGACGGAGTGCAAGTGTTAACGAATTTTGTTGAGAAATATTTAATAAAACAGAAACCAACAAACTGATTGTTAAATATGAACTTTGGCAGCATTGGAAAAAGTCCTTATATTTCAACGTTCATTTATACGTTCACAAAGTGAGCTATCTCTTCAGTCACTTGTGCAGTCTCCTACAGTTCGCGGTGTTTTCTGTAAATGAGTTCTTATTGCAAAAAAAAAAAAAACAAATTTTCAAAAAACAAGAAATAAAAGTGCCAAATTTGAATTCAGATATATATTTAGCTAAAACGTCTGAGAGGCGTTATCCTCAACGCAACTTCGTTGCTAGTTTTTCTTACGAATTAAGAGAGAAAGGCAATCTGACTCCTAGATTCACATCGTATATGTTTATGCAATAACAGACTCTCTTAAACTCTTAAATATCCACGCCCAGAGAAAATAACTTAATAGGCATAAACAATTTTAAACGTAGACGTTGCCAGCTACGCATTTCTTTATTGTTCCCTCAAATATAATAGTCATGCCGGTCAAAGGTAAAAAAAGGTCCGAAGGAGTTCAAAGAAGTTCGTCATGGCGTTTCTTTAAACCTGTAAGTAAGGGAATCGCAAAGTGCTTTATATGTAGACGAATCCTTTCATACAAGACGTCCACATCAAACCTCAAGAGGCATTTGTTTCTTGTACACGGCGGTGTTTACGAGGAAATGCTGCAAATGCTGCCCCAAGTAATGTCCATTTGATAAATTTTGTTTCATAGTACCATTTTGAATTTTGAAATGTAAATGAATCTAAATTTTAGAGTAAAGTCGGGGACGACATTAATGTTGTTAGCTTGATTAACTGTGTTAAAATGTACCCATGTCTGTGGGATACTCGCTGCAGTACGTATGGCGAATCGCAGCTGCAGCATAATGCATGGAATGATATAGCGGTTAAATTGAAACCACAGGAAGATCTAAATCTAGTTGGTGAGTATGAGTTGAACTTTCTTCGCACAGAAAACTATAAAACATTTTGTGGTTTAATTTTCAATCAGTCACTAAAATCTCGGATCAGTTTAACATGCTCAGAAATACCTACTTTTCGACTCGTCGATTTATGTATCATGAGGAGTTGTCATTTTTGAATGCTCTACTTGATCCGCAAGAACATACAGTTCAGGGGAACATGCTTATTCCAGAAGAGATAAAAGTCGAAAGCGGTGATCAAGACGAACATGCTGCTGATAATGGTGACATAGTCAATGAACGCACCTTACAACAGAGTCAATGTCCTATGAATCAAAGCGCAACGGATGGAGATACAACCACCGACACAAGTGAGATCTCAGCAAATCAGCGCTGCGAGGAAGTAAGCGATACGAGTATTAGGCAGACGACGGATTCGGAAAAAACAACTACAGCATATACGAGTACCGAGTGCACATTACATCTGAATAAAGTTGATAGCGAAACATTTTTTCTATTGTCGTTAGCAACTGATATGAGAAGGATTCCTAGGGAACGTCAAATGGGTTTAAGACGAGAAATCTTATCTTTGTTTAGTGATGTGATTAAAAAATATGAGAATGAGTAGGAACAATTAAATGGCAGGTATTCTAAAAAAATTGTAATTACTATTTATGCGAATAAACTGGCGATACGAGTACTATCCCCCAAGTTGAACGTACTTATTATGACTCTGTTCAAATAGAGACTATTATCTATTCAACCGATATAGGATGCGGAGCTGGTATCTTTCTGGACGAGAATGTTCGAGTTCACTTCTCGTTGGGAAAACTTTCGTCTGTTTTCCAAGCGGAGATGTATACAATCCTTATGGCAATGAACTATATTGTGATAACCACCTAAAATGTGAACAGTGTCATCTACATTTAAATAGGAGAAGATTAACATATTTAAATAGTAGAAGGCTTAACCATTAGAGAATGGAAACTTTTAGCGAATACTGGAAAGTTGTATGGAACGAAAGATGTCAGGGGAGTACATATACATATATGAACTGAGAATTACGAGTAGAGGTAAAGGGGTTTAAGTAAAAGATAAAGTAAAGTAAACGTGGTAGAGAAAAGTGATTGAATTATAAATTGTAATTGTATTGAATAATGCGATTGTATTGGCCATCATTTGTACTCTCACAAACATTTTACAATATTGGTTATCTGTAGAGATAACCAAGCTGTGCATAGAATGCAAGACATTACTAAACGCAGTACGAAGGCTTAATTCGCTGAGTCTTATCTGGGTCCAAGTCATAATGGGATCACGGGAAATGAAATCGCCGATGAACTTACCAGGCAAGGCTCAGAGGAGAGTTTTTCAGTACATGAAACTGCATCGGGTCTGCCTGCGTCCTCGATTAAAGCTTGCGTGGACAGTTCGGTTTCATATAGGTTTCTCGGCTCTTTTCCGACAGAAAAAAAAGGCCGGCTCTATATGCACCTATGTACTTACTAAAATAAATCTTATAGTCTCGATTCAGCAAGAGAGACTTATCTACGAACATATTAGTTGCTTCTAATCCCGATACCTGGAAAGGAGTCCCAAGCATGAGACAGAGAGTCTTTGCTTTCGACTCTTTGAAGGCGCCATCAGGTTTTCTAGTGATCCCTACCTTGCTAATTTACCCCTTTTGAGGATTTTGATCAGCCTACTAGTTTTACCGATTACATTTGTTCGTAAAAACCTTTATAATACGGTAGGTAGTCTTCTAAATCCGAATAAGCTCTTCTTATTCTTTCTGCACCGATCTGTAAAGATTCAATAAATTTTCAAAAAAGTCTTAAGGGTTTCCTTACGTACGTAGTTGCTGTGTTCTACCATGAAGTAGGCGATGTATGTATTCGTATCTAAGATTGATATGGAAGCCTCAGATAGTAATTCCTAACCGATTATCTCCTTAGCGTATGTGTAAGCAGAAAGTCAACATATCGTCTAGTCAGGTTGCCAAGAATGTTTTGAAATCCAGTAGATGATTACCTCTCACGTTGCATTTGCAACTGCCCCAAGAGGTATTTTGAGCATCGCAGCATATGATTAGTTCGATCTTTCTGGAATTACTCGTACAACATTCAATGAGTTCGACTACTACCTTTGGTAATGGTGGCAGTGTGGTGGCAGAATCCGTATTTACAGGGAAAATAAACTGACGCAATGGCGGATTCTCCGCCTGTAGTAACTAAATGGTCCGCACAAAAGGACGAGTTGATCATACAGTAGCGTGAAACACCTTAAACATCCGTAACCACAGATGCGTTTATCCCGTACCCATGGTTCCTGTATGAATATTATGTGAGGTTTTGTATTCAACACGGAAAGCCTTTCACATAGGTCTGCTATAGCAGACTTGGAATGTAGAAAGATGGATCTGAGGTAGTCTCTTGTCTGCATTCACTTGGAAATATAGTGGAATTTAATTCTTCCAAGGTGGAGATAGGAATGTCGTGCATACATATAGGTATCAAGTATAACATCTCTTGAATATCCTCTGCGAAAACTGATTTGGAAAGACAGCCTAACTACACGATTCCAGAAAAATCTCAACGAAGCACTTACGAGTCTGAAAGTATCAAACTCGTCAATAATCAAGCCAGCTGCACTAAATTAGTCAACAAGGAGTGATATTCCAAGCAAACAAAAGTGGTTTAATTTTGAGCTCTGAGAGCAAGAGCAAAGTCTTTTACAGCTCCTAGAGTTGAACACAAATGTCTTCCAAATGTTCTATGGTGAAGCGATTAAGGACTCTAAGCGCATCTGCTACAGGAATATATTGTCCTTCGAAGAACAAACCATTGAGGTAATCAACAGATCAAGATCATCAGCAGAGTTTTGAAAGGCTATAAAGTATGTCAACGGTATAGGATCCAAATTGCAGGCTCCATAGTTAAGGGCACATTTCAGCAGACTCTTAAATAACGTCCAAATTTCGCAAGGTTTTTATTATGCGGCCCTGCTGGTTAATGATGTCTCTCTGAACGCACCGTTTTTTCTTTCTGTTCCTTGTAGTTTCAAGAGAGCAATTATTTTTTCATTCCACAAAAAGGTGACAAAGAATTACAGTGGCATATCTTTCTTAAAAACATCGGTCAGGCTGTTCGAAACAATTTTGTTTAAAATGCTCATTCAATAGATCTCTGAAAGGAAATTCTTCGAGAATTTCAAGCGGGCTTTAGAAAGAAATACTCGATCAAATTGTTTCGGTTATTCATATCGTTGAAAAATTTCGTGTAGCCTTTGACTCAATACCCCGCGAAGTGCTATTTTATAAGCTCCACGTAATAGGAATGTCTAATAAAGTCATTAACATTTTAAGGGCAATGTACGACAGCAATTTAGCGTACGTCAAGGATGCGAATTTATTTCTGATGAGTTTGGAACATCAATGGGGGTGAAGCAAGGTTGCATACTGAGCGCGCTTCTATTTATCCTATTCGTCAATGATAACCGATTTTGTGAGGGGAGGAATTGAACTGAACAAGGTAAAGATTCCTGCGCTTATGTATGCCTTCCTCCCTTATCAACGAGATGCAGTTGATGATACACAAACTAGCTGAATACTGCCAGCTTTGAAACCTGAGTGTTAATACTGAAAAGCCGAAGATGATGATATTCAGTGGCGGAAGCGGTAGGTGCAGCGAAAAGTGAAGCTTTCAAGGTGAACGTATTGAAATAGTGAGAGAATCCAAATACGAGCACCAAGAGTTCTGATAACTGGAAAAAACACCTTAATGTAAAACAATCGGAGGCAAAGCGTTGGAGTCGTTGTATTGTTAACAAAAGCATAACCCATAACTCAGAATACTTTTAAAACGAATTTGTTGGCTTGGAGACTGCAGTTCCTCCCATTTTATTGCACGCTCTATGGTAGTACTTTCAATATATAGTTAAAATAATCGAGATGGAATAAGGTTGGGTACCTAAGCTCATGCTCAATCATATTATATCTTTATGTGTCTGAATGCGGTTTCAATCTTATGTTAAGAACGGCGGAATAAGATCTAAATTTGGCGCGCTATTGTCATCAGTCGGACGGGATAGATACGAGGTATACATATGTACGTAAACGATGTTCGGAGTTACCATCATAGAATATATTACTCGCAATTTAGATATGATCTAAAAAATGAAACATACTTTTTAAACAGCAACTCAACCGATAAAATAAGCCCATTATTGAAAGCTAGAGGTGAGGTGGTTGCACTTAATTTTATTTAGTATCGTCCTGAGCTACCAATCCATTGCGATTTGTGTAACACCAGTGCGAGAGGGGACGTTTTCCACTTTATAGCTATATGCCGCCTTAGGTACTTTGAGGGGAGAACGCTGAACATTTTAATTGCAAACTATGGGCGGAACGCGTTGTATGTATATCTACACTATGAAGACGCTAACGTATAGAAAATATATAATGGGGGATAGTTTTTTATTAGAAATGTTTATAACGTTCTATGTAAGTAGACTTATATTTTATGTAGGGCGCCTAATTATCAATCTGGTAGACCGGTCGATAATGAGCAAACCTAAATAGAATTGCAAACTATGTATGATTATATATATTACGAAATAAAAGCCCGAACTAAGTAACTATGTACATAGATTTAATGGTCTCGAGAAAAGCTTTGCCTAATCCCACAACAAGAGAGAAGCCGTCCTGATTTTCCAATTCTTCACTTCATTTTGAGAAAAGATTTTCCACATTACAGTGCCGGGTCCAGCGTTCTGGGTATGAAGAGGGATCAGTACATTCTCTGTTTCCCTGAGTTACCCCGGAACCCAGAACTTGGTGCGCATTAAGTTTAGTGGCCTTAATTTCCAGGGGGAATATCGACACATACTTGCGCATCCATTCAAGGGTTTGCTGCATGGAGCACTTCACTCTGAGAGTTTCGGCTTCTATATCACAGATAAACATTTTCTGCGCTAGCTAACTCCCACAGTCGATGAACACAGTGTTTGATTGCTTGCACTCAGTGTTATTCAGAGTGTTGTTATTATTATCCTTCCCATTCGAAGCGACAGAGATGTGATAGAGGCATCCTTATAGATACGCCCGTCTCATCTCCTTTGCCATTTGGGAGTTTTCTTGGAGATTTCATCCACCCGAACTGCAATTTTTGCTGGATGCAGCATCGATTTTATCCGAGCATCATGCACTGCAAAGTCCATCGACATAGGGAGTGTTAGACGCCTTTTTCCCGTTAACACTGTTTGAAACGGAAGAAAAGGATGCAGTTAAGTGTATGTCACTTCTGGTTATCTTCTCTGGCGTTTCTCTGGGCATTTAAGCCTGATAAGGTAACCAAGGAAATGGAGGTCCTCTCCAATTCAATACTAGATATATTATAAACCTGTCCGTGTTTGAGCCGGGCCTCAATCTACTCATTTTTAGTAAACAAATACTTATTTCAAGTACCGAATATTAAATAGTGGATAGCTATTTTTCGCATATGCCTGTCGTAATGCCGACATTTTCTATCAAATTCCTGTGTTGAAAGATGTTTTGTAACTTCGCATGTAACATATGTAAACGTAATCTTGGAAAAAATTTTCCCACCAATTTCAGACAAGGAAAATTTATGAACTTCCCCAGGTATTTCCGTGCAATTAAGTGTAGAGTGATTTTTTCAGAGGTTCAGACTTGTTTGTTTAAATAAAACACAAAGATTTACAAAGTACAAAGCGCATTCTAGAGGTTGAATTTTCGTTGTTGGTTTATCGGCATAAACTTGTGACTTAACGTAACCGCGCAGAAAATATCTAATGGCGTCAGATCGCATGATCTTGGTGGTCAATTGACGGGTCCATTTCTTGAAATGATTCCGTTGCCAGATGGTGTAAGGAAAAAATCGATGTTTTCGTTGGTAGTACGGGGCTGAGCATCCTGGAACCGGGGTTCTTCCACATTGTTGTCACGCAAAGTACAGAGCAAATAATCGTTGATCATCGCATTGTATCAGTGTCTATTGACGTACATAGGTAATTTGTACTCCAGCTTCATTTTTGAAGAAATAAGAACCGATGATGCTACCGGCCTACAATCCGCCCCATATAGTACATTTTTCTGGATGCAATGGCATCTGCTGAACTTTTTGAGGATTGTCCTCTTTGCAAATACTGCAATTCTGCTTGTTTACGTATTAACCGCAAATAAGCCTCATCATTGAACAAAACTGGGACAACGTCCAGTTGATTTAAAGCCCAATCACTGAACACTCCTGGCAATAAATGATCATGCGGCTTCAGTTTTTGTACCGATCGGATGTTATAAGCCTTGAGACCAAGATCTTTACGCAGAATTTTCCAGATATCGATAAATGGGGGTCATTAATGCTGGAATGACAAACTGTAATGAGAATGTAATCCCTATTGAGAAGTAAACACCTATTATTTCAATGTTAAAAGCGTACTTGTTTCTAAGAGATTTTCTTAACACAAAAAAAAACGTTTTCTTAGAATCTGGCAGCACTCTTAGGTATTCAAAAAACACCGTACAAGAGAATATCCAGTGATTTTCACATTAGTGATTGGCTGTAAAGTGCAAGTGAATAAATCGGAGTTATAACATTGTTACTGGTTAGTGTGTTTTGTTGTGCGTAATTCTTTTAAATAAAAATAACTCCAATCATTTCAACAGTTTTTCAAGTTATTGTGCCCAAGATTTTCCAAACAAATGCTGTACTTCGACATTTAGTTGACACTTTCAATTCGGTGACTCGCTGTCTGTTTTGGTTATTTGCCTTTTGATAATGAAGAATATTCAGAGAGTGAGAGAGAAAGAATGAGAGAATGACGCCAAATATACTGAAGGGATACAAAACTGGTTCTCTGCCGAGTTTGTATTCTCTTAGTTTTCGAATTAGCATTGCCAGGATATAATTTTCAAATCGATCCCACTTCGATATCAACCAAGGAAATTAATAAATATGGAATCGATTCCTGTGAAACGTAGAAAGTCTCGCACAAGTCCATTGTGGCGGATTTTTAAACGGCTTGACCCAGGATATGCCTTGTGTCGCATATGTGGAAGCAAGTTTTCTTACAAATCTTCAAATTCAAATTTAAAAAGACATCTCTTATCGAAACACCAAGCGGCATTTGAAAGGACCTTGAAACAGGGCCTTATAAAGGTATGTACTATTGTATTTAGAAATATATTGCTGTTTAAAAGTACTTCACAGGTAATTGTATATTTGATCTTATAGCGACATGAAGTGGCTGCTATTCCATTGGAAACATTTATACCGCTCGTTAAAAACCACCCGTGTTTGTGGGACCATCGCAGTGAGTTGTATCGAGATGCTGTAGCGCAGCAGAAGGCATGGGAGGTAATTGCTTGTTTGCTCTTTCCACGCAAAGATCAGAGTGTAGTTGGTTAGTACGACAAGATTTCGAATACAAGTATCACACTTCTAAAGTTTTTCTCTTTTTTGTAGTAACAGAGTTAAACAAGGAGTTTAGAGCATTACGGAAGGCATACTTTTCAACACGTCGTTGCGAATATTCTAGAGAATTGTCGTTTTTGGCAGTATCACTTGATGACATCAAACCCAAAATTGAAGAGATCGTGGAGAAGTGTGAAGAAGAGGAGATGGACACCCTAGACTTACTAGATTCAAATAACTACGAGGGGTCAACCAGTGAAAATGAATCACTTCCTAACAAGCCGTACAATACGAACGTGACTACTGATACCGAATTACCCCGAAACAATGAAGAACAAATTTCTCAGGATTCAGGACAAAATATGTCTACCCACAACGAACTTAAACCACAAACGTTTTTTAGAATGGTTGCTTCACCAAGCAAATTTAATTTAGAACTTAAGAACGCCAACGAGGATCACTTATTCTTGCTGTCGTTAATAGAAGAAATCAAGAAAGTTCCCGACGAGTTTAAAATGAGCTTCAAAGCAGAATTAATGCACGAATTCGAAAAACAACTTAAAAAAATATAATCTAATGATGCTAGGCGTTTAATGTGATTCTCTGTTATATTCTGTTTTTATTTACAAATAAAAGAAATATTTCGTTTCTATCAAAGAAGGTAAGAAGTACATACATACGTGTGCAAATAAGTTTCCACCTGATGTTAATCCGTCAACATTATTAAATTAATTAAATTTAAGCGTTAAGAAGTCAGTGCGCATTTAAGTTAGTTGTTTGCAAAGTACGTCCACGGTTTTATAATGTCCAACTTTCGGATTCTCGGCGCTATTGAAGGACTACCCGAAGTCTGTATAGGTGATCAAGTCCCAACGTCTGGGAATCACAGGTGGAGCAAAAGAACCAGGACCCCATAGATGAAAGGAAAAAAGTACGAAAGAACAGTGCCTCCGCGTTTTCGGGAGTAAGCAATACGATGCCTTTACAAACTAAACTACCTATTACGAGCTAGAATGTAAAAGTTTCGAACTAGAAAACCTATTAGCAAAATGTACCTGCTCCTTGAATTTGCAAACTAAAGCCTACTGCGTAACTCGGCGTGAGCTTCTGGCTTTAATCCAGGGAGCGAAGCATTTTCATAATTACCTCTATGAACAAAAGTCCGTTCTTTGCACCGACCACATAGTTCTGAAATAGCAACTACAATTTAATAACCCTGAAGGCCAAGTTGCGAGATGGATCGAGCATTTGCAGGGTTACGACTTTGAAGTGCAACACCGCAAAGAAAAACTCCACTCAAATGCCGATGCTCTCGTCAACCGTGTGGAGTCAAATGTCAATACTCCCTCCGTATAGAAGCGAAAGAACAGGCCACTATCCAAATGATCAGGACTGTGGCAGTAGAGGGTTGGAGTACAGACGAAATCTGTTCCTACCAACAGGCAAATGTTAATATCGAACCAATATGGCCTGGAAGGAACACGGGGAAAGACCAAGCTGGCGGAGATATCAGACCGGAGTCAAACTCTAAAGGCGAATTGGGCACAGTGGGGCTCGCTTTATATGCAAGACAGCTTACTGAAAAGAAAATGGGAAAGTGCAGATGGCACAACGTCTCGTGCCAAGTGCTCCATTAAATACAAGACGGAACCTCCGGGTGTTGTTTGGGAATAAAAAGACGGTTGAGGTAAGGGAACATTTCTATTGGCTAAGCACAAAACAAGACGTCGAGTATTGGTGCAAAAAGTGCACAACGTGTGCCGTTACCAAGGTCCCAAAAGTAAAGCCACAGGGAAGAATGTATCAGTAAAATGTCGGAGGACCATCCGAACAAATACCCATTGACATCGCTGTCTCGTTTCCCGACATCTTTAATGGCAGCCGATATACCTTCGTGGTCACGGATTACTTCAGTAAGTGGGCGGAAGTGTTCGCAATCCCAAATCAAGAGGCTAGGACCGTAGCAGAACAGATAGTCAACAACTGGGTGAGCAAATTTGGGGTCCCAAATGAGCTGGACGAGACTTTGAATCAAAAGTCTTACAGGAAGTGTACCAATATCTGGGAATAAGTAAGACAAGGACAATGCCACTACACCCACAGTCCGATGAAATAGGACTCAATAGGATTCAACATGACCTTGAATGGGCATCTCTCTAAGGTCGTAGACACCTGCCGGAGGGAATGGAATCGACATATACCTCTCTTAATGGCTTACCGAAACGCAATCCGTAGTTCAACAGGACACCTATTGGTCAAGCAGTTCGGCTTCAATGTGAAATGAAATTCAGATTCTCACATAGGTCCCAGCAGAATTCGCAAATTGTACGACAACGGCATGAAGGTACGACATCAAAGAAAAAATTTCAGGACTTCTGGCTAAAAAGATTTACAAGCGTACATTCCCATATTGTTCGTAATCTTAACAAGATGATGGATAAAATACATAGAATTCCAGAATTCTTTACAAAGGGGCGGACTTTTCTAATTCCCAAGACCACAAATTTGGAAGACCGAAGTACATTTAGGCCATCATTATATAAAGCTCTGACTGCTATAATAAGCAATAGCGTTTGGCAACACTGTAAGTCCAACAATCTAATCCCAAGTGAGCAAAAGGGATGTGCTAGGAATTCCAGAGGATATAAGGAGTTGATAACAGTAATTCTACTAAATTCTGTTAATCATAATCGTAATCTAAAGTGTAGCTTATATAGACTCTACGAAAAAGCCTACGACAGGGTTCCTCATTCGTATTTAGTAGAAGGCTTCGAATATCTATGGAGTGGATACAAAAATCGTGGAATTGTTCGTGAGTGCTATGAGTAAATGGGAAACAAGCATACGTATATGTAGGAGGTTCAAGCACAAGAGAGATGGGTGTGAGAAGAGGATTGTTCCAGGGAGATTCTTTTAGTCCACTATGTTTCTGTTTAAGCCTTGCACCTCTTAGTAAAATATTAAATGAATCTTCGAACGGGTATCGAATCGACCGACAAATGAGTGTCACCCACGTGCTCTATATCGATGATTTAGAACTATTTGCACGCTCCAGGCAACATTTTCAGAGCCTTCTGAATATTGTGAAAAATTTTTGTTTGGATATCAAAATGAACTTTGGTTTTGATAAATGCAAAGGAGTGGAAATGATACGTGGTAGAATTGACAGAACTGAAGACTTCAACTTTGAAGATGGTACCATCGAAGTTTAGATGAAAATGAAAGTTATAAATATCTCGGAGTCCAAAAAATGCGTGATATCCAACATACCACAATGAAGAACATAAAAAATGTAATGCAAAATTATGCAAAACAAAACTGGACAGTGGTAATTTAACTAAGACTATACCTGTGCTGATATATTGCTTTGTTTTGATAAAGTGGAGCCAAACTGAGCTGGAAGACCTCGATGGACAAATAAGGGTTGTGATGGTAACGCAAAGGTTTCACCACTCGAAATCGGCAATCGAGAGAACAACCTTACCTAGGAGTGAAGGTGGCCAAGGGATAATAAACTTACTGAACCAGCATAACATACAATACCCCGTTAAAGTTAGGAGAGCCAGAATATCAGCCGCAAATTTTGTCAATAGATCAACGTATCGAGCAATGGAAAGCCAAAGCTATTCATGGAAAGTATCCTTACCACCTGAATTCAATTGAAATTGATAAGAATAGCTCAACTGAATGGCATTCAAGATGTCATGGGCATTCAAGATGGAGTCATCGCAACGAGGCCGTACCGCCGGGCAATTCTTCACTAGTAGACTGACATTATGTGCAGACGATGCAACAAAGCATATGAACACATTGTAAATGGATGCTCAATGCTGGCAAATCATGAAAACCTTAAACGCTACAACGATGTTGCAAAGATTGTTCGCCGGGAACTCGCCTTGAGGACGAAACCTGTGAGCTGCCACAAACCATACCACCAGTACCAAGCTGATGAAATTCCTTCCAGCAACAATTTTAAACGTCGTCAAATGAGTACGGACCACACAATAATTGCGAACCACCCGGACATTGTGTGGATAGACAAAATGAATAGGTCTGGATTCATAAAAGATATAGCAGCAAATATGAGTCGAACATTTGGGGAAAAGATATCAAAATATGCTGATCTAGCTCATAAAATAAAGCAACGCGAAAGACGTAAAAGTATACGAATTGTGGCAATTGTTGTATTCAGTACGGGAATGATTGAAAAAAAGTAGTTGAAGAATTTAAAGTGCAATGCAAGCATCAATACTTGCAGAAGTGTACGCAAATTCTTTGAACATTGGTAAAAAACGAACAATTTATCATCAGAGCCTAGTCCCTTGGCATAGCCCGGTATAGGTAATTTCCAGTTTCATCGAAGTTGAGGAGTACTGCAACTCAATAATAATATTATAATACTTTAACAACATCAACAGGGAATCACAATAGACCAATAGACTTTCGTGTATGCTTGTACCTTAGGGACTAACACATCCCATATTACCTAACCTAACCTAACGTTGGCAAAATCAGGCTGTATGAAATCGATGCTTAATATATTTTGGTTTTAATTTTGCTAGTACCGCTATAAGTTCTGTTACACAATTACACAGCGCTAATCGTTCAAAACTTCTTGCGGGAATAGGACCGTTAATTTCTTTTCAGAACACATGCACTGATTAGTGAAGAATACTAGACAGTTTGGTTTCAGTTTGCAAACTATTAACATGGAGTGGGGCGTTAAAGAGAATCGAGTCGCAGCAATTGCGTTGCATAAGTGCGGAAAGAGTGCTGGCCAAATGTTCGAGTAGCTAAAACCATTCGGAATATCAAGAATATTCGTTTATCAGGATATTGCTCGCTTCGGTGAATTGTCTGGAGTAGAGGACTGGTCAAGAAGTGGTCGTCCGTACGAATGCGATAGTAAAGGCAGTGCGTGAACGAATTCGGAGAAATCCCCTTAGGAAGCAGAAGATCATCAACCAGATCCATGTCTAGGCTGATTCGCATATGAAAGCCTATCGTCGGTCCGCGGATCATCTTCTAACTCCTCAACTAAAAAAAATTAGGCTGGAAAGATGCAAGCGACTTTTGCAGTGGCACGCGGACAATGGCCATGAAAACATTCAGTTTACGGATGCGAGAATTTTTACCGAGGAAGAAGTTTTCAACAAACAAAATGACAAAATGTATGCCACTTAATCTAAGGAATCGGAAAAAGTTGTTTCCAGGGTCAATGTGGACATCATCCCGTTTCCGGAATGGTTGGGGGGAGGGGGGGGGGGGGGTTCTCACTATTGTGTCACATCCCTCCATTTCTACGAAAAAGGCGTAAAAACTGGTGCAAAGGTTTACCAAGAAGATCGGCTAGAGGATTTTGTGAAGGGTTTGACCAATACCCATCTGGATACAGATGGATCTTCCAACAGGACTCTGCTCTGACTGGCACAAAGCCAAAACTGCGCAGGAGTGGCTCAGAGTCAATATTCCTGTCTTTATAGCAGCAGAAGATTGCCCGTCGGGGAGCCCAGATCTGAATCCACTGGATCATGATTTGTGGTCAGAATTGCGGAACATGGCATGCAAGACACTTCCCACACCGTTTGGAAGCTTGTGTTAAAGCAAAAGGCAGTCATTTCGAGCGAATCCATTTTTTTTAATAATCCATATGATCTAATAAATGAAACAACTTCGAATACAATATGTTTACTAGTTTATAGCGTTTTATATTTGTAACAGAACTTATGACATGACTAGGTACATAGTGGTGGAAAAACGAGAAATGTCACATTTGAATTTAGACTAAATCAAAATTAAATCACAAATTTCTCCGGAAAATTAATTTCAAGGATCCACTAACAAGTAATTTTTCCCGGCCTTGTAAAAAACAGCACTCGAAACAATATTTTTAAATGTGTTCAGTTCAGCATGTAAAACTAATGCGCAATGTAAATCAAGCGTAGGGAAAATCGCAATAGATCTGCTCCAATTGCAATTAATTCGCAACCCAGGTCGTGGTTACTAAAAAATTGGGCATAAATTTAGGAACACAAATTCGTTTTTACCATTTTGAATTAAAAATCAACGTAACAGTTTTTCCCCAACAAAGTTCTTAGATTGGCACCACCTAAAGCCAAGTTCATTCTCAAATAATCAACACTCAACAGTCCCATCATCGATGAACGACGATTTTGACAGTTCCACCTCTTTTGTGGTAGAGATGATTTAAGTGTACAGTTGTTAGTGTTTCTCAGTGACTGAGAGCAGAAAATCTCAAAAACTCGCTGCAATACGTGAAATCTGTGATAAAAAAAATTGTTAAAAACAATCTCTGTGTTTTGGAGCTTAAAGTTTCCAACAAAAATCCTGAATCGCTGTCGGCAATTTCAGGTGAAAGTTAAAAGAAGCGGCGCTTACAATTGTAAACATTTTTCTTGATTGCCTTCGCTATTTAAGAGAATCATCTCTTTCATTTAATGTAAAATGTCAATGCTGCCAGGAGTGCATTTCAATGGTAATTAAAATGTCCATCCTATAAAGAACGGACGGCAAGAAAGTTCTTTGAATGATAAAAGAAATGCCCAGTCCCGCTTGGAATTACTTCAAACGGTTTCCTGGAGGCGCTGCCAAGTGTAGTTTCTGTAAGAAAAAACTCTCATACAAAACATCGATAACAAATCTTAAGCGACACTTACTTGCAAAGCACAAAGTCAATTTGGGATTCAAAATTTCAAAGGTTTGAACAAATTTTGTAGCAGTTTAAATATTTCAAAATAAAAATTTCTACTCGGATTGTAGCCTTTTACAAAATTTGATACCCAAATCAATATAAAGAGGCTGATTAGCCTGGTCAGGGAACACCATTGTTTGTGGGATAAAAACTCGAGCTCATTCCAAGATCCAGAAAATCAAGTCGAAGCATGGAATTCTATTGCTTCTGACCTTTGTCCTTCGATGAACACTGTTATCGCAGGTGAGCCTCATGTTCGTGTAGTGTATAATTTGGCAACAAATTACCGCTTGTCTTATTGTTGCAGTTGCAAAGCTATCAGAGCGTTTTTGTGATTTAAGGGATCACTATCTTGCGAGTAAATTGGGCAACGACAAAGGAAAAAAGGGTCGTCCGCCTAGTTACTACAACGATTTACGATTTTTAGATTATTCTGAGTGTTCTTTGCCGAGTTCGCTGACTTCAGTTAGCTACGAGGAGGAACAAGAACAACAACTGACATTACCACCATCGCAGCAGATGGATGTTTTTGAAATAAAAGAAGTAAAAGAGGAACGATTGGAGGAATCTTATAACGAAAGTGATTGTCCAAGTATCATGGAGCTTAATCAAGAGGAACGTTCTGTTGCGGTTTCCGAGTTAATTCTTGAAAACGGTCACAATGACGAGGAGGAACTCCAAGCGAATTCGACGAATGGACTTAAGTATATGCGCCGGAAGACTCGTGACTCACAAAAAGAACCGAAATCAACGAACAGGCAAAGTGAAGATACAAATCCGCAGTACAATATGCAGCTAAATAATGTGGACAAGGATGTTTTATTCCTTCTTTCTCTGTCCGAGGAGATGGGCAGAATTCCCAAGGAAGTCAAAGCTGAATTTAAAAGTGAGCTAATGATGACTGTTGCTAAATTGGTGCAAAAGTATAGGCGGGCGGGTAAAGATTAAATTTAATAAAGTATTCTTACAATTTTGTGGAAGATTTGTGAGTTTTAGCTATGAGATGGTCTTCCTTGGTGTTGCGAACTTGGTAGTTGGGATTTGAAGATGCGCTGTCTATTGGCTTGATGTGGCTGGGCCGAAGAAGTTGATAAATTTTGCCATTTAGACTATTTGATACAGCTCATAGATTTTGGCTTGAGGCGCTCTTCCTTTTCCTCCCCAACCTGAGAGTTAAGCTTTGTCGGTTGATGTGCTTTAGACGTTGATATCGATATGTAATAGCCTTTGGCTTCCTGAACTATTAGACAGCTAATAGAGATAAAGAATTTTTCTTTCGAATTTGTTGTCTATTTGCTTGCTTTGCTTATCGTGCAATGCTCGATATCGTTAAGCATAACTGGCCGAACCAGTTTTTCGTTACACAGAGTTAGAAGGTTTGAAGTCATTTGCCTTTCCAAAGCGAAGAGAGCGGTTTTCAAGGATAAGTCTTCATTGAATCTCCACAAGGGTGTCATTCGATATTCTTAATAACATCAATAGCTGCCCGGGATGTTCACCTAGTATGATTTTAACGTCATACTTCGAACATTGCTTATATGCTTGTCGAGGAGCTCGTTAGAACATTCTTTGTTGCCGTCGATCTTGTCTTACGTAGGGGCTTGGCGCATTTTAGGCTTATTATAGCCTATGGAAGCTCAAGACTTCTAGCCTAAGTCTGCCGCATATGGCAGATCCGAATAAGCGCTGTTTCTGTTCCATATAGCAATCACCATAGTATAAATCACAGTTTTTCACCCTCTCTTGTCGGGCCCATCCCATCGCAGTTCCTGGATGGCGGTGATATCTGCGTGATAGCAGTCAAGGGCCTCTGCTAATTGTTTGACTGCAGTGGCCTGTTAAGGGTACGAACATTCCATGGGCAGATCCGAAAGTCGTTGCCCTTTATACGTTTGGAAGGGTCGTCAACAGTAATCCGTTTTTCTCTGAGGCCATTAGTTGGTTCGTCACATTTTTTTAATCTCTTCCATATAGGGTTGTGAGCATTATGACGGCGTGGGCCAGCATAATCCTACTAGCCGCGCATCCCATTGCCATTTTAGCCTGCATGAGTAAGGGTTTACTCATGCAGTTACCGGGGACTACCACTGGAAGGTATAGCAAGCACTTCGGTACGAACTTGATTGTTGCGCTGCCGTGCCAAAGCAAGTTATAAGACACTCAGCAATTCCCCGATCAATCGCCACGCAGTTTCCCAGGTAATTTAGTCTCTCCATTGAATGTTGAATTTCACCCTTGGAGCGAAATTGCCAATATTATGCATTTTGCACTTCTGGACGAAAGCTCTTACCATGTAGACGTATGGAGTGTTGCTCCAAAGCCTCGGCAAGGGAAATAACACCAAAACCGTTCAAAGAAATTTTAGTTCAGAATGATCAAGGAGATCTCCATCCGCCTTCGCTAACCTCCGTGCTTTGCGCTACAAACAGCGGTTGGAAAGTGTAATTCTGCCTAGGTATACAAAACTCTTCAAAAACTGATTTATTGAGGATGTGCGTACCTTATTTTTGACAGCATATATTTACCTACTCTTGCCCTGATTCACAGCTAAACCTATTTTGCCGGTTTTACTATTATTTGGAAACGAACTAGTAATATAGGTCAGCGTGTGTAAGTAACCGATTTTAAAGAAGTGCCATGACATTGCAATATCTTATATTATTGCTTCTTCGCATCTAAGGTTTCGACGAGATTGTTTTTGACCTTCATGAAGCAGCGAGCGTTCTCCATCAAAAATATAGCGATTTTGGTCGCCTTGAAATCGATGATAAGGACTCCTTGCGTAGTCAGAACGTTTGACCAATTGTGTCCTTACCGAGCCAACCAGATTATTGAGAAATGGTTCACATAATGCGGGGGACAATACCTTATATGCGATGTTAAGGCGATTGATGGCTCAATATTTGCAGCACTTTAGAAGATCTCCTTTTTTACGGATTGAGCAAAAAAGGCGTTCTCAAATACCCGAATCATTCCATTAAACTTGCTCTCAGGCATGCTTCACCCATCACCATCGCATTGAGTTGGGTGTTATAACAGTGACCTTGCAAGAGTAAAATCACCTTTAACTCTAACCAGAACAGCATCTATGTATATGTTTGCTAAATATAGATATTGATATCACCAGACCCCAAGGTATCTGACTAAATTTCAACCAGCAAGGGGTCGTAGAGGCCGCAAACCAAGTCGTACGGCTTCTCATCTCATCGAAGCTACGTTGCAGAAGTATTTTAATGACCTCGAACTTTGGACCTGATCTGTATAAGCGTCGTCGTGCACATTGGCATGGTGAAGTGAGCTCACAAGATCGCTTATACAAATTATGAGCCGAATTAACCGCACCTTGTTGTAGACCGTTTTCAATGTCAAATATTCCTGGAAAAGTTTACTTATACCCAGCCTATTCTGCTTGAAGAGGAGGCTCTGTAACCGGTGATAAAAGCCTTCTCTAAGTCAACCAAACATGCACTGTTTTATGCTCTCGCTCCACTGGATATCAGATACCAGTTTAGACGTGGCATGTGAGATATAACATGCATAATGCACCGCTTCGTAACCAAATTGATTGCCGCAGAATGTATTTCTCTTCTCAACCCACTTATTCAGAACTCTTTTGATCACCTTATTGAAGAAGTCTAATCGACCGAAGGCTCGCCATGTCATGTCATCTCTTTTGGGACTTCGAGGCACCACTCCTATTTCAAAGCATTATTAAACAAGGTAGTGTAAATGTCCAGCGCTTGAATGTAGACACGTCGAAAAACAATGTTCGGAACTGCGTCAGTTCACACTGATTTCTAACTCCTCAGTGATTCGAAGTGAACGGGAGTAGCTACCTTTCGTCAGCGACGACATATTTTTGTCATATGTTCGACATCGAACTCAGTGAACCCTGTGTTCCCAAATCGGCAGTTCTCCATATTATTTCGAAAGTAGAAATTGTGTACAAGGATTAGATTTTCCAGAAGCTTGTCCGGATAAATGATATCATTTGCTTTGGACACTTCCTGGAAAATCGCTCTTATATCCTCTACCTTTTGCAGATCTTTAACTACAACGAAGTTGTTATCATCGATACTTCTCCTGGATCTGGTGTTATAGTAATTCTTCCTTATTCTTCCTTCGGGCGATCTTTAGGCGTGAAAGGTCATTTTGATCATTTCTCCGAAGCATTTTGTTTACTTGGGGAAATATATTCAATTCAAACTTTTTATCAATTTTTATCAATATTGGACGACTTCAATGTGGTGTGTCTGTCAGTAAACTGTCGGACAAAGGCTTTATTCTCAAAACCGGTCTGCATTGTGTGAGCAGTGTATCAAAGTTGCGTTGCGGAATGTATTGTGTAATTGTTGAAATCTGTGCGACAGATTCCTGTTGGACGGTGATTAGACCGAGTTCAAGGCGAGTGCTCTCGAGAGTGTTCTGGAAAAGTTTGTCCAACCTACCCTACTGTAATTCTAGGAATATCTTTGACCAAACTTCTCCAGTTCAACAATTTCGTTTCGAACGGTTATTTCAGTACTGAGGCCGGAACCGACAGTTTACAATATATTGATTTGTACCTGTCAATTGTATGTGTGCAAGGAGATAAGAGGCGTGTCTCGGAAACGGCGGAGTATTCGTCGAGTTTTTATATAATATTGTCCTGATTATTGAGTAGTAGGTTCCCTCTATTGTTTGGTTTATTATGGACCCAATATTTCTGTTTGGCGTTAGAGTCTCTTCCGATATAATTTCTCTTCGATACTTAGGAATCGAACAAGTGTTTTGAGTTCTTAAGATTAAGAATGTGGATTGAGCATCTTCAGGTGCATAGATAGGGACCATGTAGAACAGCTTTACACTACGTAAAGACATATGCTCGATGCATATACCCAACATGTGGAACCTATAAATTACACGGCTTTTAAATAGTGGCCTGTTCAAAGTCAGAACATTCTATGCGGTGTGTTCATCCTATTTCTGTTTGCACAGTCGTTCTGATCCGAGTGTCTTGGCTACTTCGTAGCAGCAATGTAGCAGTATGGGGTATGGAAACAGCTGTTGACGAGATAAGAATTTAACTGAACTATGTACCTCATGAAAGGAACCAGTCATACTACCGTTGAGTTAACCCCATGAATTCATCTGCAGTACGTCCTTTTTGTGAGGATTAGTTATATCCCAATGAGTATTATAGTGTTTCTAATTGCTTGAACTTCTGTTTACTTCTTTGTATTCTTTTTTTATTCAAGTTGCGCAAGTTTATATCTCATTCGAGATCTGATAAATTTATTTTATATCTGTTTATTTTTTGAAACCTGATTTAAGAACTGATGACGGGTCGAAAAATACGTATAATTTTCAAAGTTTTGAATACAAATTCTGTTCAAATCTACTACAAAAACACTAATTTTCAATCCACTGACGCCCTCCCATATAAGAAAACTTATTCAATCAGCCCAATTGTACTAAACGGTCTTCTGTTTGCCGGGCAGTTTCGGTCGCTGACGTGTCTGTCAATTTGTGTGTGCTTGGTTGAGGAATTTTATGCATTTCGGTATTTATTAGATTTTTCTTGCAATTTAACACGATCAGCTATGTTTAAAATAGGTAAGAACTTAATAGTATGTTTGTTCAATCTCTGTTAAAAATTTGACGAAAATCGGTAATGTTTGGCTGTTCGCTACCGGCATCGTGACCATTCGGTTTGTGATTTGGTGGTTGTTCGGCTTCATTATCTTCAAAATCTTCTCGCCACTGTTTTTTGTTTGTCTGAAGAAAAAAAAAATGCTTGTTTCGTTTTGCAGGAATTCTAGTATTTCTACTTGGAACACAATTGTGTTCCAACGTTGACGCCCTGCGTACTGTTGCTAGTCACCTGAGTTCAACAGACTTGTCACGCCTACAGAAAGTCTTTGTCGAAGGGTTGAGTTCCAATGATTTACAATCAATTTACTACTCGACCGTTAACGCAGAGACTACCAGTGAAGATGAGAAGCTGAGTCTTTGCCAGAGGATTCAGTTCCTCCACAAGGAATCGAAATTGAATGTGAGTTAACAAACCAAGTAATCAGGCTGCAGCGACTGCTTTCTTGCACCTAACCTAACTAAACTGATTCGCTTTGTTACAGGAATTTGAGAAGAACTTTTACTTGGTTGGGGCACATAAAAATGCAAAGTGTTCAACGGTTCCTATTCCCCAAAATGTGCTGACGAAGATTTCGTCTTCTCTCAACAAGGATGCGGCAACAGCGCAAGAGATTTTCTATAATTTGTTCGCATCGAAGGCGTTGGGAGTTTCCATCGATTTGCCGACTTCGGAGAGGATTGCCAAAAATCTTCAAAACATTCTGAAGAAGGATGATTCGTTGAGCAGTTTGGGATATGCATTCTACATTGCAGCAGAGGTCGGGCCACCGGCGAGCTTCGTTGCTGATCGTATTGAAGACGCAATCGTACAAGCCGATGAGGTAGATGGAAGGATGTTGCAGTTTGAGGGTGGATTGAGCATCACAGCACTAATTATAAATGGCGCTTTCAAACTGTCCAAGGCTCTGGGGAAATCATCTCCTATCACCGATGTACAGGCTGTCAAATTGGCCACCTATTTCCTTAGTCGTCGCTCAGTGCAGACAGCCAAGGGTGTGCATGTTTTGCTGGAAGCTTTAAAGACACTTAGCGACAAAAGCTCTGCTCCGATTGCCATTCAGTTGATTGGAAATGGTCAACTTCAAGCTGAGTCACCTTTGCTTACAGTTGTGATTGTGGATCTCCTTGGTAAGCCCTTGTCTCCGTATCCGATGAGTATCTCTGGTAAAGTGATTGTTAAGAAAGGAAGCACTGTGCTCGCTGAGAAAGTTCAATTTGTTGCCAGGAGCTCAGATAAAACAACTTACACTGCTGACCTGACCACATTTAAACCCACTCGCGGCATCTACACAGTCGACATCACCGCCGATAACTACGTACAAACGCTCAATTTTAAGGTCTTGGGCAAAGTGAAGGTACATTCATTGGAAATCGGAGTTGGTGATTCTGATGCCAGCTCCGCCGTCAAGAAACAGACTGTGGTCTTCCCTAACACATTACCAGAAACACTTGCTGCTGATCATACCCAGAAAGTCATCCTAAAGGCTGTGCTTACTGATGATGGCACCACTAAAGTCATGACAGTCCATCAAGCATTTGTTCGTCTGGCCAACAAGGAGACCGACGAGGAAATCATCTACGTAGCAGAGCAGGATGTTTCGAAAGCATATAAATTCGACATGGATGTCGGTATTCGGGGCAGCGATTTCGGCTATAAGTCAGGCGTTTATAAACTGGAATTCATTGTGGGCGATGCCTCGCTTTCCAATTCCTTCAAATGGCACGTAGCCAACGTCCAACTCAAGTTCTCTCACGAACCTAAGAAAGGTATTCACTTATTGCCTCTATCTTCTTTTCTTTTTTTCACACTAGTCTTCTCCCGCAGATAATCAATCACATCCAATCCGGGCAGCCCGTGCAGAAATTATCCATCAATTCCGGGTACCAGAGAAGCGTCCTCCGCGTTTGGTCTCCGACATTTTCACAGGCCTTTGCCTGACTCCATTGGTACTTCTCTTCATTCTCTGGGGTAAGCTGGGCATCAACGTTTCGAATTTCACCTTCAGCCTCAGCACCATTGGATTCCACTTGGGATTCGGAGCCATTCTCGGCTTGTTTGGATTGTTTTGGTTGAATTTGAACATGTTCCAGACAATTCGTCTGCTGATCCCTATCGCCGCTGTGACGTTCCTGTGCGGCAATCGACTGCTGCGACGAATCGCTGGACAAAAGCCTGCACAGTAAGATTCTTATTTATTATTCCAAAAGACAAAGCAAGCCAAGATGAAAACAATTTCTCAACACTATTCGATGGCACAGTCCAGTGATTGTCGCATTGGGTTCTTTTAAGATACACGCATTAGCTATAGTTTATGTCACACACAAAGTAAAGAAAGTAAGAAAATCCGCGGCAGCGGAAACAATAATTCGGAGCGCATTTAGGGTGGAGCATAATTTTGGTTTGTTTTACTTTTTTATTTGAATTCAGTGATCTACGCAGCCGTGCAGGGGAATTTCTGTTTGATTGAAGTTTCTATTGCACAGCAGCCGTTTCTTTAGATAATAAAAATTGGAGAAAACAAATAGAAGAACTGAAGTTGTGGATTTATTTAATTATTGTACAACTGGATAAACACAGTTGATTTACATTTTTAGGTTTTGAATAACGTGTGCATGGTTGACAAGGGCAATGTCCTATAGAATATCGCCGTAGTTCGTTTGCCTGCTTTTCGTAAAAGACGCCTTACTTAGGTGGCGCTACGTTCCGGGTGAACCTGGGCCTCAACTAATAAGTCTCTCCAGTTAGCCCGGTCTTTAGCTAACTGCGCATTCCAAGTCGGTTGATGACTGATGTTCAACTTGCGCGGGCCATCTAAGGGTAAGATTCGAAGATAGCCATCTCAGGCGACTGATGCATAGTTTTCTGTTCGTTCGTCGTTGAATTTTATCTTTCAAACCCCGTGAGGCTTCGATCACTTAGAATTTAAACGGACACGTGGGAGAATCTGAAACCACTCGAGCCGATTTTGCTGATATAATTTGTAGTTAGTACAACGAAACCCAAAAAAGTAAAGAGCCCAGTGTTATAGCTCTAAACTGCCATAAACCAAAGAGAAGGTATGCTACGTGTAACAAATTTGGAAAAAAAGTAAGGGTAATGAAAGCTCTGCTCGTATTTTAAAGGGCCAGCTCTACATACGATAAGGTGTGCATTAAGTTAGACCTTAAACGTTGCAAAGAAGAAAAGAAAGAACCGTTACATCGGCAATTAGAAAAAGTATCCCCACAACTCATAAGCAGACGACAAGCAGTAGAAGTGCAACTTTGATGCACGGGCAAACAAGCTAACATTTTTAAGAATGCGGCACAAAGAAGGATTAAGGATTACATAGAGATACTATCATCGAACGGGTTGACCAACCCAATAAAGGTGAATACTACAGATGATCTGAATAAAGGAACATCTGCTTTATTAGTCCACATTCTAAAATTCCTCTTTCAGACTTAAAAGAAACCTAAAAAATCTGTGATGTTAAAAACCAAATACAAACAAAACCTTTGGATGTCGGGCGACTTAATTGCGGGATGTAAAAATAGAGATAGTCTCTATCGAAAATGGAAAAACAACAGCCTAAATAAGTCACATGAAGTGGTATGAGGAAGCTACAGAAATCAATTAAATAGACAAATTCAAAAACACAATGTAACTTTAACCAAAACAAATTCAAAGAAACGAGATTAGATAAACGAAAAACATGGGCTCGTATAAACGAAAGTATGGGAGGGAAGAGGGCAAACTTAGATAAATTTATTGTTAAAAATTTGTGCCCAAACAAAAGTTCAAATGTTTTAACAAACGAATTTGCTGAAAGTTTTTCGGAACACAAGACTAGCGCAATTACCTCGACCTATGGTAGTACTCCAATACTTAACTTGACCTTCGTGATAGCACAATCGCTGAAGAGGTGGGATATGGAGCCGGGAGCACCCTATATCTCATCGCACTTAGATCTGTGTAGGCCCATTGTGATGCCCGAGCGGAGGAAGTGGCACTGAATGGGAATTTGATCGCGGTTCCTTGTTTTACTTCCTGGTTTACGTCTCGCATTGATTGTCATTTGGCCATTGAACGGGTCTAAGACATCTAGTTGCAACCGCAAATCTGAAAAAAGATGTATGTGAGTGAAGCAGCAGATAGCTATGAGAGGTCGTGAAATTACTCGTAACTTCCTAAAGTTCTTTGTCTCAAATTACTTAGGATGGGACAGTGACGCGAAAAGTGGAAGGTATCTTCCTTTGAGCATATGTTACCACTGCAAATGTCGTCATCGGTAAGGCGCAGCTTGATTGCGTGCGCCCACGGAAGATAATTCAGCTCTGCTTTTCAAGAAAATTTTACTTGTTCTTGATTTGCTGAGTTCCGTCCTTAATTGTCTTAAGGTTTCACAGGTTGGAAGGTTTTCCCGTCTTTCATTGGCTTTGGCTTGTACTAGGTGGGGTGAAAAGTAACCTCCTTGGGAATGAAAAAAAATTTTCCTTCACTTCCGGTCAGCCAACACCATTTCATGTATTTTTTTGACATTGTCCTCTGTAACCGCATAGGAGGGCCTGCCGCTGCGGACTTGATCGGTAGTGGAGTTGCGGCCACCACGAAACTCTCGAAACCAATATTTGACGGAGTAATCTGACGGAGCATTAGCCCCATAATATTTATCTAACTTTTCTTTTGTTTCCTTCGCCGTTTTGCCTCTCAAAAAATAATGTTATTATTATTATTATTATTATTATCAAGGTCACGATACAAATAAATTTGTAGGGTCCGGGATTTAACGCTGGGGTACTATTCCCATGTGGCGCGCTTCTGTCAACAGCACACGGAGTACTGAGTTGCCATGGCACCATAACCTTTTTTGCAGTAGCAGTGCATTCTGGCGGTCAAGGAGGCTACTTTTCACCCTACCTAGTATCGTCCGCTGCCCTTGTATTCTTGAAGTGCAGAGTGGAGGTTTGATACATTGATCTGTTAGTTCCATTTCTAGGGATGATCCTTTTCGACCTAACTCGTCTACATGTTCGTTGCTTGCCACTTAACCTTATGCTAAATGCAAAGAGCCTTAAGTTCTTCATTCTTCATAAGCCTCGATTTAATTTCGATTACTGGGATGGCGTTAATGGCAGCGTAGCGGTCAATAAATATGGTAATATTCTATTCAGATATTTCCCTTATAGCCGTAAGTCTGGCTGCTTCCGCTAGAACCAATACATATTGCATGTATAGATCTAGGGGCAAGAGACCAAGTATATGACAACGACTCGGGAATTTATAGTGGATATAGCCTATATTCGCTGGCTAAAAATTAATCACCTTTCTGCGTACGCCCACGTTTGTAAAGACAGACCATCTGCTTTGGCACTTAGTGAAACACAGGTAGATCCCGGCCCACACCTGTCAGATCAATCTGATCTGAAGCTACCTGGCTACGAACTAGTGCCATTATTCTTCTCTCTTCGCGGTCTCGCCGTTTACGTGCGTAGTGATGTAGCTTACCAAACTTCACCACAATATGAACCGTTTTCCAATCCGGAATTTAACTTCATGTGGTTAAAATTCCATCTCCGTAAGCAAATTATCCACTATAGCTTTATTTACAGAAGGCACAAACTGGACAGTAATTCGACCTCTAATGAGTTTGATGCGCTGTCTGAATCCATACAAAGAATTGTATCCCTGTATCCTCATACTAAAATCGTCATTACGGGCGATTTCAATATATACAATTCTGGGTGGCTTCAACATTCTGGACAGACAACAGCCGAAGGACGGTGTTGAAAATAACTTGACCCAGCTTGTAAATGAGCCCATACGAATACCAGACGTTAATAGTCATACTGCCAACACCCTGGACTTGTTTTTAGCTTCTCACACTGCTAAGTACTCTGTTGATGTGCCCTTCCCTCTAGGCTCGTCGGACCATTGTGTCATATCAGCTAATTTCTCGTACACCGACCACAGAGTTAGAGAAAAGATTCCTAAAAGAACCGTATGGCAATTCGAGAAAGCCAATTGGAGCGGCTTAACAGCTTCTTTAGGAATTTTAACGACGTGGATGCCGCTGCTGATATGATCACAGTCACTATTCTCTTTGAGATAAGATCCTTTATCCCTCATTGGATGAAGAGTATGAGACTAAAAGAAAAGGCGTGATACGACTCGAGCTGTAAACAGGCTGTCAGGGTTAGGGAAATGTTTTTTCGGTCCTTCAGGGGCAACCCGACAGAGGAAAACCGAAAAAAGTTTAAATGAGTCAGGAATGACCCCAACGTCTTTCCAGACATTGCGCTGTCCGATTACTACTTGTTTCGTTCGATGGCACATAGTCTGGCTGATCAGCATTTCCGCTCATGTGAAGGCATTAAAAAAGGCTTGATTCGTGGATAGCCTCAAAAGATGAACACTTTTACCATAACGGTATTCGAGCTCTGCCAGAAAGATGGGAAAAAGATGTAGCTAGCGATTGGCAATACTTTGCATGATTCATTTGTAACCATTTTTTCACAATAAAGTTGCATTTTCATCAGAAAAAACAGTAAGACCTTATTTGCGCACCGCAATAATAATATAAGTAGGCTTTTTCAAAGTGTAACCAGATATGGAAAAAAAGTAACAGACCAAAATCTTCTGAAGTAATCAAAAATGTTTTGAAAAACTCGCTAAAGAGTCCAGCGGACTCAGTTTCACAAATTCTGAAAGTCGAAAACCAATTCAGTGAATTGTGTGTAGAGCTGAAATGTCAACAGTTTTCAAATTCTGAAATGGCATATCTAAAAGATATGCAAAATAATGAAACCCTTTTCAGCTATATTAGATTTTTTACAAGGCCAAGAAGGAATTTACTTTGGTATGTTGATCCTTCTTAAGCTACCTTAATAGTGAAAACAGGTAGAATGCTGAACTAGTTTTTTTTAAACGACGTTTTAAAACGAATGCAGCAGTGTTTTTGCTGCTTTCAAAGTTTTTTTTGACTTGTCCAAGAAAGCCAATAATGCAATTGTAGCAGCGGTTTCTCACCCATAAAGCTGAATTGGCTGAAAGTTTTGTTTCTAATTTGTGGAAGGATCAGATCGTATATTTTTGAAATTATAAAAAATTCTGCCTAGGGCACCTGAGCCTCTTAAGATTTTTGATTACGGCGAGGATGAATACAATGTAATAAGTATTAACTTATAAAAAAGAATACTTTTTCAGGATACTACTAATATTATTTTCAAATATTTCAGAGCCTTCTGGAAATAGTCAAATACCTGGAAGTGCTTTAGATGAAGAGTTTGCCATCTTTTTGCTGGATAAAGATACTTCTTTTCAGAGTTTAAAGAGATATCCACTCGGGTCAAAAGTGTTTGCAAGATCAAATACTCTCTGGCATCATCGGCTCCAGTGGAAAGATTATTTTCCCTTGCTAGAATTGTATCTACGCCGAGCAGACAAAACCTTAACGACACTAGCTTTGTGATGCTGGTTCTGTTGAAGGCAAATCAAGAATTCCGCTAATCGATTTTTTTTTATATTTCCCGTCTTTTCTTTTTAATTTGCTACAGTGGAGTGAACAGTAGAATCGACTTTCTGTTCTAATTTTTTGTTTTTGTTTTCTATAAAATGATTATTTTATTTCCATTCCATGTTGAACTATGAATTAAGAATAAACATACAATAAAAAAAATTTAATAATTACAATACAAGTAATCAATTACTCAAAAATTAATTAACGCCGTACTTTTTATTCAATTACTTCCAAAAGTCCAATAATTTTTTTAATTATGTGTAATTAGTAATAGAAATTTCTCTTTTATTTATTATATGTAAATGTAATGCGTTAAGTTTAATTACTAATTACAATTAATAGAAATTGAATAAAGTCAATTGCTAAGTACATGTAATTTTAATTAAGATTGAAATAAATTACAAAACGTAATCATTATTTCCCAACTCTGGTCTACATACATTTTACCGTTATAGAACTTACCAATATTGTTCAACACACAACATGTTTAAATATACGAGTACCTTAGTAAGTTGACCAAAAACGTCTGTCACATATATGTGACGGCGGACTGTGGTAAGAAGCAACTGTGTGACATATATGTGACAGTTGGTAGCGAACGTTAAAACCGAATTTGATTCACTTTTGGACAGTCACAGTGATCGGTCCTGCTCTTTAATAAGCAAGACTTAAAATTTAAAAGAAGTAAATTTAAAATACGGCTAGAGATTAAAATAAAAGTTATATATAAGTATTAACGTAATAAAAAGTACATAAGATCTAAGATTAAAAAGTACACAACATAAAGTGAACTTATTGGGTCTATAACTTAATTCGTGCGGTTAGCTAAGAGATTGCGTAACTTGTATTATTCCATTGGAACATGCGTTGGAAAGCTACTGTCATTGTACGTCATTTCAGTATATGTCATTCATTTGAAGCGTAAACAACAATAATTTTTTTTTCACTCAAATATGTAGAATTTTGTGCCTGAAAAAGTGTTTTTGCAGGGAGTTCTTCTTCATTACTTTAATATGAAGAAAACTGCTGCCGAAAGTCATCGTATATTGGTGGAAGTTAATGGTGAACATGCGCTAGCTGAGCGAACGTGCCAAAAGTGGTTTGCACGATTTAAAAGTGGTAATTTTGGCTTGGAAGATGATTAACGTCCTGGGCAGCCAAAAAAGTTTGAAGGTGAAGAACTGGAAGCATTACTCTATGAAGATTGTTGCCAAACACAAGAACAGCTCGCAGAATCTTTGGGTGTCACTCAAGCAGCCATTTCAAAACGTTTAAAAGCAGCTATATATATTCAAAAGCAAGGAAATTGGGTTCCACATGAACTCAAGCCGAGAGACGTCGAAAGGCGGTTTTGCATGTCCGAAATGCTGCTGGAACGCCACAAAAGGAAGTCATTTTTGCATCGGATTGCTACTGGTGATGACAAATGGATCCATTACGACAACCCCAAGCGCAAAAAATCATATGTGAAACCCGGCCAACCAGCTAAATCAACGCAAAGCCGAATATCCATGGCGCGAAGGTAATGCTCTGTATTTGGTGGGATCAGATGGGTGTGCTGTATTATGAGCTGCTAAAACCAGGTGAAACCATCAATGGACAACGCTACCGAACACAATTAATCCGTTTGAAGAGAGCAGTGGCCGAAAAACGCCCGAAATATGCGACCAGACACGAGGCAATAATTTTCCATCATGACAACGCTCGGCCCCACGTTGCTATTCCGGTTAATAACTATTTGGAAAACACCCGCCTTATAGCCCAGACCTTGCCCCTTCTGACTAGCATTTGCTGCGGCCGATGCAGAACGGCCTCACTGAAATACGGTTCACATCAGACCAGAATATCAAAAATTGGCTTGATTCATTCTTGGCTGCCAAGCCGGCGCAGTTCTTTTGGGATGGGATCCACAAATTGCCAGAAAGATGGGCAGTACTTTGAATAATACTATTGTACATGTTTTTCTTACATAAACGTTCAAATTTTGAAAAAAAAAACCGCACGTTATAAGTTATATACCCAAAAAAAAACTATCAGTGGAATAAAGTCTCAGCTAATTTCGAATTTTTATTTTGTGTGTGTGTGTGTGCCTTGATCAGTTACCCTACGTTAAGGGTATTCTATTTGAATGTACAAAAAAAAACCTAACAACAAATGAGGGTCATGCCTCGACAGACGGATAACCTCTCTAAAGCGAAAGTTCCGCAATCAACAGCCCTAGAGCAGTAAGAGCAGCGAAACAACTGTTAAACGTGAAAAACGAAAAAAAATCTAAGCCATGCGCACCAAAAAAACGCCAATTCTTAAAATCGACGCCAACCAAAAAAAGATGGCGGATGACTTCATGGAACTTTCCATTGAAATATCCGAATGGCTAACGGTAAAAGGTAACGGTGTGAAATCCGTTAAATAACCCCAATTCGCCATTCTTATCCCTCCTGGAATCGAAAAATTATATTAAATTCGAATCGAGAACGCAGAACCAAATGACAGAAACATCTAAAGTAGTTCCTTCAACAAGTGAAGAAGCATCCAACACCTGACGCGGCAACAAAGCAAACATCAAGAACGCTATCAACAACGTACCAGCACACGCAAATATATCCAGGTTTAACACAAACGACACCTCCAATCAACGCCAAGGAGTCAGATCCAGTCAGTGTAATTCACGCAGGTTTTGCCCCCCAATCATTTTATTTAATGTTAATATAAGGGAACTAATATGTTACATAGCCTTCAAAAAAATCAAAAAAATTTCACTTTTAAAATTTTTAATGGTGGTAGAGTTTTTGATACAAATACCGACTAATGCGTTCAAAAATCTAAAATTTTTCTGGACAACCCGGATAGCTAGGGACAGCCAAATCCAAGGTTACTTTTTGAAAGAGGATAAATCGCACAATCTAATCCTCAGAGGATTAACGTCAGATTTCGGGGATGATGAGATGCAAGGGGAACTAGATAATATCATCCCAGGGTTAGTGGACAAAGTAGTAAAATTCGAAACCCCCAACTCAAAAAAAAAAAAAAAAATCCGGGGATTGACTATAATCTTTTCTAAGCTATACCTTTTCCAGGTAAGCTGGTTAGAGAAATTACCAACATCAAATTCGTTTTGAATACAAGAGTGAAATGGGAAAAACCCAGTTGAAATGAAAGTGCTCGTCAATGTAAAAGATGCCAAAAGTTTGGACACCTCGCCAAAAATTGTGCCAACAAATTAAGATGTGTTAAGTGCCAGATTGACCATCCACCGAGCCAATGCGAAACAAAATGTCGGATACATCTAAAGCCCGCTGTACCAACTGTGGCGGCAAACACCCAGCAAACTGGCGAGGCTGCCCAGCCTATCAGGAGTATACCGAGACCCGAAAAAAAAGCTAATTGAAGCAAAGAACAGGAAAGATCAATCCGGCATGCCCCATGGAAGCTTTGGCAATAGCATAAAGGTAAATTCAACATTACATACGCTAGCCATTTCCATCCACCTAGCGGAAGCAAACCAGCCGTCATAACGGCAAACAACATCAACCTCAACCAAGGCACAGGCCAGAACTTCCTGGGTTAGTTCCTAGACATGGCAAATGACCTCTTTGACATCGGAATTGAAGCGTTCTTCCATAAAACTTCGTTAAAAATATAAATGGTTCTACAACCAAAAACTCCACCACACAAACATACTCGTACAACAGTTAAGAAACAGTTTGTTCAATTCCACCCATATTGCCGTAATGTCGCTATTTTGAGGTCCACATTTCAAAATAAGATCGAAAGCCCCAATCAATAAGCGTAACTGCTCATATAAAATTTTCAAATTTGATTTCTTATAGGGAAACTCCTTAAACAAATTTAAAATGGTTGGCTCGCTGCCTGAAGCTATCATCCAAGGATCTAAGTACTTGATTAAGTTGGGTACATACATAGTTCTATATACACATTTCGAGCGTATATGTAGCACAGTACTACATATGTAATACAAGTGGTAATGCTGTTCCCAATACCTTTATTACAAGAGAGCAATTTGCAGGTGACGAGAAATCTTTCTTCAATTATTTAAGGATGAATAAGGAAACCTTTCAGTTGTTCCTTTTGCTAATAAAAGACGATCTGCAGAAAAAAATCACCTTATGAGATTCGGAATTACACTAGAGCAAAAGCTGGCAGCAACTTTGAGATTCCTGATTGCGAACATACCCGTCAGTATACTCAAATGTCAACAAGTGATTTTTTAGATTGATCGAAAGGAAATATGGAAAAAAGGTAAACAAAAATATTTAACCGAATTTGATTTACATATTTTAACTGAAATAAATATTTATAATTTATAGAACTGCACGCTGGACCTTTAAGCAGACAAGCTCTCCTCCACTAGATAATATTTTGACATCTACGAATGGCACAGGTACCAACTTTGAAATATAGATTGAAAGTGAGTATGCGAGTGAGTAAAGCGTTTTATTGAGGTACGATTGCTGAGCTGCGTAGTCACTTACCAATAAAACACAGCTAATATAGAATGATCTGCACTGTCAAACGCCTTTGAGAAGTCTAAAATGGCAATGAAACTCAACGCGTTAACGCGGTAGTGCAGCTACGTTTTGCACAAAAACCCGACTGAAATTTCGTGACAAGACTTTTCCTATTTAGATATGATTTAAGTTCATTACTTATTACTGCTTCGAAGAATTTACTTAAAAAAGGAAGGATTGCTATAGGCCGATAACCGCTGCTAATTGATTTTAGCAACTATCCACTTATTACGAAAAACTCGCGTTGTTATTATACAATTGTATTAAATATATGAGATATATGAGGGAGTTTGTATAAAGGTCGGGTATAGTACACCATCCGTGCCAACAGCTTTTGATTTGTTTCTTAAAACTATTTGGTCCACTGGTGATTTGATGGCATGTCTCACCGAAAAGTGGAACCAAAGCGTACATCAATCTGGCGAAAGCAAGATAGTTGCATTTGATATTTCTTAGCCATTTGACAGAGTTTGGCATCAGGCTCTTTTGTCGAAAATGCGTGCTTTTGGGATCGATGACTCTCTTCTTCAATGGATTACCTTTCGAAACGTTCAATTCAAGTTGCCTTGGACGGTTTCAAGTCTGATATTCACAAAATAAATGCTGGTGTGCCCCAGGGCTCCGTTTTGTCTCCGACACTCTTTTTAATTTTCATTAATGATCTCTTGTCTGCTGCTTCTAATCCAATATATTCCTTTGCTGATAACAGCACTCTCTGCTTTTCATATTCGTTCCCGGACTCACGGCCCTGCCCTTCGGCTGTAGAACGGGAACGGCAGCGTATGTTAAGCTCATTAAATTCCTATATTAACAGCATAACCTATTGGGGAACTATCAACCGAGTGGAATTTAATGTTTCCAAAACTCAATGCTGTTTGCTGCCATTAAAGCGAAATTTAAATATCCAGCCATTATCCATGAATGGCATTTGCATGGTCGAAACCGATAAACTCGGTATGTGTGTCAGTGACAACTTACATACGTTGGAATGACCACATATACGATGTCGCCAAAAATGCTGCGAAATGTCTAGGTTTCCTCAAGAGATGTAAGAAATATTTTACCCCCCCTGATCTGGCCTCAATATATAAAGCATTCATCCGCCCAAAATTGGAGTACAATTCCCACATCTGGTCAGGTGCTTCTAAAACATCTCTGTAGCTGCTGGATAGGATTGAAGACCGTGCGATAAAACTCATTGGTGATACTAATGTTAGTCAATCAATAGACACCCTCGAATACCGACGTAATGTCTCCTGTCTCACTTTGTTTTATCGCTATTTCCCCAGAGATCCTCTGGGGAATAAAAGTGTTGTAATTCCTTTGAACAAACTTCTTATTTAGTTCCTTAAGGTCGGTGTTATTGGGGAGTGTTAATTGATGGTCGTGCGGGACGATATTTAAACGCAAACATTAAATTTTCGTTTGGCTTGTTTAATATTCTGTTGAAGATAATTAGAGAATACATATATGTACATATAAATGTAAAAATACTTCCAATTTTGTGTCGGCAAATGCATGCGCCATCAAATGAGAGCATTCCGATGCGATCGCCTCATCTTGCAATTGAACGAAAAAATAAGTGTTTGGAAATTCAGAAATTTAACGAAAGAATGAGTGTTCGTAGAATGTGAGATCAGAGGGCGCTTTCGCAATGCTCTCATTTGATGGGCGCTTACATCATTGTTTTTTTTTAAAGATTTATACATAGTTTGTTTTTTTTTACAAATTCAAATAATTCATGGTATTTATAATAGTAAAGTTATATTCATTGAACGTCAAGAGAGAGTGATAATTTAAAACTCGAGACACTTGGGTATCCTAATAAAAGATCTTTTTATTGATCGTATAAGAAGAGTTACCGCATTTCGTACGCTTGCGTATTCTTTATAAATAACTGATTATTTGTATATTCTCCACCGAGAGTAAAGGAGATTGCGCGATTTTATAAGGTTGAAAACTTCTGAAGTCAACCATGGAATGTTGCCCCTATTTGTTTTTCTACTGTGTTTTAAGGGTACATGTTTATTAAACAAAATCAAATGCTGACACCGAGAAGGGTTCCTTCGATCTACACGGCTATGACAAGGCTAATTATATCCCAGATCCCAAAGGGACAGTAGATGAATTTATCTTTTTTTTTGTTGTTGCTGTTCGAATTGCTGGCGTCGTTTCTGGTTTCAACAGCTAATAGAAAAATATGAAGAAGGACAAAGGCTGTCAGTTGAGAGCTTCGTCCCACACGATCTTGTTGACGTATGTATCAGAAGTGAGTTTTTGATTTGATGACATGGGGCCGATGGCAGAAATTTAAGGAAAATAACCCACGAGTTGTTCAAATATTTATTTTATTTTTAAAATGTTTTATATATATTCAAATAACACCGTTGTTTATTTTGTTTTACATACATATACATACACATATATGTAAATTTATTGGTTTATGGTCTTTCCTTTTATTTTATTTTTAAACACACCAAATACAATATTTCTATTTTGTTTTAATCATATTTAGTTGTCAAAAGTAAGTTGAAGGCCAACTTTTTTAATTGTTTTTTCTCTTAATTCGTTTATTTTACAGTAAATGTCTTAATGTGTAGAATTTATATAATGTATATCATCATGATTTTTTTTTCTTTATGAAATATTTCAAAATGTGGGCGCACACTTATACATATATGGATTTTGCATTTTTAACAAATATTTTTCATTTGCCCTTAAAGAGGGCGCCCTCGACGGGGTGTCGCGTTCAAAAATGTCCCGGCCCTTGGCCAATATAGAAAAAAATACTTTTAAATTAACAAAAAAAGTGGAAAAAAGTCCAAATAAAAGCAGTTGAATGGTTCATGATATTCATTTTCAGTATTTCTTTTATTTGATTTTGTTTTTTATTGTCAGATTAACATTTAAATATATTTTTGTAACTTAAAATTGGAAATCTTCTACTTAGGATGACTAGTATGTATAAAATAGAATGAACAAAAATTAAATTCAAAATGTTTTACACTTAAGAAAATTTATGTAAATATTATAATATTTTTTTTTTGTTGTAACTTTTAAGAAAACATTTTATGTTCTTAAAATTAAAACAAAAAATATACATACATCGACTATCTATGGAATTTCTATCATTCTTTTAGGGAAATGTATGTTGATATATGTTTTTTTTAACTGCACAACATAGAGTAAGTATTTTTGTTTCATGTTTTTTTTATGTTATATGTTTTGAATGCCTTATGCATTTTTATTTTTTATTTAAATTAAATTAAGTTTTTCATGCCTCGTCTTTTTTTGGGGGCAGAATTTTGGATCCTATTCAGCTGTACAAGTGCTTTTTGGAATAAGCGAACATTTTATTTTTTTAGTTTTTTTGTTTTTACAAAATCGAATAGCTGCCATTTTGTGTCATTGTTCAAGTTGTTTGTTTGTTTGTTTGTTTTTTCTCCAGTTTTTTTTTTTTTTTATATTCTCAATTAATTTTCTTTTTTTGGTAACAAAATTTAATCATAAAATTTCAGAACCGTTTTTATTTTTTCGGTTTATATTTTGTAACTTTAATTTTTGTTTTACTTTCCTTTCCTTTTTGTAAAATGTTTCTAAAAAATATCTTATGTCAGATACATATTGTGCTAGGTTCTATTTGTAGATTTATATGTATTTTCAAAACAAGCGATCTTCATGCTTGGTACAGCTTAGAGCCCGATCTCTCTCATGGCACGGTTGAGGCATGGATTCTTGAGGCATTCTCTAGGGCCAAGCTGAGGACCTGGTGAACCTCGCAGTATCATGAGGACAGAACGTGCTGCAGATTGACAATCGTTATTGCGGCCACAAATAGAATCGGCTTCGGCTAAATATTGGAAGTCACAAGCGACTTGTGATGCGCCCTGAAAAAATTAATAAGGTATTAAAAGTCGGTAGTGGAGCTACCCGCAAATGTAATGTGAGAAGCAATCATCTCTTGAACCTCATACCATACCATTGTGTGACATAGTTATTAATAATGATTCTTTGCCGCCTACATAATATAGTAATTAATAAAGTTAACGCTATCCTAAAGGCACCCTAATAAGACTACTGAGTGGAAAGTATTATCGGAGGTTGAGTAGGAAAACATACAATATAAGCAGGTCACCTTAGACTAACAAGGAGAAAGACTGAAATCAAATCGAAGCAAAAAAAAATATAAAAATTTAATTCGGATTTCTTCCTATAAGGACTTGAGAAAAGAAAATCTCAGTGGAATCAGCAGACTTGTCAAAGACCGCAAAAGCTTCCGAGCAGGACTGGAAAAACTCAGAAAATCTGATAGCACTTACAGTGAGTATAGCCTGTCTCATGATCGAGTAAGCTGAGTAACACAACTCGCCGTCACCTGGAATCTGTCATCAATTGTGGTAAGGGATGAGGCCTACTACGTAGGCTGTTGCATCCGACGCTGCAACAAGGTATGATATATACAAGTATCAGCTGCTACCAATTCTGAAGGAAATTTTCGTTTCTAGCCTGGCACTAGCCTACATACCGAACCCTTGGGGAACAGAAAGAGTAGCCTTTATATCGATCCAACTAGTCTGACTAATTTCATCGTGAATATCATGGAGAAAATTCTTGAGTTAGGATCATGTGCACAAAACTACTTTGCGAACGCATTTCCTGTTCAAAATGTAACATACCTACCAACGCGCAATAGTGCGAGACTACTCATAAGAACTAGGTGCTAGTGAAGGTATTTTCGCCGAGGAACCAACATGTGTGAATGTTATACCTCTTCTTAAAAAGGGTAACAGAAAATTCTAAACAAATTATCGGCCAATTTTATTATTGTCTTTCATTTCAAAAATATTTGAAAAAGTAATTGAAATTAGATTCCTGCAATATTTACTGAAAATCAATTTCCTCAGTCCATTGCAATTTGGCTTTAGGACTGGACCCACTACCAAAGAGGCGAGGTCTAGACAAAAAAAAAATTGTGCAACACCTTTCGTTGACATAACGAAGGCTGCTGATGTGGTAAACCATAGCATTCTTTTGCATTCGTGACTCTTTTTACAGCTGGTTTGAGTATTGCCTCAAAAAGTTGTCTCTAAAGTTGTTAGCCTTGGTACCAATTTACTATTTCATTTTATTTCTGCTGACGTGTTGGTGGCAGAGTTCAAAGCAGAGTCAAGGTAGATAAAGTCCTATATCTGTCGATTGTGACGTTTTGTTCAATTCGTCGATGTTGTGTGATCCTTCTTGTTGACAGCATATACTTGGTCGTGCCCTCATTTACTTATAAACCCATTTTCTCAGCTTCCATTCAAATACGAGCCAACGTACCGGTTCTCCCTATTATGATATTGTAATATAGTATTATCTGAAAGATTGTGCCTTCCATGTTTACTTGTGAGTTCCATACAATTCTTTCAAGTATTAAGTTAAAGAAGTCACATGACCTTGCGTCACTTTGTCTAAAACCTTTTTTGACAGAAAAGGTCTCGGTTAAGTTGTTATCAACCTTTCCGGAGCAGCGAGTGTTCTTAATCGTCATTCTGCACAGAAGGACGATTTTGGCAGGGATGTCGACACTAGACATGGCCCTATATGGTTCGTCTCTATAAATGCTGTCATATGAGACCATAAGATCGATAAAAAGATGGTGGGTATTGATTTGAACTTCTTGAGTTTTTTCCAGGATCTGCCGGAGTATGAAGATTTGATCGATTGTAGAGTTTCCTGGTCTGAAACCGCCCTGATAGGGACCAATCAGGTTGTTGGCGAATGGTTTCAGACGTTTATGCAATATGGCAGATAAAATCTTTTATCAGGTATTGCGAAGACTTATACCTCTATAGTTGGCGAAGTTGAGGGGGTCTCCTTTTGTGGATCGGGCAGCAAAGGATACTTGGATTCCTTTCATCAGGCATACACTCTTCTGACGAACGAGTCGGTGCATGCTCTTCACAAGGTCATTCCCAGCAACTTTGAATACCTCGACCGGTAAACTGACGGGTCGAACTGATTTGTCGGTGGACGGAAGTTTTGGCTATCATCGTTCAAGTTAAATTGTCTATTCTGCCTGACGGTGGCATGTTGAGCTTCTTCGCCGTTGTACAGTCTTCAGAAAAATTTGTTAAATGTTCTCAGCACCGACTGTGACTCTATTACAAGGTTTCCTTCGTCATCTTCACATGCTTCTATACAGGTTTTTTTTTGCCTTGACACGTTCATTGTACCTGCTTTTAAAACTTTCGTAGGTTATTTCTGGTGTACAACCTCTCAACATATTCGATTGCACGCTTCTCCTGCTTTTTTTCTTCTTCTGGAGAAGCCTCTTCTGCTTGTAAAGCTAACGAACAGCTCTCATTTTTCGTTGCAGCGCCGTTTTGTAGGCCTCTTATTTAGATGCATGTGCTTTCCGGCATTCTTCATCAAACCAGGGAGTTCTTAGTGATGGTCGGATTGCGTTGCGGCAAAGGAGTTGTTGAGAGATTTCGGGATACGCGTTCGGCGAAGAATCTGCCGGTCCTTGTGATTGCAGCTTTTCTACGCTGCATCTTCTCACAGTAGTTATTCTTTGTTGTGGCGCTTGGGAAATACGCATTCGCACATTGGCTGCAACAAGGTGGTGTTGGCTGCCTGGAACCTACGTACAACCAGAGTGGTGACTACTGTAGGCAGTTTATCACTAAGCGTTTTCCAGGAAAGGCTGAGAATTTTAATTAAAGGTACGTACAATGAATACAATAGACTTGTTGAACGTCTGAGTGCCCTGCTTCGACAGAAAAAAAAAATCTTGATAGACGGAAGACTCTTAAAATTTGTCTAGGTCTAGTCGTTTCGATTCACTGATAATAGTGACTCTGTTTTAAGGTACACGAACCAAGTCTTGAGTATTCAGCTGTTAATTTCGTTGACTACTACGCTAGAGATTCTGGGTTCTATTCTTGGGTCATTCACTTAAAAATAGAAAAAACTATTCTTGACGTCAACACCTTATTGGGGGGAAATTTCTGCCTAGTCTCGCATTCTCTCGCCAAAAACTAAAGCTCTCTTTCTCTGCACAAAATGACAAGTTGAACTTTTATGGACAAGTTAATGTAATTCAATGTTTTCTTCACAATTAGAAGAGCATTTCAATAGTATCTTTCCGATCTTGACCAGGACAGCTGACTTACTATAGGAAGGACGTAAGGAAATTACTGTATGGAGAAATAATCGGTAAGTTGGTAAAAAAAAGGCGCAAAACGGTGTTTGTATGGTTGTGGCTTAAATAATTACAGCGAAGATAATACTGGACAGGATCCAGGAATATACAAAACCTAGATTTAAAACTTCGATGTTGGACAAAGAGATTATCGCACTGGGTCTTTCTGCTCTGGATACATAAACATCTTTTAGATACATGTACTCGTATATAGGAGTACCTCCGCTTTACCAGTTTTCTATCGACTTCGAGGGGACTTCGATGACGTGAATCGGAAATTTTAACCTGATGTCCAGTGTAATGGTTCCTAATCAAATAGGAAAAGGGGTAACTCTAAATAAGGAAAAGGCAAGGAAGATATTTAAGACCAGTTGGAAAAATCTAATGTAGATAAGTGCGTTGGTGAGGTTTTATACCCCAATATTCAGATGACACTTTTGATTACAGTCGGGAAAAGTCGTTACGAACTCTCCTTAAAAGCAAATTATACACTTAATATTAGGCGAGGAGCTTAGAGCTGTAATACAATCAAATAGTAGAACGAACGGTCTATCTTGAAAGATGTCCAATCAAGGCAAGAATAAACGGTGTATACCCGCTTTTAAACCGTTCAAGGTAAAATATTTTAGTTGAGGATCTAAAGAATCTATAATATTGTACAAGCAAGATCCTCGGATTGCTCCTTCTTTAGTCAATATCAAAAAGATGCCTACTAGGATCAAATATGAAAATGTAAAATGCAGTACTTACACATAAATAGCAAATCTGATGAACTCCACAAATAGGCAAAAGCTCCTGATTGACATCACCGCTCAGAAGATCAACGCCTCGGCAGCGCTCAGCCATTGAATCAATTAGTGGACACTGGTTTGATCCAGGGACATAGTTCTTGTTCCCCAAGTATGCATCATTTAATGGTTCATAGTGACCAGCTCCAAGTTCTTCCTCGAACTCGCTAACATCATTAGGAACCTCTGGGTAACGTTGGTATCCATTACGTTTCTTTTGCTTCTTCTTCTTCTTATCTTCATCATCATCGGAGTCCGAATCTGACGACATGGCGTTACCTTGAGGATCTTTTGATTTTTCATTGGATGGAGAATTAATTGAATGACTAGGAATGAGAAAAAAAATATTGAGATTTTAAACAGCATGAAACAATGGCCAAACAAATGCTTTTCTTACTGCATTCCTTGGAACTCGACCTTTTCCTTTTTCACAGATAAACGTTTCTGATTGTCAATGTCGCTTTCATCTTCCAGTTTTGGATCGCTTTCTACCACATTACGGAGCAAATGGTTCTCATTGTCTACAGATTGGCGAAGTTTTTCCAAAGCTCGGCGCATCTTTTCTAAACTGTAAGCAGTGGCTAATCTTGAGACAACATGATCTTTCAAACGAGCAATTTCCTCTGGATCAGCAATGCCCTCATGAGCTCCAGTGTATTTGACGGTTTCGTCAATGATTAAATCTTCGATGGATTGAAGTTTCTTGCCCATGTTGTCAAGTCGTTCTGGGTCGATATTTTTCTTCTTACGCTTCTCTTCTTCATCTTCATCTTCGTCTATGGAACTGGGTTTCTTGGTATCAGAGCTGAAAAAAAAGTATTCCTCTGTAATTGTCAGTCTTTTTAAAATATGGTAAATTTGTCTTACTTGTCATATCCAGATTTTTTCCTACGGTCGTAACCGAAATATTTCGACCATTGGACGGCCTTCTTCCGGCGAAAGTTCGATAGATCACCTGGTAAAATTTGATCCTCTTTTACGACTTCTAAATTCGATCGCTTTTGCATTCGTTTTTCGCCGGTTTCTCGTTTTTTCTTTTGAGCTTCCTCTTCATCTTCAAAGTCGTCATGGTCGTGCTCCTCCTCTTCCTCATCTTCCTCGTGTTCTTCATGTTCTGGCTCATGTTCTTCGGAGTCTTCTTCTTCGTCTTCTTGACTTTCATGGGAGTGATCACTTCGCTTGCGATGTTTGTGCTCCTTGTGATGGTGTCCTCCATGGGGTGGATGTTCTGTCTGTGTTTCGGCGGTGGAGGTGGAGTTTTTTTCGTTTTTCTTCTCAACTGGCGAATCTGTGGGTTGGTCATCTGCTGAACGCTTCTTCTTTTCTTCAGCGGGCTTTCCGAAAAGCTCACGCAACTCATCAGGGACTCGCTCGGCATTGGATTTGGATGATTCGTCGTAAGGCATTTTTGGGGAGCGCTTGGCGACAGGAAATCGCTTACGACGAGACATGGGGAGCCATGGCAAAACTGGATAAGTTCTTTTCTTTTGCATGAGCGGTCCGATATAGTAGTTGGGTTGGGGAGCCATACGTTTTTGATCTTCAAAAATTTCACCTTCCAGTTCGTTTTCCTGCTGTTGGTACTTTTCCCAAATGCGACGGAGGGCATCTTTGTAACGCTCTTCACGATCGAGTTCGCGTGCTTCTTCGATTTCCTTCAAGAATTGATCAGTTAGTTCGGCGTGGTCGTAAGGTTGATTATCTCGTTCTCGAAAAATTGAAGTAGATGGATCTGGAAAGGAATTATGTGGAAAAGAGAGGAATTGTAAATGAAAGAGGTTGCAATTAGAATGTCACTATTGTTTTTGCTTTAAATTTTCGGGCAGCCGATTGCTTATCTAAAGGAATTATTGAAAACCAACGATCTTGAAATCATAGAGATAAATATAAAAATACATAAAATTACTAATAAAGTCTAGTCAACAATGTTTTAGAGGACTAAGCCCGAAATCTTGACTAGGAAGGTGTCAGGATGTACTAACTTGGAAAATGTCCTAAGGAGATGTTGAAGAAAATGAAGAAGATGGCAACTCTGATGAACTCGCCAATACGTTATGTTACCGCTGCAGGTGCTTACTGTTTCTAAATTTTAAGCTTTTAAAAAGGTTGTCACCCATCAGATGGATAGATTCTGAAAAGATAGGAATGAGTATGCACCGGAAGCGAAAGAAAATTGCTTCATGACGCTTTTATGACAACGTAAAAAGGAGACGGGAAGAAAGTTTCGCTCGATGGTCAATAGCGCATCGATGGTAATCGGTTCATTGGAGTGATACAAAAGTCAGTTATGTAGCAAGCCATAGCAGAGAAACTGATAAGAATGTAAGAGATATAAAGTGGCAACACTAACTAGTGATTGTAAAGTGGCCACACTAGGAATAGAGTCTGCCGGTAGGTAGTCAGTCGTCAGTCAAACACTGTAGAATACAGACGCATATAAGCAACCAAATAAAAAGCGTAAATTATTTTTTTAAAGGATTGTGTTTGTTTTATTCACTATAAGACGAACGGCTAAAGTTATAAAGTCCTGGCGATTAAGCCAGTACGTGAGGCTTTTCACCGAGAAGAAACCTCTGGGTATACTCGGTTACGACAAGATCAGTTTTATCCTATGCTTAAGTTGTTAGGATGAATAATGTTACATATTAAAACGGCAACAGTCTGTTTTGGTTTTCTCAGAGTACTTTAGACGCGCGGAGGAATCTCTCCACCTTTAATATTCATACCCTGGCCTGTAGTCACCAAGCTATCTGATGTTTAGAAAGAAGTGGTTTTTGATGCGACGTGGTTTTGGTGTCTTCGACTTCACTACTCATTAAGTAAACTTATGTTTATTTTCCGAAAGGAGACATACGTGTGAAGAATAGGTACCTGCGTGTGCAGCTACTGCCAAACTGCGCTAAGAGCTTGCTCAGCCCTCTCAACACTTCCAAGCTAATTCGAGAATGCTAGGCTTCTCCGAAAGCAGTCAGACTGTATTCATTGAGTTCCAGAGTTCCAGAAACGGGACCGCTAATGAAATTGCTCGTTAAGATTTATGACTTATCTGAAAATAAGGACTCACATTACATTAAGTTGGGTAGTCACCGGCCATCCATCTTGGATTGTGCAAGTAGTATAGGAATCATATTTTTGATAAAGTGTCTGCTTGGCCTCTACTTGGTGGTTCTGGGAAACTATCCAAAGTGTATAAACCTCGTGAATAGAGGTTCGCAGCAAGTGCGAGTAGTTGATCGTTTTTTAGCTTACGCCTGAGATAAAGACTTACCTAGGGATGGCGACATTTGGCTGTTGTATCTGGACTTAATTTGATCCTTGCGATCTGAGTGGCATTGCTTTTCATGACAATTCCAGGTAACACCATGTAAAACGTGACTTAATTTGGAATGGGCATACAATACAGGAATGATTATGGTGCTAACGGGTTCATGTTCCAGATAGTAACGCTGTCTTAATCTCCTCCCAGATGCCAATCTTTCCTTCTAATGTGACACGTGATGAGGAAAAAGGAGATAGTATAGCGGATTGGCAATGATGAAAGATACGGCCAATTCAGCGTTGCCAGCTCTATTGTACAGCCAGGTATCAACATCAAAGGGCTCCGATATTTAGGTGGCATTAAAGGCCTTGACCATGGTTAATAACATGCCAAATTCGATAGAGAGCATCAAGTTTGAAGATTAGGGTTATCACGAAATTAGCTGAGTGTCACTGGACCGACCAAATCGATCATTCGCTCTCTTAAAGTCTGAAACAAACGCTAAGAAAACATAGCGATTTGGAACGTTGGTATAATGACGGCTAAAAGAAAATAATTTTGACTCGCCAAAATTATAAGCGCGAGTGTTGACCAGCAGGCAAGAATGGCAGCACTATAAACGGAACAGTGGATGAATTCCTCAGACGGAATTAACAGTGAGGTATAATCCCGGAATAATGGAAGCCGATCCGTTCCGATTCCGATGTATTCCGACATATTTGTAGCTCAGGCCGGTAAGGATTCCCGAGACTAAGTCAGGGCCTTGGAAAAGAGGTGTTGGCGGATGAGCCCTTAATGGATCAATGGCAACGCTCACATCCCCAAACGGGTTACTGTCTTCGGTTTAGCCGACTCCTCGTTCTATATGTATCTATAATGGAACGCGCCTTCCAGGTTGAGGGTTGTGTCGCCGCGGGAAATGCTGGGCCATGAAAAAAAAAACCAGTTAGGAGGCAACAAAAAGCCTCAGATACGGATGGATCGACTGTTGAAAACCCCTGCAACCGAAACAAGGTCCCTTGCAGTAGATCAACCACCGGAGGTTCTGGACTGCTACAAAGCAGATCTAACCGCCATCTGCAATGGGATGGGCCGGTCAAAAAGACGATGAAAAGCTTCGACATCTACTACTGCAATTGTTATTGGCGGCATTGTTTAGAGGTAGACTTAAGTAAGAATTCTTAAGTTTTCGGTATGGTATCGAGCGCCTCGCAACAATCAATATTAAGGCTAAATTTGGCAATATTAGTCTTATATGCGCGCACGCCCCACAGAGGAGAAAGATGACGACACCAAAGATAGCTTCTACGAGCTCTTCGACAACACTTATGAGCAGTGTCCTAGCTATGACATTAAAATTATCCTCGGCGACTTCGGGACTTGGAGAACCCCTGATCAATCAACCGTCAACCAATGGCAACATTGTTAAAAGTCATCAGATATGCCGCCTCTGATGTGCTGAATTTCAGTTGGCCACCACAGCGAAACCCCAGCATGTGCTGATAAGCATATGCAGTTAAGCGAGATGGAAAGAGCATTTCCGTAGACTGCATAGCGGCGCTGACGACCCTAATGCCGCTTTTAGGCTGAATGATTCTTTCAACCTAGACGATGTAGATCAACAATTCCGTTCACCCGAACTGGATGACGTGAAGATAGCCATATCAAAGCTTAAGTCCAACATAGCTGCTGGAGTGGAAAGCATGACCGTCGAGCTCTTCAAAGCGGCATACGATGATTTGGTAAGAAATATGCACTTATAACTCATCCTAACTCGACTCAAGCATTATTTGACCGATCCTCAAGAAAGAAGACCCTCTGAACGGTACCAACTATAGAGCCATCAGTCTTCTTAACATCGCCTACAAGATCCTCTCTTCCGTATTGTGTGAACGCCTGAAGCTGTTCGTCAACAAACTAATTGGTCCATATTAATGTGGCTTAGGCCATGAAAGTTCATCATCGACCAAATATTCACACTGCGATAGATCTTGGAAAAACCCCATGAGCTTCAAATCGATACACAACATCGATTCATCGATTTTAAGGCCGCGTATGACACGATCTATAGAGACGAGCTATTCCCACCAAACGCGTCCGCTTGTGCGGGATGACGATGGAGAATGGACGATGCTTCATCGAGTTTGGTAAAGATCTCACCGAGACCTTTGATGTCAAAAAGGCGATGCGGTGTCATACGATTTCTTTAACATTTTTCTTGAAAAAATAGTGCAAAACATAAACGCCAACACAAGAGACACAATTTTTCAAGAGTCCGTCCAATTACTCGCATACGCCGATGACATAATCGGAAGAAAGAAGCGTGGTGTCAGTGGCGTTTTCGCGAGCATTGAGATGGAAGCGATGAAGATGGTTTAAGGGTCAACCAGGGTAAGACCAAGTATATGCTGTCAATCAGACGTCTCGGACAGAACGTCAGAAGGTGACCTCAGTCTACTTAACATGCGAAACTGGAGGCACCTAGCTAAAGATCGAGCTGGCTGGAGACGCCGCCTTAAGTAAGTAAGTGGCAAAGGCTTAACCGAAGCAGTCATCTGCCGAGAATATAAACTGATACGACTAAAATAAGGAAACAGGCCGCCGCTAGAAATTAAATTTACAAGAACGGCTCGCGATTTATAAGATTTCTCCTCACAATCCATAAACAGGCCACAAGTTTCATAGGAGGTGCTACAGCGAAGCAAAAGCAAACGGGCTGATATTTTTTAGATTGCACCTTATCGGGAAAAAACTCGGACGATATTCAACCGCTGAAATTTATTTAAAACGAGCAGGGATGTTTACTAATAGAGAAGAACCGAAAGACTACATATTTCGAAGCGATGTTTAATGAAGTTTTCCCGCTTGGACATGAAAAGGAAATTTCAGATTTTATGGACGGGCACTTAAACAGATTAGATAACTTTCGAAATATGGATAAAACCCTTTGTTTCAACTGGCTTAGTGGCTGGATGTGACAACACGCAATAATTTAATATGTGCGTTAGAAGAAAATGGTTTACGTATCATCGGACAAAGACCAAATTTCTCCATTACCGTCCCGAAAGGGAACAAAAATAATACATGTACCTCGGTTCAATTTTTCAGTAATAAAGGCCTAAGTTTGAAGAAAAATAATAAGATCACTCAAATGCAAAAGCATCAGCGAACTACCGCATCGCTGACGTGGTGATTCAAAATACTATAAAGCGGCCTGTAGAATGAATTTAAGATCCACAAACCAAGTCAACCCTACAAGCGGTGCAGAAGTAATGAAGATACGTGGAAAATGATATCCTTTTCAAATAGCTGTCTCTGAAAGAGGCAGGTCAGAATCCTATGGGCTGCATGCTACGAAGGAAATACGATTTCTTAGTTGCTGAGTATGCGGAGTCAGTAAATTTATAGAGCGTATGGATCTGTATAGAGTCATGCAATAGGAAGTCAATACTAGAAGCTAGGAAATGACCTCATTACTGTCGGTTAAGCGATCATGAATATTCTGAGACTGTATCTGCTTAAACGTAAGGTGAGGTGTACGATTAATATTCATGACACATGAACACAATAAAATAAAAAACTCGCAGTGTATGGTTGGTACCAATAAATATTTGGTTGATCCGTCCTGGTTTGTAGCTTGAGAATGGCAATCTAACTTTTCATGTCAAAATCGAATTTGATTTGTAATAGCGATGAAATAAGGTCGTAGACAAATTACTCCCATAAATCCTACACAACTCCTGCATTAAAGTGGATAAGTATGTTACACCTATATTAAGTGGATAAGACAGGAATCGAAAAAATCATAAGATGATTTTCAAAGCTTAAGTGCCACCCTATACCGCATGTACATGTTTAGGAAAGATGCCTCAGTTTAAGTATGAAAAATAACAACAAAATCATTTGGATTTATACGAATATAAAGGTCATTGGGATAACTCGCTCAAATGAAAATAAAATCTTTTTTCACCCATGTTAAATCAACTTTACTACACCAATAACACCCACATCAACTTCTGTCAGGACTAATGCTTTCAGCTATAAATCAAGGATTCAATTTGCTAAGTGCCCCCGCCGCAATTTTCACATAACCACATTTGAAAAAAAAATTATCCGAATATAAAAATCCTTAATGGCCATGATCCCATGAAAGCCAAAACAATGCCATGGCATTACTTATGCCCATATAAAATCAAGCAGAAGGTGTTAACCACTTTACTGCCACATCAATATGTATGCGATGAAGATTTTTTTCCATTCCATTAGATATGGATATTCGGTTAAGTACGAGTATGTTGCGGCGGAAAAGAATAGATTTCTATTCGGAACAGGAAAAGGCTTTCAGAACACTTGATCGCTTTCGGTTCCTTTTCTTCAAAGTGTGTCTCTTGATACTTTATTCTATTGTTCTTCGAGGTGGGCACACACTCATATGTGAATAGAGGCTTGAGGTTTGCTGTGGGAAAGCTTTTTTAAGAACGATAGAAGGAGAAAAAGAGGAACATACGTATGCTCGGCGACAGAATAATGAAATGCCTTTTCAATTTTCAAATGGAGTATCACCGTGTCTGAGGAAGGGCCTCCCGCACCAGGTTCTAGGTTTGGGTTAACTGCCCAACCACGTAAAAATTCCGTTCTACCGAAGCAAGTAATAACCATGGCTATGGACAGATTTACTGCTGACGACCTTGCAGGTCAATAACGTTCGGATCTGCACATGCAATGTTCGGTCCTTAAACAGGCCACGTTCAGTTCAACATCTAGCGGAGTCTCTAAACTATTATATAGCAGATGTCACTGCCAAGCAAAGTCTAGATGAGCCGGAGAAAATATAGTAATTTTGACAAAGAGAGACATTTACTACGGTGATTACCTGCCGTAGGGGATAGAAGCATGGTCAATTTGAGTGCTGATTTGTTTAAGTGGCAGACTTAGGCAAGACTTTTTGAGCTTTAATGCACTTGAGCGGACGCTTTGTAGCAATCTTCATCATATATGGCAAGGTATTGTGACAGAACTAGTAAACTATAATATTTTTGATATTACAAAACTGTAAAATCACGGAACCTTGTGTTCCACCGAACAATAATTCGTTTTCCTTCTGCTATTTCTCATGTGATTCCGATACATTGTAACGAGTATATCCATCCAGTGATAGCAACTTCCAGACCAGAACCAGAGTACAAGAAATGGCAAAGTTCGGCGACAAGAAACGCTTTCACAAACATGCTGAAAATCTACGTACGTCCTTGTCTTCTGTTTCATGGAAGAAAAGAGAAATACCTACCAATAGAATGGAATAATGGCATCATCTTACCTAACTACACGAAGTAGTAACTATAGGGGAATTACCCTACTGCCCATTGTTCTTAAGATTTATGAGACGATGCTATGGTAAATAGAACAACGGGTAAGAGGAATCGTGGAAGGAAAACTCCTTGATTTGGAAAGTGGATTCAGACCTGCCAGAGTATTGAGAAAAATCTGGCCAAAAATAAAGAAATATATAGCTGCTTCATAGATATGAAAAAAACATTTGACATAATAAGCAAGCGGATGATATGGGAAAGTCTAGGTAACAAAGGAGCTGGAGAAGATCTTATCTGTGCGGTCAAAAGCAAATACAGAGAGACATACAACAAAGTAAGGGTGGCGTACTAAGCCCTATTCTGTTCATATATGCAATGAATGAATCAATAAGGCAGGGTATAAATAATATGAAGAGCTTTCTGGTGGGATATAAACAACTGCAACCAATACAATTACATGCTTGCGCCATCGCCGATGATATCATACTCTTCGTTAGTTCGGAGAAAGATTTGGAGGAAAGAATAAAAATATGGAAAAACATCTCAGCAGCACAAAATTTACAACTTAACACTAGTCTATATATATTTAGTGTCAATTTGACACACTTTTTTTTTCAAATAAGCAAAACTCCTAATATTTGTAGTGCTGTTGCCAAACGCTCGCGGCTCTCGGGCTACTTTCTCGTCTAGTTTCCTTAAAAACAAAATTGTTGTCGCCAGAGGGCTCTGAAGGCTTGTAGAAGAGTTGTTACATATCTGATGTTTAGTGTCAATTTGATATCGCCAGTGCTGTGGCACTTCGTCCGTTATTTCTTATTATTCGATAGTGCAACCTTTTGCTGTGAATTACTGCAATTGACTACGAGCGATTCTGCGAACAGTTTGTACGGCAAGAGAAGACTGCGATGATCTGCTCGAATTCTCGGAAGATGATACAGATTATTCACCAAGCGACACTGAAAGTGATTCCGAACATTATAACAGTGACAAGAGTGATGCTGATTTTATCGGACAAGAAGTGCGCTCTCAAGTCGAAAGACAAGAAAATTCAGTATGTGAGCGATCCAATGCCACCATGCCCATCAGTCTTGATAATAGATTTCGCTTCTCGTCAAGGTTTGTTTTGAGTTTTTTGTTTAGGCGGTTTCATTTGAAATTTTTGCAGGGCCAACCTCATTTGCGAAATCTCGCATCAGCAGTCCAGTGACTGCGTTTTTGCTTTTTATCGAGCCAGTCGAGAATATTATGGTACAAATGTCCAATTTATACGGTGTTCATAAGCATGGCGTCACGTGGAAGCCGGTTGATGTGTCTGAAATGCGCGCCTTTTATGGACTTTTGTTGTTGACTGGGGCATATCGGTCGAAAAGCAAAGCAGCTGATGAGCTTTGGGCTGCTAAGCATGGACCACCAATTTTCGGAGCGACAATGTCACTTATTCGCTTTCGAGCCATTAGCAAATCGATACAATTCGATAACCGAGAAACTCGGCATAATGTTCAGCAGAGTGTACGCGATAAACTGGCGCCTACTCGCGATTTGTTCGATCTGTGGGTCCAGCCCAAGAACATACGTTCCTGACAAATTTCTGACCGTCGATTTCGTGGACGATGCAGTTTTCGACAGTACATTTCGTCTAAGCCTGAAAAGTATGGCATCAAACTTTGGATTCTGGCCGACGCAGGATCGTTGTATGCCTACAATATTCAAGTCTACGTTGGCCGTGACAAAAACTGTTCAGCAGAAATCAATCAAGGTCAGCGTGTTGTTCTGGATTTGTGTCAAGGTATTTCTTCTTCGTGTACATGCCTTTATTTTTCTCTGATCTGCGATTCTTTTCCATTTTTAGGAATAAACGGACGCAATGTCAGTTGTGACAATTTTTTTACATCTTACAGTTTGGCACTCGAGCTGAAGAAGAAGAAAATTACGATTCTCGGCACCATAATAAAAAATCGCAAGGAGATACCGTCAGTGCTGATTGACATGGAACGAAAACCAGTGCTGCATAGCGAAAACAATATATCTTCCTGTCTTATTACATGGAGCGAAAAACTGGGCCCTAACAGATATCCAAGCAATGGAAATGAAATATTTGAAGAGAATATTATGCGTAAGAAGAATCGACAAAAGAAGAAACAAAGATAACCGAAATGAGTTAGAAGTAGAATCAGCCAAAGTAATAATGGAAAGCAAAAAGTTAAGATGGTTTGGACACCTTTTAAAGATGGAAGAAGACGGACAAGTCAAAAGAATTTGGGTGGCGAGAGCATCAGGGAGAAATTGGAGAGAAAGACCTGAAGCATCATGGAACAGGACACTGGAAACTATGTATCTTGGACACAGCGGGAGATACATGCAACTCGGTCAAGACTATAGCAAGAGATGAAAATACAGGGACCTCCAAAAGGGACTTTAGAACTTTGACAGTTGATAGCGGCCATATTGTTGAAGCTACATCTGTCCAATTGGCTGTCATTTATTCAGTCTCTTTTGCCAAATCAGCATGGCTGGATATAGTGTTCAACAGCACGTGCAAATGATGAAATTGGTGTTCTGTTCGGGCAACGTTCCGCGCGCTGCGCTCATTTTACGGCCCCCATAATCATCCTGCCGAGAGGGCTATTCGCAGTGTGGTTCCAATGGTTCAGTAAATGATAAACCAACACCCTTACGTCGACGAAATGCAATATCTGGCGAAAACATCTCCGCTGTCCGTGAGAGTGCGCAGTCGATTTCGCGTCGCTCACAAGAGCTCGACCTTTCGCAGACCGCAACTCGGCGAATTTTGCGTCGTGACTTGGTCCTGCGTACAAAATTCAACTGACCCAGGAGTTGAAGATAAACGATCATAGACAACGACGTGTGTTACCTGAATGGGCTGTGGAGCAGTTGGAAACTAACCCTAATTTTCATCGAAAAATCATCTTTAGCGATGAGGCCCATTTCTGGATGATAGGGTACGTCAATAAACAAAATGAAATCCAAGAGCGTCCAATGCATCCCGAAAAAGTCAGTCACTGTTTGGTGTGGATTTTGGGCTGGCGGCGTCATTGGTCCATATTTCTTTGAGAATGGCGTTGGCCAGGCCATCACCCTCGACGGTGAGCGCTATAGATCGATGATTACCAACTTCTTTTGGCCTGAATTGGATGATATGGAGACCAACGATATGTGGTTTCAACAGGACGGCGCTACGTGCCACACAGCTCACGCCATATTGGAAATTGTGCGCGAGCGATTCGAGGGCATGGTCATCTCATATGGAGATGTGATGTGAACCGGCCACCGAGATCGTGCGATTTGTCCCCGTTAGACTTTTGCTTGAGGGGTTTTCTGAAGTCGCAGGTCTATGCGAATAAGCCACAAACCACAGCGGCCCTCAAAGGCAGCATAACTCATGCCATTGGTCAAATTTAGCTTGATTTATGCGCCAGAGTCATTTAAAATTGGACATTTTAGATGCTTGCCACCCAGAGAGGCCGCGGCAGAGACTTGAACAATGTCATATCCCATAAATAATGGCATCGAAGGCCTTTCAAGCGAATACAAAATTTCGATGATATCTCACACACACTTTGTTTTATTTAAATTTAAAGATAGGAAGCGCTGAATGAAAGAGCCTTTACGTGGAGAAAGTTCATGAAGGAAAGGAAGACAGTTAACAGGAGAAACCTCGACACCTTAGGGTAAAAGAGGGTCGGGGAAGCTATATGCCGGGGGTCGTGTTTTGGATAGAATCTAAAGGACTACTCGGATTCTTAATAATGGATAAAGATGTGGATTCAAGTTCAGTTCCTGTTGTTCCTGTTTCAAGAGTAAAAAACGCTGTTTATATGAAGTGAAAGAAAAGGGACGCACAACACCAACATATTGAACTGAACGTCGTAATTGGCAGATATAGGTTCGAGGTAGTACGGACTTCGTGTACCTACCATTATAAACACGATACATAGTTGACATCAGTGCGTAGATAAAACGAAAAGTTAGTTAGCTCAGGAAGCCATCTCTCGTAATCGTTTTGTTTTTTTTTTTATTTTGCGAGCGCTCAAGGGATTTGTGTACCCTTAAAATGCTTGTGCACAGCGCGGGGCAAAGAAACTTAAGGGGAAAGAGAAGAGAGGTACCGATGAACGTTGGTTTTGAATGTTTGAAGGTTATAATGTTTTGATCATTACCCACGAAGCCGTCGTATACGAATTCCTCTGACCAAGTGGATGGTCCCCATAAAGTCCGTTCAGTTCGTTGTTGAATCTGCGCCTGCACTCGTCGACAACGCAAACACGACCACAGATCACACGAAGTATTTCCCCCTGAAAACGATTATGGTTTCCTCATCTGCTGATGATAAAGTCCATGCCTGTACACCATAGACCAGGACTGGAGTGATCATTCCACCCCTTCAAACCTTCAAATACCCACAAGCCCACTTTTAGACGCAGTCTGAAATATCGTGATTCTTTCCTAACCCGTACAACTCGCTTATGGAATGCCCTGCCAAACTCTTTATTTCCTAGTCACCATAACCTTCAAACATTTAAAATAAACTATCGCCCACGCTGTGTGCATGCGAAAGGGGGAATTTCAAATCAAAGCTGGAGCAAGGCGCCACTTAAACCGCTTCCCTTTACTCTAAATTTAAGGCGGATCGATGTTTTGTTTTTATAATTAGCGTGCGCTCAAGTGATTTTTGGTACCCTTAAAATGTATGTACACAGGGTAGGCGCAGGAAACTTAGGGAGGAATAAAAGAGAAATACCGATGTACGTTGGTCTTAAATGTTTGCAAGTTATAATGATTCGAAGATCGATGAATCAGAAATGAGTGCAATTGTACACAGCGATGTCGTGACTCTTTACTTCAGAAGTGGATTTTGGAAGAAATTCAGGCTGTATTTGCCAGCTGCAGCGCAATCAAATGTAAAAAGAGCGGCCCGTTTCATGGTTTTATGGTTTGCAAACTTGAGTCGGCAGATATTGTATTTTGGTGGAATCGTATGATGTACTTGCATGGAACGGGTATTTTAACGGCCATAAAATAAACTTATAGGTGTATGTAGGTGATGCAATATTTTTCGAGATATGCAAAGCCGTTTCTTACCGGATCCAACAGTATTCAGAACATTTGTTAGCCATGTTTGGCATCAGTACAAAAGGACTAAAAAAAAACTCAATTTGAAATTTGAGGCTCTTCTGTATATGTAGATTAGTTACCTCCTGAAAACTCTATACAATTTAAAAGTTCACTTTTCAAATGTCAACACGAGAACTGTAATCTTTTAAGTATAAGTTCAAGGATAACACACGATTGGATAAGCTAAATAAATGATGTATTTTAGGTGCTTTGTGTCAACAGTTCAGAAGTAGAAATATCCCTGAGCTTTGCGATTTGAGGAACTAAATTCAAGTTGGCTATCTTGCTTACCTTCACGTTCACGGAAAAAGGATGATCGTTTCTTTTCCTCTGCAAGATAGTTATCATCGTCAAATTCATAAGCGTGCCCAGCTCCTAGACCATTAACGCCACCAGCACCACCACCACCATTACGTGAGTTCTCTTCCTCTCGGGCCAAGTATCTAGCAAGGATTCTATTTAATCTGTGGCGATTGTTGCCATGGGATGACACAAATGATGTGGGTGCTCCTTCGGAATCTATTGGTGTAATGAAAAGAAGAAATACAGTACAAGAGTAAGCCCCACAGCGTGATGAATGAATTGAAAGGATTTAGTATGTACATTCCTCTTCACTTTAGAGCATAGCTTATGTACATTACAAAAGTGCGTGTGTGTAGTGAATGTCCAGAAATACATTCAAGGATAAAGAAGAAATAAAAAAATAATCAAAGCATCGTACTTACCATCGTCCCAGTAATCCTGTTCTTGAGCCGCCGCTGGCGGAATGGGGTAACGTGAGGGAATATTATAATTATCCTTGAGTGCCAATTGTGCTTCTCGTCTGTGAAGTGCATCTACGGCTGCTTGTAGGGAAAATGGTGAATGTTGTGCTAATGAACCTTCCAGCCATACATGGAGTAGGAAGAGAAAAATCAATTTTCTCGCCATCTTGAGGGATGTTACACTATCTGATTTTGTCAGTCTACAAGAGGGATGAAATATTTAAGTGTACATCTGAGAGAAGGTTGCTAATTCAATGTAATTTAATGTTATTCGTGTAAAGTTTCAGAAGATAGGACTTATGAATAGGTCGTGACTTTTTTCTCGGATGTCTACTGGGTAATTTAAAACTTTAACTGAGGTTTCTGATTGAGGGAGGAGGGGAAAAGCGGTTATTGGGTAATGTGTAATAATTTTGAACTTGCAAAGTTTAATAGGCTTCTCTTGTGATAGAGAAAATGAGATTTTACATGTCAGCCCATGAGCTTAAATTGATATTTTTTTTTTAACTTGATATCTTTTGCTTGGCAGAAGCTTGGGATATGGATAATTTAATTGGGATTAAGGGCTGGAAAATCAACGAAGACGATGAGCACGAGGACTGAAGGGAAAACATACGCAGAATTTTTTCAGGGTCGAAGTACAGCTCTTCAATCACCGGATTTGCTTATGTCAAGATCTCGTGATACTACTCGTATACCGGCGCAAAAATGGATTCGTTCGGTATATGACATAATCTTGAATAATTTAGCTGTCTGTGAAATGCGCAGTAATCACAGATTTACACATCTGTTAAAGTTGAGAAATAGCGAAGAATGCAATTCAAGGAGAGTCGTGCTCAAGCAAACCCTGTGGGAAGGGTCTGTCTACTGTCTTTTCATGATAAATTCCAAGGCTCTGATTTCAATAGTTAATAACGTGAATGTGATAGAGAATAGAGCCGGTTTATGTATTTTTGCAATAAACAATAGACCTAGTCTGTCTCGAGACTGTCTGTGATATGACTCAATTTATTTGCCCAATATGCGTTCTAGCTCCTAAGGAAGAAACGGGCAATACTGATACTGGACATAATAAGCAATGCCGTGAATATGACAGTTAAATCGCATAGGAAAATCAACGACAGATTAATGAAGTCTATATGATACCATGCGTGCCACTTAAAAGCTTTTAGCTGTGACTGATGGGAGCTTATCCTGAATAAGATAGCATAATCGAACTATAGGGCAGTGTCAAAATCGGTAAGAAAAACACCTTAAAGGGATTAGTTGGGAAGCACACATTTCACGAAACAGATAGCAGCTTTGGGCTAACTGACTTTGAAGCTGGTAGTAATACGGTGATAAGCACCTCTAGACTCCCAAAACTACGGATCCACAAATCATTTTGGGTATCATCAGTTAAACTAAACAAATTCACTACGTGCTAATAGATGCGAGTCACAAAATTATCATTCTGAATGGCTGCTCTTTCAGGAAAGCAAATGCCGATTCGCAACATTATTTTGTCGCATCCAAAAGCTATCTGTCCAACGAAAAGTACGGCAAAATGGCTGAAAATAAACTTTAATTTTGGATGAATTAGTACGTTTGGTATAGCCAGAAACTATGTAGAAATGGCAGTTGATTATTGCAAATATTTCATAGAAAAGACAGAAGATGCACATGTTAAGGTACTACAGTGTAAGACAAGACAGCGCGGGAAGGATATCTTGCCGGTGGAAAAATCATGCGGAAAAGAAAAGAGTTTCACAGCAAAAGGAAGTTGGAAAGTTGCCTGATGGGCACAAACCACATAGGTGGCACCTGCCTTCAAAATCGGAAAGAACTGCTTTTGAAGAAAACTTAGTCATGCATAGCGAATTGTAGACGTATTTAAACAGCATTTAGAGCAGTTCCTGAATTTCGATTTGATTTTGAAAAATTGGTGGAGCCATTAAAAAAACTGAAGAGCATTAAGGCCCCATGTCCTGAGTTAACCACGGTGATGACCGGAAATTTGTGTGAATTAACGACGTCCATTCCCAGGTATCGAGTGACAAAAACACCTGTCTTTGGTTATACACGTAAAATGTTCAAATTCTTTACAGACCATATTGTGCCGAATTGTATACGGATTCGACTTCAGAGAAACACTTGTGCAAGAAGTTTTAAGCTTCCACAATATTAGCAATACAATCAGCCAACGAACGCCTGATATTCGAGTACATATAATCATGCTCGTACAAGGTTTGCTAAGGATGTCATCAATGAGCTATTGCAAAAGTAAAGAGGAGTAATCTCATAAAGCATTTACATCGTCTTTAGTGTTTAATGTTAAGATAATATAGTAGGGCATATATCCTGTATCCTACACAACGCCATCTCCAAAAAAGGATTCAGGGTAATTATATTTACAGTGGGTTGTTATGTCATTTTAGTTTATAGAATATGTATCTCACGTACGAATTTAGAGCCACGCAGATTCAGGGGTAGTTTTGGTGTTTTGCTAAATCTTTCGTCTGTGCGTAATGACAATGGTGAAGATTCCTTGCCCCAAAAACGTTGGCAATGACAGCATCGACCGCTTTGATGTAAGAAAAGATATCTTAAAGGCACTTGAAATGCTCTAAACTTTTATACCTACATCAGGTACACTGCTAAAAATGGACTTTTCAACAACACGGTAGGGTTTCAATTCATGGGCTAAGATGGCAGCAATATATTGAGCAAATGGATGCCGATGCTTAAACTCTGGGGTAAAAGCGTACGCTCAAGTGTAAAAAGGCTGGATTTGCTATATGCAAAGCGCAAAATCTCGTTTAATGTTAGATTTTCTTCAAATAGTAGTACAATCTTATTAAGTGCGACTAAGTAAACAGGCAATGAATTCGAAAATATCCTACAACTGATTGTATGTACTCGTATATTAACCAGTGCCACTTGAAACTTTATTGATATTGATCGGCAACCTTTAGTTCATAATTGAGTCAGTAAAAGTGCTTAATAACCAGTATGGAGCTTGATACCTAGGAATGTATTTTGGACCTACGATAAGACCAGTTATATCTTGTAGGTTATTTGTTTTTGGAACAATGTATCAAGTAAATATGTCACTGATTCTTTTACCAGTATCCTCGGCAGTACAAGGGCAGCTCTGTTCTAAGCGCACTAATCAATCTTACTCCTCTTAATATTCGTATCGTGGATTGGAATCCCAATACGAATTTGGATCTTGATGGACTACCGCATTGACGGTCTTTCGACACCCGTCTTGAAGACATGCCATCATATGGAATGACACCAGAAATGTATTGGTACAGAAATACGGAGTCCCATTTTCTTGTGCTCGGGGACCTGCATGCCCTATAACTTGAAGTGGTCCATGAGTAAATTCTTACTTCTTCAGGCTAAAATGGCAAGGGCATACCCAGTCAGTAGCTTAATACTGGCCTCCGCCGTCATAGGACTCACAACCCTATATGGAAAAAATTATATTAAAATATGTGACGAACCAATTAATAGCCTCGGTTAAAAATGAGCCCACTGTTGACGAGCCTAGAAAACGTTTAAAGGACAACGACCTTCGGATTTGGACGTCGCATTTGCGAACAATTAGCAGAGGCCCTTTACTGCTATCACACAGTTATCACCGCCATCCAGGAAGTGCAATGAGATGAGCCAGACATAAGGCGGAAGAAAAACCTTGATATGTACGAGTATTATTTTGATTGCTATAGGGAAAAGAAACAGAACTTATTTAGATGCATATTTGTCATATACGACAGATTTAGGCAAGAAGTGTTGAGCTTCCGACACCTGAGCGAGCGTCTTATGACAATCCGCATTAAGGCTGAATTCGCTAACATACGCCTAATACGGGCTCATGGCCCTACAGAAGGCAAGGACGACGCAACCAAGGAATGTTTCTACGAACTCCTCGACAAGACATATAAATAATGCCCGAAGTATGACCTTGAAATCAAACTTCTAGATTTTAGAAAAGGGGGACATCTTTGGTGGGACCGTTGATAGCATATCCTACACAACACTATGGTTCTTAGAAACGGGTTTAGGCTTGTTGTCTTTGCTGCGTGACGAAATATTACTATTGTAAGCACACGATTTCCTCATCTCAATATATACAAGGGGACATGGCGGTCTCCGGATCATGAAACGCTAAATCAAATTCATAACCTTGCGATAGACGTAAGGCATGCCCACAGTATTCTGGACGTCCGAACGTTCTGAGCAGCCAACATTGATTCGGATCACCACCTTGTACTGCCAAGGTGCGAGTGCAAACTCGTATCCTGAAATCTCTCAACAACTGCTATGCCGCCAGCATCAAGTACCGAAGACCAGCGGCAACGCTTACAACGTGCCATTAGAGGCGCCGTAACTGATGTACTGGATTCCACCCGACCACCACCAAGAAATCTCTGGTTGGATGAATGAATGCCGGTAAGCGCATGCAGCGAAAAAGAAGCATACAAAGCAGATCTGCAACGACAGCAGCTCGTGAGCTCTACGAGCAAAAGAAACGGGAAGAACATCGGTTTCTGCAGAATAAGAAAAAGGAGCACGTGAAGTGCGCGATCGAAAATTAATTAAACAAATTGATAAATATTTCACAATTCAAAACTAAATAAATTCCACAAATTAATATTTTATTTAAGCTATTTAAATTGAGAGGTCCAGGAATAACGCACGGAAGTTTTACCAACAGATAAAAAGAACGTGTCAAGGCAAGAAGACCCGTACAGAAGCCTGTAGGGATGAAGAAAGAAACCTTGTAGTGAAGTCACAGCCGGTGCTGAGAATATGGAAAAGTCCAACATTGCCACCATCAGGCAGAATAGACCATTCAATTTAGACGATAATAGCCAAAATTTCCGTCCGAAGTAAGGATAGTAATATCTAAGCTAGAATCCAACAAATCGGCTTTACCAGACGGTTTACCGGCCGAGGTATTCAAAACTGCTGGACATGACGTGACTTTGTGGAGAGCACGAAAAAACTCATTTCTCAGATCTGGTCAGAAGAATGTATGCCTGCTGAATGGAATCTCATCACCGTATGGCCGATGCACGAAAAAGGAGACCCTCCTAACCTGTGCCAATTATAGAGGTATAAGCCTCCTCAACATCGTATACAAGATCTTATCTGCTATGTTGTGTGAACGTCTGAAACCCTTCGTCAGCAACCTGATTGGTGCCTATCAGTATGGTTCCAACAAGTCCAAATCGATACCCACCGTCTTTTCATATGGCCACTATCGCATATGACAGCATTTATAGAGACAAGCTATATAGGGCCATGTCTAGTTTTGGTATCCCTGTCAAACTCCTCCATCTGTGCAGAATGACGATTGAGTACGCTGGGTGCTCCGTCAAGGTCGATAACAACTTAACCGAGACCTTTAATGTCAAAAAAGGTATTAGACAAGGTGACGCAAGGTCATGTGACTTCTTTAACATAATACTTGATAGAATTGTGCGGGACTCACAAGTGAACACTGGAGGCACAATCTTTCAAAAGTCTGCGCAATGATAATATCGACATACTTGGGAGAACCCAATTGGCTGTCACCAGTATATTTGCTTGTATTGAAACGGACGCTGCCAAAATGGGTTTATATGTAGGTAAATGAGGGAAAAACCAAATACTGTCAACAAGAAGGGACACACAACATCGACGAATTGGACAGAACATCATAACCGGCAGCTATAATTTCGAGGTAGTAAAGAACTTTGTCTACCTTGGCTCTGCTATGAATTCTGAAAAATCGCTCTTACCAATCGCTGTTTCTTTGGGGTATGAAGGCAAGTGAGTAGTAAGGCCCTATCCTGAAAAACTTAGAAGATTCTACCTAGATATACCATATATACAGGGTCTTCCAAAAGGGACTTCAGAACTTTGACAGTTGATAGCGGCCATATTGTTGAAGCTACAACTGTAAAATTGGCTGTCATTTATTCAGTCTGTTTTGTCAAATCAAAATGGGTGTCCGGGCAGCGTTCCGCACACTTCGCCTATTTTACGGCTGCCATAATCGTCCTACCGAGAGGACTATTCGCAACGTGGTGGATAAATTTGAGTCCACTGCTTCAGTAAACGATAAAAAAACACCCGTACGTCGAAAAGATGCAAGATCTGCTGAAAACATCGCCGCTGTCCGTGAGAGTGTGCAGGAGAATCCGAGTCGATTTCGCGTCGCTCACAAGAACTCGACTTTTCGCAGATCACAAGTCGGCGAATTTTGTATCGTGGCTTTGGCCTGCACCCGTACAAAATTCAACTGACCCAGGAGTTGAAGGTAAACGACCAAAACAACGACGTGAGGCGTTGAGGCTGATTTCTGGATGAATGGGTACGTCAACAAACAAAATTGTCGAATTTGGGACGATACTAATCACAGTCAGTCACTGTTTGGTGTGGATTTTTGGCTAGCGGCGTCATCGGTCCATATTTCTTTGAGAACGACGTTGGCCAGGCCATCACCCTCAACGGCGAGCGCTATAGATCGATGATTACCAACTTCTTTTGGCCTGAATTGGATGATATGGAGACCAACGACATGTGGTTTTAACAGGACGGCGCTACGTTCCACACAGCTCACTCCACATTGGAAATTCGGCACGAGCGATTCGAGGGCATGGTCATCACATGTGGAGGTGGTGTGAACCGGCCACCGAGATCGTGCGATTTGACCCTGTTAGACTTTTTCTTGTGGGGTATTCTGAACTCGTAGGTCTATGTGAATAAGCCACAAATCACAGCGGCCCTCAAAGCCAACATAACCCATGCCATCGGTCAAATTTAGCCTGATTTATGCGTCAGAGTCATGGAAAATTTGACATTCCAGATACGTGACACCCAGAGAGTCCACAGCGGGCACTTGAACGATGTTATATTTCATAAATAATAGCATCTACAGGCCTTTCAAACGAATAAAAAATATCGATGATATCTCACACATACTTTGTTTTATTTAAATTTAAAGATAGGAAGCGCTTAATGAAAGGCCCTTTACAAGTATGAACTTGATCATCGCAGTCCTACTTTATAGGAAGCATGGACCCTATCGGCGGATGACGAAATCCTCAGTCGTTTCGGAGAAAATCCTTCGAAAAACATTTGGTCCCGTTTGCATTGACTGGTTTTGGGAGAGAAGATTCAACGAAGAACTATACAGTGACACCGAGCTAGTGCGAAAACTGCGTACCAGTCGCCAGAGATGGCTAGGACATGCATAGTGAATGGACACTAATGCTGCGGCCCACAGAGTCTTCGAATCTAACCCGAAGGAACAACACAATAGAGGAAGATCTCACCTTAGGTGACGTGCACAGGTAGAAAGGGACCTCAACCGGCTTAGTGTGCTCAACTGGAGGCAGTTAGCTAAATACCGGATTAACTGGAGAGGCTTGTTAGTTGAGGCCCAGGTTCACCCCGAACTATAGCGCCTAAGTATGTAAGTATTTTCTTGTGCTAAGGAATGGTTTCGTTCAGGATCTGAGCCAAAAAAGCATATAGTCGGGTCTTTACGGATGGCTCCAAAACCAATTCAGGACGCGGAACTGGAGGACGACAGGAACCAGTTAGGAAAATTTCCGTCTGTCTTTCAAGATGATGTACTTGTATGTTACATATACGCTATCCTAACGACAATGAACTTGCAGCAAATCGTTGGACGAAATGAACTATCTGCGTCTGTAGTGACAGTTGAGCTGTGTTTCAGCTGCTGCTGAACCCTCCCACCACCTCCAAGCTATTTCGAGGCACTCTATCACTGATTAGCTCTTACTGATCTTTCTATGAAAGACTGAGTAATTTCAGTAAAAGTAACATACATGGAATTCAATGCACCAGCTCTTTGTCTGATGTTCTATCCCGACAGAAAAAGAACTCACTTGCACCGAGTCTTAGCACCAACATTTAGGGATTTGATAGGTAAAAGCTTTCTTTAAAGTTACTGGCTTATTCTTTTTGGATGTCTTTGTAAAATAAAAAAAAAAAAACGATGACCTTTAACATTGAAGTAAACACTTCAGGATTGTTGTTTTCATTTTGTGAATGTGAAATGTAAAATGTCATGGAGGTATACTATAAAAAGAAAAATGATCCTAAGTCCAGTTGAATATTTTTAATGACGATTTTATTTTGAATGGATAAGTACAGAGAGATTATTTTTTTTTTTAAATCCTTAATTAGAAATAATTGCTAATAGATCGTATTCAGCAATAACACGCGCTTCCGCTTCGAAATTCAATTCAATTGTTCTCCCCAACCTGTATCTTGAACTCAAAATTAAGTCTCAATGTTAATAAGGAAGTAAATCGCATTAAAAGGACATTCACTTTTAAAAGTTAATTTCATTTGTTTCTCGTAGAGCTCTCAAGCATCCCCTAATTTTCTTGACAAATGAGAAGAAAAAAAAATGCTAAATTTATCAAATCAAAATTATGTGACAGTATCAATGAGTAGATACTCTCCGAATGTCCTTGTACAAGTAAAGGAAAGTTTCTCACATCAGTCATTTCCGTGAAACTTTTTACTTCTTTAAAAGAAAAACGGTGGAACAAACGTTACCCCGTCTTTATGACAATGGCATCTTTGTAGGCGTTAATGTGAGTATCTTTTCGCAAGAAAAACTTTCTCCCAAGGCCAAATGATGTACAGTAAACAGCAACAAAATCGACAGCAACTCAAATAATATCCTCTTACCAGGTTATTAATTTTGATGGACCAGCAAAAGTCGTAGCAGGCTGTACATACTCGTATACTACGGCATCATTATCGTAATGAGAAAGTTAGGGAAACTTTTCTGTCATTGTTGTTTTTTTTTTTTAAGAATCATTAAAGTGAATGGCAGGTGCCATGGCAAGGATATGAATCTTCCGACATGAAAACTTTAGCTAATTTAGCGAGCAATTATACAAAATTGTGGACAAATTCCACATCGGTGAAGGTAACACCTCGATATCGAGTTATATTATCACGTTCCTCAGATAACGAAGGTCGCCTCTTCTAAATCAATAAAAAGGAGATTGCGATCGTGATACGGATAGCAAAGTGTTCACAATATGTACTCGTATAATTAGAGACAAAAAAATTGGATGAACTGGAAGAAGTACGGATTGTGGGTGGATTGGTGGAGTCATCGGAATTCAGTGCGAAATTATCAAGGAACCTTTTGTTTTAATGAAGGAATTAGAATTGAACTTTGCGAGGCGAAAATGGAGAGAATGTATATCCTTTGCCGTATTTTTAGGCGGTTTTTGTAAATTTATGACGCAACAGAAGAAGAAACGAAATTTTTTGAATGGAATTCAGTGGGAAAAAGAAGATTAATTGAAATACGGTCCTTGGTTTTGATTTGAGAGAGGTTGTCATTTTTAATAATCGCACTTGGAGAATAGGAAGCGAATTCAGGGGAGATTTGCTATAAGTCTGCATGAAAATTCTTTTGTTTGTGATGTTTATAAAATTAATTAATATTTTCGAACAATGCGATGGAAAGCAAAACCATTTCTATGGGGTAGTAATTAATAGTGTAATAGCTGCTTCCCAGATCGCCGGATTTACTCGTACATCGAAATTATAAAAATGGCATTATGTTTCAGAGGTGCAAGGACAAAGAGTCAGTATACTTGGTTTACCTAAATCGAGCAGTCAAACTGACAATCTTCTATTTTTTGAAACGGAATTGATTGAAAGTTAAAAGATAGCTTAAAAATCAAGTTGTCAGAGGGAGTCCCACCCGGCATGTAAAGGGTGTTTCAACAAGAGGTGTAGGATTTGAAAGGCATTTTATTTCACAGCTAATGCACACAGAGTTGGCATATAGATGTCATCTATAAATTTTGGGAAACTTCCCATAGAGTTGCGGTAAAAGTTATCACAACAAGTTCTACTCTTTCCCTTTTCATTTGGCCTTCACCCTTGCACATTCTACTGTGATTCTTCATAATCTTAGAAGGGTGGCGGGCAGCCATGGATCCATTAGCCACTGATGCACCCCTGTGGTATCTTTAAGGATCAACAACCGCAAGTGGGACGGACAGTCAGTTAAAAAATAGAAGGAGAATCTGGCAAGAGGAAGGCGCAAGATGAGCGTCCAACATAGTATGAAGTTCTTGGCTCCTGTCCCTTGAGCTGTGTTGTCGCTCCTATCGAATAGTCTCCTGCCTGATCCGTTGTTTGGCTCTAATCCATCACTTAATGATGTTGTCTTCTTGGAGAAGCATATTAACGGGAAGAATTGGTGGGTTCTTGAACCCTGTCTTTCTTCTTTTATGCCTGTTGGAGGTGACAACCAATAGGTCTGCAAGAAAGCAGGAGTCTCTGTGGAAGTGACGGACAGTCACGTTAGTCCCAGCGCTGTACGTCTAGAGCAAGATGGACGGTCTGGAACCCTCTGCGTATAATATGTAAATGTCTCCAACCATCTTATAGAAAGAAAAAGAGAATTAAATTGTAACAAAAAAATTTGTTGTAAAGAATGGACTCCTATTTGCGCGTCCCTCATTCAATAAATTCTTCTGCCGCGGCACAGCCAGCCCCCAACTAGAGCGCTAAGTATTCTACTTTCGACTACTTCTGTTTTGATAGGATGAGGACCTACAAACGGAAGACAGAGAGGGGAACCACGTCAAGTGAGCTTCTACAAAGAGCTGCTGATGCGGTTATACAAGAGGGCCGTAAATTATAAAGACCGTGGCACGTGAACTGGCGATATGCCATACGACATTGCAACGGTTCGTGAAAAAATTACAAAAAGGACAAACTCCTTCAGTTGGATACAAACCTAGGGTGATATTTAACGTAGAACAAGAGAAAGCACTGGCGTCCTAGATTTTAACGTGTTCCACTATTTACTTCGGCCTCTTGCCAGAAGAAGTAAAGAAACTTGCATATGAATGTGCCTTGAGATTTGATGTCCAAAATGTTCCAAACTCGTGGCGTGCAAATGAAATGGCAGGCAAAGATTGGTTTACTAAATTTTTAATAAGAAATGCATCGCTTTCTATTAAAACACCAGAAGCGACAAGCGCTGGTCGCGCTATTTCTTTTAATAGAACAATGTGAAACAATTTTTTCGACAAGCTTGGAGAAGTGATCTTAAAACACAAGTTGACTCCCTCTCGTATATGAAACTTGAATGAGACTGGAGTCACAACCGTGCTTAAGCCAAAAAAAAAATGTTGCAGCCAAGTATATTAAGCTTTTAGAAGCAATCGTATCTGCAGAACGTGGAACTTTGGTCACTGTGGCCATTATTTTTAGCGACAAATGCTATTGGGAACACAATTCCTCCATTGTTTGTGTTTCCACGACTAAAGTATAGTATAATGATCTATTCATTCGTGACTGCCCCCCGAATGTATTGGTGCTGGTAACAGCTCGGGATGGATGAGTAACGAGTTTCTGTTTTTTATGCATCATTTCATAAAATATACAAAGCCCAGCCCTTCTGAACCCATCCTATTACTGCTAGATAACCACTCGTCACACATTGACATCAAGGTGATCGAAAAGGCAAAAGAAAACTCTTTCATCATGCTTTCTTTTCCTCCACATTGTACTCACCGATTTCAACCCTTGGACATTGGCATCAATGAGCCGTTCAAGACATATTGTGCAAAAGCCCAAGATAACTGGTTGCGGAATAATCCCGGAAAGACGATGACAATCTACGAAATACCGGGTATTGAAAATATGCCTGGCCATTAGCCTCTACACCAACTATCATCTGAGTGCATTTAAAAAGGCTGGTATGTGGCCCTTTGTTTTTTTTTTAAAGAACTTAACACTCAAGTGGGTATGAATACACTTATAATGCCTCAGCATGTGTTAAGTTTTTTGGAAAATGGGATAGAGAGAGAAAGAAAGATGTTTGGGCTCAGTGGTTATTTCGCTCCATGGGTGGCATCCAACATTTAATGGGGAGACTAAATTCTTAGTGGAAATTGGCTTGATGTTGATTTCTGGTCAACTACTCGTCTTAATTGATTTTCGTTAACTGAAAAAATGGATGATATGCCTTTCGGGCGAGGCTGGGATTCGAACACCGAGCCTTCCGATTTGGAAGCCAGTCCACTACCACTTGAGCCACGGCCACCCGTGTTCTTTTTTTTCTCAAATAGTTTAATAAAAGCTTTATTTTGAAAAAAAAAATTGGAAGTTGTTATTTTATTAGTAGAGATATTACATAAATTTACAATGCTTTTGTTATGTTTTACCTAAACAGCATTTTTTTTTCATTTAAAACGAATTTCTTGTTAAACGGTACAACCAACATCACGTTTGGCACAACACGTACCACCGCGGGGTCTATTGTGCCCCGTAGACTCGTTCCACTTATTACAGTCTTAGCTATATACTTAAATTTGACACTAAATGGTCTACATATTAAGCACACTACGGTTTATTTTAATAGGTAATTCAAGCAATTTTGTAAAATCGGCACTTTCAGCCCCGCACTCCCCAAAAATCATTTCCCAAATTATCCTTGACGAATTAGGGGACACCCTGTATATTTATTAATATTTATTTATTATATTTTTACAATAATCTTTTTTTTATGACATACTACACGAAACCCATGCTTTTTCTATCGGTTTACCCGGGTGGCTCATACGTGTTTTTTTTTTTTCAAATGCAAAATTTTTTAAGTTAAAGATTTTTTAAAAATATGTTGAATGCAAATTTCGATAGCGAATCGGTCCATGGGGGTTCGAAAAGGTTTTGGCCAATCTTTTGTGGCAACACTAGGGTTAAAGTAAAGTTTTATTATTGCCGACTACCGGTTTCTGCAATATATTGCTTTGCCAGCCCTCCACACATAAACTAGCAAAATAAAATATAGTTTTTTCTTTCCGACGAAATATTGTCGGGTATCCTTTCCAATTCGTTTGCAACATACAGTTTTGCACCTCCGATTTGCAAAAAGTATTTAGAGTTCATTTGCACATATCTTTTTCCCTGAACGCAGCCCTGCTGATCAGCCACTTGGTTCCGGAAACGATTTGCTGCCATTGCAAATTTCCCCCAAGTGCAAGTGACAGATCGAACGGATCCCAACCAGCAATTGTGTGCTTCGGGTTTTTGTTTTAGTTGGATTGGCTTTCGTTTTTTTGGTTTTTCCGACAGCCCGGCGATTGAAAATATTTAATTTTGTTTAGATGGGGGAAATTGTTAACAATGGAGCGCTAAATAGTGAAAAAAAAATCCAAATCGTTGAATTTTATGACAACAATACACGTTAAATCGCGACAACGATGCGAAAAATTCGTACCAATTTTGCACGTAATCTTGTACTTTCCGCGACGTGTGTGCCCAACATAATCAAAAAATTCCAAGAGACTTGCTCAGTACAAGATCTGATGTTGATCTGACACTGAAATGTGTTTGCCCTGGAAGTTCAATAGATAATATCGCCGAAGTAAAGGAAAGCGTAGAAAAAACTAAAACACATCCATTCGTCAAGGTTTAACTTCTCCACACTCACACTGCATCGAATTTTGAGGATTTGGCGCTCAATGTATACAAGATCCAAATAACGTAAGAACTGCAGCCGGCAGCCGGCAGATCATAAGCAGCGCCGTATCTTCGCGGATTGGGCACTGGAAATCATGCATGCTTACATTGAATTTTACAAGAAAATCGCATTTCTATATTGGCGGCTACGTTAACAAGCAAAATTTTCCGCATCTGAGGCAAGAAAATTCACGAGCGATTGAGGAAATGCCAATGCACACAGAACAAGTAACTTTTGTGTGCGGTTTATGAACCAGAGGTGTCAAAACGCCGTATTTTTTTGAAAATGAGGCCAGAAACGCCATTAAAGTTAATAAAGTGCGTTACCCAAACATGATAAACAATTTTAGTGGCCGGAGTTCGAGGACATTGATACGGATGACCGCTACTATCAACAGGATGGTGCTACGTGCGATACAAGTCCTGAAATGATCAAGTTTTTGTACACGAAGTTTCCTAGCCGCGTGATTTCGCATTTCGGAGACACCCTTTGGTTGCCAAGATCGTTCGATTTAACACCGTTAGGCTTCTTTCTTGGGGGCTATGTTAAAAGCAAGGTCTACGCCAATCAACCGCAAACAAATCCAACTTTGAAAGCGAACGTTGAAGCTGCCATCGGCAATATAGAGCCCCAATTATATGAAAGAGTGAGTGAAAATTTCGAGAAAAGGATGATGGTCTGCAAGCAGAGTCGAGGTGGTCATTTGGAAGATATTGTGTCCCATAAATAATCCAGATGTGTCTACTTTATAAAGCAATAAAGGTTTCGCCCTTTATCTACGACACAGTCGTATTAGGCATTCTCCATCATAAAGTAATTAGAACTTTTGACTGCAATGATTTCCTTTTATGATATGTCCAATTGACTGAGTTATACAATAATATATATGAAGTGACGGAAGGGCTTACTATGGTATGGCTAGTTTTTTTCCTAATTGGCAGATGAATAATCAGTGTTATTACTAATGGCAGGGCTTGGAAACCTGATGATGTTGAGCACTGAAAGATGCACTCTCTAGATGGTCAAAGTCAACTGAATGATTGAGTGTCATTGTTATTGCATTGTAACTGCTGCAGTTTTATATGCCTCCCACTTCTTAGTCGAGTATGCTTTTGGGCTACCAATTCCAGTTAACATTTATTTAGAATGAGATAAGAAGGGAAAATCAGTTTTACTGCATTCTTATGACTGACTTCGATGGGCTTGATTGGTATTCAATCAATATCATGGACATCTTGCTGAATATGCACTTTTAGCGCTCTTCAATGTTTGAGTTCTATTAACAAGCTTATTTCTGGTGGAGGGTTTACATCTTTTCGATTTAAGTACCCAAGTTACATTGCTGACTGTCTCAATTTAGGAAGGGTATCCTGGGAGTTAATTGTTTTTTTTTTACGAATTCCTTGTCGAAAATGTTCCTGGATTTTATTTTTAAAATGATGTTTATTCATGTATTGTTGCCTTCAAAGTAATCCCCATCGACTGCAACACACTTCACACTTATGCCAGCGCTTGATCTAATCCTCGAAACATTTTTTATATTCGGTTTTCGGTATGTCCGCAGTGCTTCCTGCGATTTTTCCATTACTTCCTCTCGGCTGCTGGAACGCGTTCCCCGTAGTGGTTTTTTAATTCGAACAGAAAGAAGTCAGAAGAAGAGCCAAATCAGGTGAATTCGGTGGTTGTTGGATGGTATTTGTTGCATTTTTCGTCAAAAAATTACGAATAATGATGGCACTGTGCGACGGTGCGTTATCATGGTGCAAAATCCACGAGTTTTCTGTCCACAATTCTGGTCTCTTTCGGCAAATTGCCTTACGCAAATGTCTCATAACTCCCAAGTAATACTCTTTGTTTACTGTCTGGCCTTCTCGCAAAAATTCATGATGCACTACACCGTTGTAATCCATGAAAACAGTGAGCATTGCCTTCTTTTTTGACTGAAAACGACGTGGTTGTTTTCGTCTCGGCTCATTTGATGAACGCCATTCACTTGCCTGATGTCTGGATTGCGTACTCATAAATCCACGTCTCGTCTCCAGTAATGATCCTCTTGATGAATGTGGGATCGGATTCAGCCTCGCAAATCATCTCTTTTGCGACGTCAACACGGTCTCTTTTTTGCATGAAATTGAGGTCTTTTGGCACCAACTTTGCTGCTGCACGACGGAAACCCAAATCATTAAACAAAATATCTTGGACGGATCCATAGGCAATGTTCAAGTCCTCCGCTATCTCTTTGATGGTTAATTTGCGGTTATTGACCAACATTTCTTTTACTTCATCAATGTTTTCGTCGGTTTTCGCTGTCGATGGTCTGCCACTGCGTTCATCATCTTCGACCACTCTGACTCACGACCACTTTTGAACCGCTCGTGCCACTGGTAAACCACCGTTTTCTTCTGAGAATCGTTGTCGAAACACTTTTCCAGCATTTCCAACGTTCGCGCACCATTAAATCGTTTTTTAGCGCAAAGTTTAATAGAAGTTCTTTGTTGCAAATTTAAATCCATTTCTAAAATTGTAAAAAATCGCCAACACACACAGATAGATGTATTCTTGGCTCCGTAACTTTTGCAAATGTCAAGCTATGACGCTAAGATTTAGAGGGAATGTCAACAACAGATTTACCAACTTAACAAAAAGAAACACGGAACTCAAATCGGAACAATGGGAGCGCCGCATGGTGGTGTGGTGCGGGAACTTTTTGATCAAGGCGGTATGCAGAATCCCAGGTCTACTCAGATAAAATGGTAGATATACTTGTATGTACACGTCTTCATACTCAGGACCTTGGGCTCATAACGACCCAGTGAAAATATGTTCTTGCAAAGAGAACGAGAACGAGAACAGAAAACACAGCCATCCATCGGTTTCTTACGCCATAAAGTTTCGTTACGTCTTATCGGACTTGGATCCATGTAGATTCAATGTGGTAAGACAAAGCTTCTGCCAAGATAGACAAGTCTTAGTACGACACGTCTACATCAGAGCCTTGAATGAGTGAATGAGAACACTCCCAGGCTGGTACTGTTTATCTACATAAGTATCAGGATTTCGCACTGGGCAGGAAACATCACATAAGTTATTTTCAGCAACGATATGGTCTTGGATAACTATGGGGTTTCATGCCATCCTGTAATGTGTGTTATGAAAAACGGAGAGCTTGTCTAAATAGTCCATGATCACTATTGCTTCGATCTTGATCTATACAAGTGATAACTGCTAAGATCTGTCCTACCTATGCACATGTGCTATGCGTCGGTTGATTGGTAGGATAAGCATTCATACGAAAAAAAAAAATAGTATAAGAAGCGAGGGACCGAAGAATTGTGAAGATGCTACTGTATGAACAAAGTTTGGAAGTTTTGCCGAACCTGTTAACAAAATGGGACCTAAAAGATGACCAAGGAGATTTAGAACAACAGTTGCATTTAGTATAGACTGCTAGACAGTGGGATCAAAGCCTACTCCGGTGTCACACAGAACGAATCATTCAACTTAAACTTATATAGTGCAATCTAAACTTACGTATGACGAGGCTACTCGTTATACATCACATGAACTACCTGTTGAACTGTTTAAGGCAGCAGCGGGTGACTTGTTAGAGACCATATACCAACTTATTTCCAAGATTTGGTCGGAGCTTGTCTGATTGTCTGATGAATGGAACATCGGCATCCTTTGCCCGATGCATAAGAAAGGGAATTTTACTAATCTGTGGCAAATACAGAGCTATCAATCTATCAACATCACGTATAAAACCTTAGCTGCCACATTATGTCAATGTCTGATGCCATTGATTGATTCCCATCAGTGAGGTTTTGGGTATGGCAAGGTCGGAAGCAATCTCACTGAGGCCTTCGATAAGACTGTTTAATTGGCACCACCAGAGATATCACTTTCCAAAAGTCTATGCAACCATTTGGATGCGCCAACGCAGCGAGCTTTCATTGATATGTTCGCAAGTTTTAAAAGAGTAGACGCACTACATCGACGAATCGGATATAACGTCTCTGTAGGCAGCTATAACTTTGAAGAAGCTAGGGATTTTTCTACTTAGACACCGCTATTAACTGTGATAATGAGTTAATGAAGTGCCCAACTGCAGATAGTTAAGGTCCAGATCTACCCTGATCATCTAGGTAAGTAGGTTATGTAGTTCGCCCTAAACAAACTTTTAAAGAGAGCTCACGAAAAGATAAATTCTGTAAAAATAGAAATTGTGCTGCATTTAACTTCTTATCCATCAACCAACCAATAGGTTATGGCGAATCGATTTAGGCGATGAATATTTTTGACTAATCTTAAAAAAGTCACTTATTGTTATTTTTCTATTCGTTCTGAAAAGCTCTAAGCCGGAGATGAGGAGGCGAGGGTTTCGGTCGAGAATGTTCATAGCAATTGTTAGACTCACATTCATAATTAGCATCACAGTTTTATGAACCGCACTAGAGAAAATATAACAGGCGCGCCGAAAATAATATTCCTTGTTCTTTTTATAACTAACGCGCGCTCAAGACGTTAGGGAAGGAAGGTTAGGAGGGAAAAACGAGATACTGATGGACGTTGATCTTAAATGTTTGCAATTTGTAATGATTAAGGAAATAAAGAGCTCGGCAGGGCATACCATAAGGGAGTACGCCTTAGGAAAGAATCACCATATTTCAGAATACGTCTGAAAGTGGGCTTGAGGGTATACTGATGAACAGCCATACCGAGACGGGTTCTATGGTTGAAGGTTTGAAGGGGCGATGGAGCACTGGTGTTGAAAATACCGATAGAACAAGGTGGGTCGAGGGCCATTACGTCGGTGTTAATTTTTGCTTCTTTGTAGACGCTTCTGCACGAGGATATGGATAGCCCACACAAACTTCTTTGATATGACCGGTTACCTGATTCCGATCCTATAATACATTACTTCAGTTGTCGTATATCTTCGTTACTTAGAACTCGCCCGTCAGCAGAAATGTGTACTGATGTGGATGACCCATAGTAAAGGGCTAAAATTGATTAAAGATCCATATGAAACCCACACAGCATCTAGTTTAGACTATCGGTCCACAGCCTTGTCTGCATATAATAGACAGAAGAGATGTAGTAATGCACATATAACGCATACAATACATTAAATTGGTGATAGGTACAATGACATGACACAGAGATATACAAACCAACAATAGGACAACTCCCAATTAAATTCTGCCCATTCACTCTGCTTATAAGTAGTCAACAAGAGTTCAAACTTTATCTATGTTCGTGCCATTAAATGGCAAATATTCAACCCTACCCAGGGATTTGTTTACAAATTTCTGTTTCAAAGGGAAATGAAAAATGCAATTAGAAAGTGCATCCGAACTAAAACAAATACACAAATTAAATCAACACGACAAAGGTATCCCCCATCGACTAAGAGCCTTTAGAATCGGAGCAAAATGAATCTACAATGCTTAGGTTGGGGTGCATAACTGAACCCTTATCAACATTTTACTCGTACAATCTACAAAGGAAAATGAATGTTAGAAGTTCTAAGACTTTACCTTCACTTTATGAAAAAGTTGGTAATTTATAATAAATTTTTCATTTATTTATTTTTTTTATTTACAAAGTATATAATTTCAATTACGAATGAAGGATCTGTATCCTTGAGTTTAAAATTGAGAGAAAAGTTGAATATTTTTCCAACAAATAGTATTATTACGAGTATTGCCAGCGTTTATACGTAGACCCGAGTCTTTGGAAGCATTTCAGTACACAGAAAGTAGTTATCAGAACTCACTCTGCGATCGAATTAAGACACTTGTTCAGCATGATGCCCGAATATTTTGGGAGGCCAATGTAGATTCAGAACACTATCTGAAGTATCTAAGATTGGTCTACGGATATCTTAGGCGCCACAACAACGGAAAAATATTGTGAGGAGATTTTATGCTGAACGTTTCTTTCAAATTTTCGTCCTTGCTCTCGCCTCCGAGTAAAGGACGAGGAAAACCATCGGCTTCTTCGGAGAAAAAACGAAGTTAAACAACCGATTCAGGAAATGCAGAAGAGACAGAAACAATGTTTAAGGTTTCACTGATGCATATTGTTACATGGGCACAAATGGCTCAAACTCCGCTGTTAGACGGAACGAGCTATACAACTTGAAGAGCAATGAAAGGTAAGATTTTCTCCCGCCCAACTTAAATGAAGTAAATAATTAAGAAGGGGACGTTAACCATCTAGGCAAGCAAAACTGAAGGTAGTTGACCAAAAACACGTTAACTAGAGGCTCAGGTTTATTCCTCCGGACTGTACCGCCATTAAAGTAAATAAGTTAATACCAACAGTAGTATTAAAGGACAAAAGTTCAAGTAAAAGTTATGGTACGAGTACACCATCTCAGGGATTTTTTTTGATCGCGAATGAGCACATGATAGGTCAAAGGCAACATCTACCAAGTGTAAATTGTAGTAAATTCTGAATGTTACAATATATCTGCACATCAGATTATTACCTGGAATATTCACAGTCTATGAACTAAGAATATCCACCCAGGACATATTTGCGGATAAAATTTCCCGGCGGTACTCAGAAACTGAAATCTGTCCTGCTTTTCACAAGTCACTATAATGCTAGAGGATGAGGTTATCGTCTTAGATTAGATTAGGTTGAATTGAGAGGTGGGGCTTGGTACGCTTATCCCTACAGCATTGTTAGACCAATTCCTATATCCTCGAGTTAGAGTTCGCTCATAAGGTCGCTTTTACTGATAAATTAGTCAAGCCTTTGGAAAAACTGGCAGTCTCGTAGACATGTTTATTTTTTTGCTTTTAAAGTACATAATAGGATTATAAGCAAGGCCTTCTACTCATACAGGGCATACCATACCATTCGCAGAAGAGTCTTGACACCATGGCCACTGCGTCCTGGCACTTAAATGGAATTCTACTCTATTTTATCGGAGTTGTATCAAAGGGGTTGATAGCAAATAGGCTCACTCTAGTGTCCCACAGAATGTGATTGTTCTTGCTATAAATGGATTTGTTAAAGTTCTCTCTGGTGCAGGACTCTTTTGTGAGTATCCCAACTTGAATTATGAAGATTTTGCTGCCTATACTTGCGAAAAGGAACGTTTTAGCATAAGTTCCGTAATTTCGTATCCTCACTCCTTCCTCTGCCTTATATTTCAAGTTTGGTTGTTCTGGAAAAGTAACCTCAAAGTTGCGGTTGACGACGCGTCTTTTCAGATAGTTGTTTGTAAAGGTGATTCTTTTTATTTTATCACTCCCGAGTTCCTGTGCAAGGGCACAATAAATTAGTTTGCCACAGCGTTATTTTAGACTTAAGGGCACAGTTTTCTGTTTTACTTTTTGCTGATCCACAGAGAGATCGTGGTTTATCTATGGTTTTTCCATGATTTGGGTGTTCCAAGTGAGCTTTTTTCAAGTTTTGTCAAACAATTTTGAATTATGTGGTTTTTTATATATTAAAGACTACTACTTTTAGGGTAAGTGGCGAGGTAAGGATCAATTAACTACGAGGGAAATATACTACTGATAAGGACAGCACGATCGATGGCGGATCCTTGAACAACAAACCCCGATGCTACTAAATATAATTTAAAGTTCATTTGCTGCGATGGACTATAATCTGGAGATAAAAAACGGCACTTCATGAACAACTTTTTGGAGCAAGGTCTATAAGTTGGAATATACATAAATCATCCAAGTTTTGTTATCAAAATTCGTTGTCAGTTACGACTACGTTATGCGCATTAACTCTAATTTTTGGTCGTTATAATTGTCCTGAAAAGCGAACAGTGGATCGTGGTTCTGTCACTGGGGTAGCTTCCCGTTTATTAAAAAATTATAATAACAAGACTCGGATATAAAAAGAAACAAATTCACTTTGTGAAAAGAATAAATCGGCATCATTCTGAAGCACTTATTTTACTGGAGGTGAATGATCCTTTGCTACTCATTTCGAATATTTAATTTAATAACTACTGTAAAACATACAATACTCCCATCCAAGAAATGCGATGGAATGGGCAGGATAAAAACGAGATGGAAAACGGCGACATCTATTATAGCAATTGTTATCGACGGCAAAAGCAGAGCGGATTTGTTGCTAGAAGCAGACTAAGGTAAGAAGTCTTGAGTTTCCGGCATGTTAAATTTTCCAAAATTAGTCTTATAAGCGCGCACGCCCACACAGAGGAGTAAGATGTCGACACGAAAGATGGCTTCTACGAGCTCTTGTGCGAGATCTACGAACAGTGCGATAGCAATGATTTTAAAATTGTGGTCAGCGATTTTAATGCAAGGCTACGAAGAGAGGCCATCTTTGGTAGTACTGTCGGAAGATATAGCCTACAAGACACCACCTCCTATAACGGATTCAGGCTAATCGACTTTGTGGAGAGGCGAAACATTGCTGTTCCCATAAATCGATATTCACAAGGAGACTTGGAGAACTCCTTCTCAATCAACCGTCAACCAGATTGATCACATTGCGATCGACGCAAGGCACTCTTCGAGTATCATGGGTGCCCAAACGTTCCGAGGGCCCAATATAGACTCGGATCATTACCTTGTTGTAGGCAAGATACGGTTGCGGATATCCCGAACATCGCAAAGGTTAGGTAATACTATGAGGAAATCCGACGCCATACGCCTACAATCGCAAGAGATCACCAAATCCTTTTCCGATCGATTCTCCCTTAGGAGAGGTCCTCTGTCGCCAGCATCAAGAATCGAAGACCAGTGGTAACAATGCCAAAAAGATATGAAATATGCCGCCCGCAATGTGGTGGATTTCATTCGCCCGACACAACGAACCCCCGGTTTGACGACGAGTGCTCGCAAGCAAGATGCATAAAAAAGCGGAGCTGCATAAAAGGACTAGAACTGCTCACGAGCTCTACGAGCAGAAGAGGAGAGATGAATACCGGCTTCTCAGGAGAAAAAGACGGATCACGAGAAACGTTCGAGGAAATTGAGAGATGCTAATCCAGGAACGAGATTCGGAAGTTTTACCAAAAGGTAAAAAAAACATTCCAAGGATACAAACCCCTAGCCGAAGCCTCTAGAGACGAACAAGGAAACGCCGTAGTAGAATCGCAGTCGATGCTGAAGATGACGAACCAAATATCGTTCTCAAGCAGAATGAACCTTTCATCCTGGACGATGTAGATCAACAATTCCGTCCACCCGATTTGGAAGAAGTCAAAATAGCTATAACATAGCTTAAGTCGAGCAAAACTGCTAGAGGAGAAGGCCCGACTGCCGAGTTCGGGCATGCGATGACTTGGTAAGGAGGATACATCAACTTATCTGCAAAATATGGTCGGACGAAAGGAGACCCTCTGAACTGCACCAAAAAACAGAGGCATCAGTCTTCTTAACATCGCCTACAATATCCTCTCTGGCATATTGTGTGAACGCCTGAAGCCGTTCATCAACAACCTGAATGGTACATATCAGTGTGACTTAGGCTAGGAAAGTCCGCCATCGACCAAATATTCACACTACCGCAGATCTTAGAAAAAACCCGTGGGCTCCAAGTTGATACACATCACCCATTCACCGATTTTGAGGCGGCGTATGACAGCATATACAGAGACGAGCTTTACAGAGCAATGTCTCGAAAACGGATTTAGACAAGGCGATGCGCTGTCATGCGATTTCTTTAACATCATTCCTAACAGAATAGTGCGTGAGTTTTGCACTGCGCCAACAGAAGAGGCACAAAAAAGTTCGTTCAATTACTCGCATACGCCGATGATATTGACATAATCGATAGAAAGCAGCGTGATGCCGGTAGCGCTTTCGTGTGTAATGAGACGGAAGCGGCGAAAATGGGTTTAACGGTCAATGAGGGCAATACCAAGTATATGGGGTCAATATGAAATGGCACCCAGCGCCGATGGGACATCTCGGACAGATCGTCACCCTCGACAGATAGTTAAGGACTTGACCAGTGCTGAGATCAAACGAAGAATAGCTCCTGCCAACCGCTGCTTCCTTGGGCTAGAAGGCAGTTACGGGCTGGCTGGAGACGCTTGTTGGTTGAGGCCCAGGTCCACCCTGGACTGTAGCACCACCTTAAGTAAGTGAGTAATGACGGTGATGCCAGGAAGACTGTGAAACGGCAGAAGAGTCGGCAAGGCAACACTGCAATCAATAGATTCCACACTGTTTTCAGGAGTTAAAGCCAAACAATCATTTTACAGGTTAAACTTTGGCTTATGGGCCTTATTGAAGTTGGAAGAAGATACGGATTTTCACCGGAAAATCAACCACAGTGGCAAGGCGCAAAAAATATTAAAAATGACTGTTTGGTGTAGATTTCATGTTCGAGGTGTCATTATGTCGTACTTCTTAAGAAATGAAGCCAGCGAGTCGGTTACAACAATGGAGACCACTACCGCTCACCACAATCGGATTATTGAAGACGAAGTTCAGTGATTTTCTTATAGCTAGAATTTGCCCTGCCGATTGGCCGTCTATGTGAATATATTAAGGCATAGACAATCAACAGCCTTTAGATGAATTGGAGGCGAAGATTCAAGGTGAAATTACCGGGATACCGGCAGAACTAGGTGAAAAAGTCATGAAAAATTGGGGAATACGGCTCGACTCATGATAACAGTTTCGTGAGAGACATTTGAATGATGCCATATTTCATAGATAAAGATATCAATTGCATTTCAATTCGAAATAAAAATTTCATGGAAACTTTTAATCTATCTAATGCAAAAATCTGGTGTCTTAAGATAATTTTTCTGCAACTGTAAGGGACTTAATCCCTTTGAGACGGAGCAGTGAGGAATGAATTGAGTTGTCATTTCAGGGTTAAGGGATTGAAATGAGTTAGTGGGTAATCGAATTTTTTCTTCCCACCCAATCTTTCCCATGTCCCGCTGAAGGTTGTAGAAGGATGGCTAGTTCTTTTCGGCTAGCGCCTTTACATCTGAAGACAATTTGGCAAATATTTTGTATTTGCTGAAGTCTTTTTTACTCTATTCGAGGTTGTTCAGTTGAAAAGTTTCTCCGTTTCAGTTGTCAGCTTAGACAGTTTCTTGGATCACTGGATTTAGTAAGCAAGACTGATTTGGATCTCATGCAAGATATATGTATGTATTCTACAAAAATAAAGTAATATACGGAAAAAGATGCTAAAAATCCTATCAGACGGGACCTCTAAGGTCTGTTAAAAGAATGATCTCACTATAGTAGGATGTTCATTCGAAAGAAAACCATTTAGTGTAACCACTTTCTTACGACAGCCAAATTCTGACTGAATGATAGGAATTCTTCAGAAAATAATTTCGACGTTCGACGTTACCTAAAATTGAAAGGGTTCCTGCTGTACATTCACCACATTTAGTTAGGAAACACCTTCTTCAACTACAGTTCACCAGCTCTCAGTTTCTCACCCACTGTGCTGGGCTTTTAGATTAAACCATTATCATTTTTTCCAATATCATAAATTAATTGAGGTTGTCTTCCATACCTTCTTCTCGCTCAAATGATCAAGTAGATGACCTAGTAGAGCACGTTTCGACTCTCCGACCCTATCATTAATGTCGATATTTTGGTTATAAGCGCATACAACGCCCTAATAGCCTTAGAGTTAGAAATTTTGAACTTGGTGGAAGTAGTACACTACAGAAAGTAGAAAGGAACTTTGCAATGAAATATGTGAAGAAATAGGGACGAGAACCGACTTAAGAGGTAACAAAAGAAGATTCTACGTAGAAGAAGACGTTCCACATAGCCTTGCAGCTTAAGAAAATCGACTGATAACGGCTCCAAACGCAGAACGGATGCTTCGAAAAAAGGACATAGAAAATCGACATACTGCAGAAGTGCGTAAAGAAAATAGCGCTATCTTTAGCAATCACAAGATACGTCCAGCTGCTACGATCCATCATTGGTAACTTCCAGAAGCTTTAAAAGAGTATTTGAGTACTCATGCAGATAATTCATTTTTTCTTCCTGTAAGATTTATTTCCTAAAAAATAATGCGCTATCACATGTGTCCCTTTAAATTTATTCAAATGATAAAGCCCGGAGGCCTTATTTCCCTTTAAGATTTTACATCTGTTGTTAACCATAGATAAGAGTGTCTATGATTTGGAAAATGAGTTCCCCAATTGAAATCGTCGGAAAGTCCATCAACTTCGCATTACTCCTTTATGATTGGGATACAGGGCGTAATTTTTATTTTTTTGTTCGCAATCAAAGTGTGGATACTTGTATCTAAAATACAAGGTACACGTTACGATGTATCATATCATACGTGTAGGCATAAATCCATAGCACTTTTATGAGATGCGATAAGGAAAACACTCGAAAAGCATGTACGAATACAACTCATAAAAACAAAATATTTTTATCACATATTATACATATATGGTATAAGTATATGTATATCGTGAACGGAGATACTCATATACGGCTCATGGATGTGTTTTATATTTTAGGGATATTCATTGAAAATTAAATTAATTTGTTAGTACAGAATAACAAGTCGTTGATGATATTGAATTAAAACAAAGCATGTGGGTGTTTTATGTTTCATACATTTCAAAACATGCAAACAATCAGATCACAAGTTGCCTTATCGCTTTCCTCATAAATATTGTAAACAATTTTCCGTATCACTTGCCTTCATCTTTGAAGCAGTAAGAATACGTTGGCGGAACCTCTGCGTAAGCTTTTTTCTCACTGCTACTTTTGAGCACCCTTTCCGATGAGATGAAAAACAGTGTTTGTGAGGACTATCTCAATCTCAGACCCACCGCATTTACCGCCTTCCTTTCCAATGTCATGGAAATGCAAGTATGCTATCAGATAATGAAATACTTCAAGGTACGAATGTACAGTGTTCATAGCAACAGGTCTCTAGTCATGGCGTGTCTTACCGAAAAGTGGAGCCTAAACGTCATCCGTTTACCCTGAGGTCCATCTTCGGGGGTCTACTCTGAAATATCATGAGATTTTTTCCTGAGGCGTATAACTCTATTATGCAATCCCTAACTGCTCATTACAACCTGCAAATATTTGAAACTAATGTGCATTCTTCTTCCTCTCCTTTTCATCTCCGCTTTGGCTGAATATTTTAAAAATACCAATTCGTCCTGGGCTCTGCAGGCATATTATCTCTGACAAAAAAACACGAGCTGAAGTGCCATAATGAAGAAAGAAGCCGCTGTTAAATTTAAGATCTTTGATTATAGCCAGTCGTCTACAGTTGAGGTTTTGTAAAGCTCCTTTCTACAGCAGCTATTATTATTTTGGCCTTTTTTTGATGTGTTGTCCTGTCCCTATGGTGCAAATTGGGCCGTCTCTACTTATCACAACCGTCTGACTTAAGACGAATAACGCTCGCCCTAGTCCGTGCTTACTGTCGAGTCTTGTCAGTTGAGGCCTAGGTCCAGCCGGACTGTAGCACCATCCAAGTAAGTACGGTTGAAAGTAAATGTTTGATTCTCTTAAGTTCTGAACGTTTTTCTAAAAGATTTTTGAATAATAAAAGTGTAAGATAGGCGGTCAATTTAATAGAAGACACAAATATGTACATACAGGGTGTCCCAGTTTAGCGCCATTATTCACTCCAGTCATAAAATATTGTTCCAATCCACACAACTATTGAACTTTCTTTCTTTCTCTATACAATTTTCGGAAAACCTTAGCATGTGCTACGGCATTTTAAAAGTAGCCATATTCTGTTGAGTGCTAAGTGTTTTTTTTGTGAGCGACGTGAGAGCTTTACGAGGAAAAAAGGAAGGACAAACTCCATCTTTTTAGAACGAAGAAATTATGTCAAACAAGGTAAAGAGTACTAACGGCCTAGACGAGGTGCTCAAGACTCCGGGAGATGACTTTGTGAAGAGCGGGTACCAAATTTCTAAAATATGGTCGGACGAAAGTATGACGTATGTGTTGCTCTGGTCTACGCCAACTATAAGGGCATCAGTCTTCCTATCATCGCCCATATGATTTTATCCTATGTTATTGCCTAAAACATTTTATCAACCAACTAATCGGTATTGCTTCAGGCCTGGTAAGGGTATCATCGACCATTACATTACAGCAGATCTTGAAAAATTACTTCGAATTCAAAATTGATACAACATTTTTGTCGATTTTAAGGTCGTCTATCTATGACAGCGTATAATGGGAAAAATTGTACGAAACCATTTCCTGTTTTGGCATCCCTGCTAAACCTGTCTGGGTCTACAGGTTTATCATGCTCTTTGTGAGGCATAAAGTCTGCCTTGAATAATGGAATGGGCCTTCTCTAACTTCTGTCAACATGATCATATTGGTTTTTTCTCGGTCCTGGCATTACAAGGTTCGAGGATTTCGGCTAATATGTTTGGTGGGCATAGCTGGCAATATCCAATTATGTGGGAACAATGGTCAGTAATTATTTCGTCAAGAATCACCTTTCGTAGATATTGAAAGCCGATGTGATTTACCTACATTTCTGAAAACTTCAGCAGTGCCAACAATGATCACGGCTGTCAAAAATAATTTCAGTTGTCATTTAGAAAGCTCCAACTTCCACGTTTTATTTTTCATTCCATTTTTAACCCCCAAATTCTATTAAGACGTGCCCAAATCAACGCGAAATACGGGAGCTGGAGCGAATTTCGCGGGGAGAGTAAATACATGGAGGATTATGGCACTATGCAAACAGCTGCGTCAACTCAGAGAGGCGATAGATGGATTGTAGTGTTTCTTCACTGGTACGCTGCATGTACTATTTTCCGCTGTTCGGCGTGTCTGGTGTCTGTTAAAAAAACTGGTAGAAATTATAAAAAAAATATCCGGTATGGTACAATTTTGCACTAGCCGCAATATAAAAACATGAGGGAAAAAGATGAAATATGGAAGATTTAAAACAAGACGTTAAGTAGTTTAACACGTTGGCTGCTAGTGTATCACAACAAAAATCTTTCCCCAGGTGCCAATCAGAAATATACATGTTAGGATGAATTAACGGCTGGGATCTTTTGTATCAGTAATAGTAGGAGCCAGTAGCACTCCGCCGCTTCAAATCTTTAGCCGTAACACCCGTCTCTCTATGAATGTTCATCAGTATACCCTCAAGCTCACTTTCGAACGTACTCTAAAATATCGTGATTCGTTTCTAAGCCGTACAACTCACTTATGGAATGCCCTGCCTAGCTCTTTATTTCCAAGTCATTATAACCTTTAAACATTTAAAACCAACGTTCACCGGTACCTCTCTTTTCATCCTCCCTGATTTTCCTTCGCCCGCGCTGTGTGCAATCATTTTAAGGGTACTTAAATCCCTTGAGCGGGCTCAAATTATATAAAAAAAAAGAAAAAAATGTTAAGATATGTTTGAACATAACACATGGGCTGAAAAGTCCGTTTCTAAGAGAGGGCACCACTTGAATTAAATCCATACCATTTTCAGTTAGTACCAACCTTCAAAAGATACGTGTATAAATTTGACAGCTGTCGGACGATTAGTTCTCGAGATATAGCGTTGTGAGTGAAGCAACTTTTGTTATTGTGTGTTGATTTATCATTGCTTTTTGATGGGAAAAAATGCAGCCGATGCAAAGAAATGGCTTGATAAGTGTTACCCGGACTCTGCACCAGCCGAACGAACCATTCGCAAGTGGATTGAAAAATTTAAAAGTGGTCATACAAGCACCGAAGATGATGCATGCAGTGGACGTCCAAAAGAGGCTGTTTCAGATGAAAACATCAAAAGTCCACAAAATGATTACGAATGAGCTGAGGCTCTGAAGATATCAAAAGAACGTGTTGGATATACATACACGAATATTTGGACATGCGAAAGCTGTGTTCAAAGTGGGTGCCACGTTTGCTCACAGTCGACCAAAAACAACAACGTGTTGTTGATTCAGAGTAGTGTTTAAAGCTGTTCAACCGCAATAAAGCCGAATTTTTGCGTCGGTATGTGACAATGGATGAAACTTGGCTCCATCACTACACACCAGAGTCAAGTCGGCAGTCAGCTGAGTGGCGAGCAGGCGACGAACTTCGTCCTCGGCTGGCAAGGTTATGGCATCCGTATTTTGGGATGCACATGGAATAATTTTCATCGACTATCTCCAAAAGGGGCAGACTATCAACAGCGACTATTACATTGCGTTGTTGGAGCGTTTGAAGGACGAAATCGCAGAAAAACGACAGCATTTGAAGAAAAAGAAAGTGCTGTTTCATCAAGATAATGCACCGTGTCACAAGTCGATGAGAACGATGGCAAAATTGAATGAATTCATCTACGAATTGCTTCCCCACTCACCGTATTCTCCAGATTTGGCCTCCAGCGACTATTTCCTGTTTGCATACCTCAAAAGAATTAGTTAAAGAAATGGATCCCGAGGAAATTGTTGAAATGTTGGAAGGGGCAGAAAGTCATAGTAGTGATAGTTTGGGCGATTTTAGTGAGGATGAGGACGACCTTTACATGCCGGATTACGATAATGGTAGAAGTGAAAGCATTTCTGAAGAAAATTTTCAAGAAAATCGGGAAGTCCAAACAGCAGAAACTGATATTACAACAGAAGGAATTCGGAGCGAAATTTCAGTCATTTTGGATTCTCCTGCAACTGGAAATGGCTTAAAGCAGTTCCCAGCAATTTTTACACACAGAAAATTATGCAACATCACCCCGGTCTACCATCTGAATATCACAGAAAATTTTTGACTGATACGATTATAGATATCATTGCTGAAGGAACAAATAAAAGTGCGAACAATTACATACTCGTATATCGGTGCAGAAATCGAAGGAGCAGTAGGATGAATCAGTGGGAGGATACTAATCGTAAGGAAATTATGGAGTTTTTGGCCATAGTCATGTAAAATATCTTTAAGTAATTGATCATTGGAAGCAGACAAAATTATTTGCAAATCCTTTCGTACCATACATTATGTCACTCAACCGATTTTGTTGAGATTCATACACTTCGAAAATAGCGGCCAAACATTTGAAACATAATCTAAAACTTTTAAAGTTGACAAAATTGTGCACGAAGTAATTGGTAACTTTAAAAACCACAGGCCAGCTGGCAAGAACTTGATAATTGATGAGAGCATGATCCCTTTCCGTGGTAGCTTAGGATTTTGAAAATATCCTTCAGCGAAAGCAAATAAGTATGATGTTAAGGTTTTCAAATTTGCGGATACTGATGGTATATTTGAAATTATACACTGGAAAGTCAGATAGAACAACACCAATGTTTGCATTCACCAAATGGAAGGTTACTTTGGAGAAAACCGAACCATAACAGTCGAAAATTTTTCTACTTCTATGGAATTGGCTAATGTTTGTCTAAGTAGAAAAACGCATCAACAGGGAATATTACGGAGGAATAGAAAAAACTTGCCTAAACTGACTCAAAAGTTGAAAAAAGGAGAATGTATTTCTTACGAAAAGTCTGGTATTATACTCGTAGTTGGATACTGGAGTGATAATAGAGAAGTATGCTTTTTATCCACAACAAATACTGGTGCACTTGTGCCCTCCGGAAAAAATAACAAAACCTGACACAATCTTGGAATACAATAAATGCAAACAAGGTACACGTTTCATAAATTGTGTTAATTGTTGTAAACGATTTTTTTAATTTTTTTTTTAAATCCAGCTATAGACTTAGCTGATCCATTAGCAAGTTACCAAAGTTGCTTTTGACTTACTTTTAAATATGGTGCTTATAAATGCTTATACACTATGCCAAAAAAACAATCCGAATATGAAAATAGCTGACTTTTGTCAAAGCATACTCCTGTATTTAAGTGGTCAAGATGATTTATTTATTGCCCGAAGATCTACAGAAACAAAAAATATTTTAACAACATCAGCGGCACTCACAAAAGATGGAAGGTGAAAGAGACAACGATGCGAAAAATGCTATGGCGTGTTAAAGGCTTCATTGTCGACAGAAATTGCGAGGAAGAAGGCAAAATGTTCAGAATGTCCTCAGAATCCATTTCTATGTCTCAATCCTTTTCAACACATCCATTAAGGCTCATTACGCCAGATCACCGGTGATACATTGGCATCTGGGGGACGACTTTTGCTGTGATCTCACTGGTGATCTAGTTGGTAGCTAACGTGTTAAAAAAATTTGATTTCTTTAAATTTCATTATTAAAAAAAGTAAAAATGCTTCATGAGTTCCTCTTTTTGGGGTCATTAATACAGCTGGGACCTCTTACATTTACCTCCGGTTTCTCCAAATATTTGTAATAAACGATATCACATTGCTTAGTTCTTAAAAAAATATACAAAATACAAGTTGTTTTTACGAATAATATTACAGTTTTCACATTAATTTCAATAGGCCTATAGTATACTCTCCATTTGCTGGCTAAAATTCCAAAGGCATTCTCAGCTACTTATCTTACTCTGGAAAGCCTTTCTTTATACGTCTTTTTACGGTTGTCCCATTTAAGCCTGTACGAGTAATGCCTTATTTTTTGATTTGATTAAAAAAAATCTGTATGCACTAAAATGCATCTGATAAAAGCGTTCACCTTTTACAGGTAAAAATAAGGAGACCGCCTTGAGGCGGGCTCAGGCTTTGTCAAGAAGAAAAATAACACAGGTGTAACATAATGGGTTATTGAAAATATTTTATTGAATGCTGAGAAATAAAGTAAATGGAAAATATTACACTAACATTGATGGAAAGCCATAAAGCAGGACTTTGTGGTTGAATTACAAAGGTTTAATTTGCATTTTGTGCAATAAGCTTGGGTCTCCGATTTACAACCAAGTTGCTTACAAGTTTTTTTTGCCACTGTGGTCCTGAAACATGCACCAATGACCACCATTATCATATCGAATTTCTGGAGCCGGAAAGTACGATTTTTTTTTGTCTTGGAAGGTAATGGTATTGGTGATTACACTGGTCGGCCTCTGGATTTCCTGGTTTCGGTTAAAATCATGCACAAAGATTCAGCTACTTCTGACCGAAAATTTGGCAATTCTATGTTTACTCCCTTGTACGAACTATGATAAAGGATGTAAGCATTTACCATCGCAACATCCAACAGATGGAATAAAATTAGATTTGTCCATTTCCGTGTTTTCATAAGGATATGCTATCGACCTAGAAGACCATCCATAAGATCGACACCTCCCATATGTCGATTGTATTCCTTTATTATAAATGAACAGTCAATTTCGATGTTTTGTTTCGTCTTTCTATCCCATCATGATGATTTGGAAGGTGCTGGGCTAGGTATGGTTGATGTGAAAGGTTTGACAGCGCAGTAAGTTGATAGAAGTCGAACGCTCTTGTTATCCATCCACAAAACGCTGCTAATGTCTATGCCGTTTACGTTAGCAACGTATTCTTCAAAGTAGCCTCGCTTAACTTTTCGCTTCGTCAGATCCGCATCGTTTGATAATTTTATATTTGGCACTCGATTTGTTTACAAACTATAAATTCCTCGACTTCTTAGGTACATACATATGTGAGCAGACCTATCGACGTGTAAAAATTGTCAAAATAGACATTGTGGTTTGCGTTATCTGGGATTTTCCTTGACAAACGTACGACGACATTTGAAGATGCTCCAATATCTGGTGCTTTTTCAAGCACCACATTGCCTCCTGCACCTGAGTAAATCTCGCAAGTATACGAAAATCTCATATTATCACATAAAACGAAAAGCTTAGTTCCCCATTTATGTGGTTTGGCTGGCATATGTTGACGTATAGGGCTACCTCCTATTTTTGCAGCACACATTTGTTCGTCAACACAAAAACGCTACAACATAGGAATAGACGTTCATTGAAATGATTTATCAGTGGTCTTATTCAGGCTGGCCCTTAGGCACCATGGTCGAATTGTTGTTGAAATGGAGAAACTGGAGTATTTGATCGAATTTCATTCGAGTCATTGTAGTTCGGATTGGTTCGAATGAATGTCTTCCCCAATACGAACGAACATTTGGATATCGAAACACAGACATAAAGATCATGATCCCGAAGAACTGTTTGTTAGCTACAAACCGAGTTTCAATTTTCTGCTGACAAGCATATAAATTCATTTGATCAACAAAATGTTGTATGAAGTCATAAGTCAAGAAGTAGTAAAAGAAATCAAATGGCGTTTTTAACGCTTTTACATCATATGATAACTCTTTTTCTCCCGAAAAATGATTTCATTTACGAGTACATGCACTTGCAAATTTTTTTTCCTTCACAGCATAGACTTGAATTCCTGAGCATCATTTCTCATGCTATTCAAAGATACAATGAATTGGTCAGTAGTCGAAATATCTGGATCTGGACCATCTTCTTCTTATTGCAATTCGATGTCATTTGAGTCACGTTTACGTTTCCTGCTACGTGAAGCAACAACATCATATGTAACACCTCTGCTATTTGATTCTGTAATAGCAAGAGGAGCAGCCGACATAGAAGGCATTGATGTAAAAGCGCTAAAATTCATTCTTGAACTTTCGGGATCAATCAATAATTCGGTTGAATTCAGATTATTCAGCAAACAATCATCAATCAAAGACTCGTCTTCAGAGTACATGAAGTCTGGATCGCCAAAATGGTCGTCATCGACAAAATCACCACCGTCAGTGTCTTCATTGCTCGAAAAATGCTCTACGAAATCGGGTTTATCATCTGTCATCTTAAAAATATTCCTCAAAGACTTTCTCGACATACCTATATGAGAAACATGGAATAAGTAGGTAATGCGGATAGAGCAAAAAAAATGACACTGAACTGCCTGAGACCGCCTCTAGACGGGCTCCAAAAAACACCCATAAACGAGACAAAAAACAAGACAGCACATAATTTTTTTTCACAAACCAATAGAAAAATACTTTATACGAAAAGCGCAACAAATATGCAATAAAAAACTAACCGTTACCTGTAAGCAATGGGTGTGACCTATGGCTCACGCCAAGATCTTCCTGATAAAGTAGTATTCTCCAATGGTTTTTGATTTTTTATATCCTATTAGAATCTAGGAAGCCTATTAACCATAAAAGGTTTACCGGTTAGATGTGGGGCTCCTTGTATTAACGAAATCGTAGTTAGTACTGTACTAAGACTTCTAAAATTTTTGCTATTCCTTGAATAACCCAGATAATTCTTGCACGATTTTTTTTTTCAAATTTTCGTCAAATTTGTGCTATGTTAATAGATTCCGACTAGTACTGCAAACATTTCGAAAGAGTGAAATGAATTAAAATATGACGTGTGCGGCCAGTACTAATCTTTGTGGTATCTGCTAGCTCGCGCACCTTCACTTTCCGGTCAGCCAACACCATTTCATGTATTTTTTTGACATTGTCCTCTGTAACCGCATAGGAGGGCCTGCCGCTGCGGACTTGATCGGTAGTGGAGTTGCGGCCACCACGAAACTCTCGAAACCAATATTTGACGGTGTAATCTGACGGAGCATTAGCCCCATAATATTTATCCAACTTTTCTTTTGTTTCCTTTGCCATTTTACCTCTCAAAAAATAATGTTTTATGAGAGAACGAAAATCGTTTTTGTCCATACTCAACATGATGCCAAACACGTCAACAACAATTAGCTGTCAAAACAAAACTAAAGACAGTATCGCACTGAAATTTGGCATGTCTGCCTAAATATGAACGGACTTCAAGGCGTCATAACCTTTTTTGCAGTAGCAGCGCATTCTGGCGGTCAAGGATGTCACTTTTCACTCCATCTAGTATTTTTGGAATAGCTAATGAAATTGCTTTCGATGATGAGGATTACGAGGAAGAAAGTGAAGATGGAGAAGATGAAGAAAATGAAATAGAAGCGACGGGGCCAGGAATGACAGCAAAAGATGGCACTCAGTGGGCTGCGACACCACCAAGTGAAAATCAAGTTGGAAAGCGTAATATTGTGCGAGAGAGATGTAGACCTATTTGGAGCAGCAACACGTTGTCAAATTTCGACACGTTCAAATTAGTTGTCACACCGGAAATGGCTGATATCATCATACGCCATAATAATAAAAAGGCTAGTTCAACATACCATATAATGAAAAAAATCGAGAGAAAAAACAGCTGGTGTGGACAAACCTTGAGCTGCCAGAATTGTATGTATTCCTGGAGATTTTGATAACTTCTGGCGCCAACAACTCAAATGCTGACAATACAAGTGAAATGTGGCAGTCGTATTTATATCCATTGTATCGTGCAGCAATGAGCATCAATCGCTTCTGGAACATTATTCGTTTTATTCGATATGATGATGCCAATACTCGAGCTCAGCGCATGGAGAGTGGTAAAGCTGCTCCAATACGAGACATTTGGACAATGCTCAATAGTAATTTATCAAAACATTATAAGCCAACAGAACACCCGACAGTCGACGAGCAACTTCATCCATACCGGGGTCGAACTAAATTCACTCAGTATATAATATTTCATCAAAGCCAGCTTAGTATGGAATCAAAGTATGGTGGATATGTGATGCTGAAAATTCGTATCCACTTACTGGACAGCTTTACACTGAGAAATCGAGTAATGGTCGTGAGAAAAACGTTGGTGAGAGAGTTGTCAAAAACTTGGCGGCACCGTACAAAGGATCCGGTAGAAACATTACAATGGATAATTATTTCACTGCTCTTCCATTGACAAAATTTCTAAGATCCTGGAACTTGACAATTGTTTGCACTTTGAAGAAAAAAAACGCAAGAAGAATTATCTACTGTGTTTGGCTGCCATGAAAAAGTGAACATGTGTAGTTATGTGCCAAAAAAAGGCAGTAATTATGCATCATAAAGCAAAAATTAGTGATAGTGCAAAGAAAAAACCCGAAATTATTGAGTTTTATAACTGGTCAAAAGCTGGAGTGGACACGATGGATAAAATGCTTGATAGATCTGATACAAAAAGATCAACTCAAAGGCATGAGGCATTTCACAACGAAAGTAGCGATTGAATCTTTTTTTGGTCGACCTATCAAACCATATGCGCAGCCAACAACATCTGTATCATCGAGGTCCCCGACATAGCTCGATTCAACGGGAAGGAAAAAGATTGCTGGTGTATGTTATGCTTGTCTCCAAAGTGAATTTAAAAAACGTCGCAAAACCAGAAAAATATCTTCGGTATGTGAAGACCCTATTTGTGACGAACACTGTATTACAACCGCGACATGTGAAGATGGTACGAAATAATTAAAATTAATTTTGTTTTCATATTACATTGAATTATTATAAATAAAAAAATATAAATAAATAAATAATCTAAGAATGGAAAAAAATATTACTAAAATACGAAATACGAAATTATGATTTTCTTACTTACTATCTTTGTATTATTTATAATAAGAATTGTTTAAATAAAAGATATTACAAAAAATATTTTTTTTTTATCTATTTGAAAGTCAAATTACCTAAATGCTTTAATAAGCAGCATCTTTAGTGTGTATAAACGCGGCATTTATACATAATAAAACTTAGTGGGTACCCGGGTACTCGGTCATTGAACGGAGGAGGGATCAAGTTTGATAGTTAATAACTTATATTAACTAATTGATTATAAAAATATTTTACGAAATAGGGGTGTCAAATCACTTCAACTTTGGGGATCCAGGGGGTCATAAAATTTTTTTGAGAAAAAGCTAATAAATTCTACCTGCCAAGTCGAAATGGATACCCGGGTACCCGGTCATGGACCCGACGGCTAAAAATACTATAGACACATTATCACAAACTTTACATTTTCGAGGTTAATGCCAGAACCTATCTATTAGGAAGTGAACAATTGAACATTTATTGAGATAGCAGAATGATTAGAATCGCTGTTTTTTTTGACACTTTATGGTAACGTGCTTCCCATCAATCATTACAATGCAATTTGGGAATTGCCATGGATCCCTAAATCCTTTGGCAGACTTTTTCCATACTTGCTTAGAAGGTTCAGGCATATACAGCTGTTGCACTCGTATGCTTATTGTTTTGCAAGCTTCTTTCACTATCTGTCCAATTGTTGAAAATCATATGCGATAACTGTGATCTACATATTGTAGAAAATCAATCGCCACTTGCTAGAAATCTCTAACTAAAATATAATACGGCACTTTTATTTTTTTAAAAGAAATGGAAAACTCTTCGAGACACATATGCTAAGTATCTCAGAAGTGCAAACACGAAAACACGCCAAGTCAAAATCTTCAGCAGTTTGCAATTGGCGCCGCATATGCAATATTTTAAGGCTTACAAATACAAATATTGGGGACAGAAGTCCTAGAAAATTTTAGAAATGTAATCTGTCCCAGCATCATCATCAGAATTATTAAGTAACTGTAGACAAACATAGGTAGAAGACCTTTCTACTGTGACTATAAAAACTGCACAACAATGTCATGACATGACTGTAGTACACCAAAAAAACGCGAGATACAGAAGAAGGCAAAAAAAAAACAAGATGATTCATTGGAGAATGCAATTTTGAAGTGTCTTCAAAAAAAAAAGGATATGGACGCTACTTAATTAATATTATCGTGCTATGCTAAGACTCTCAAGTCTTTTTCATCTAAAACACAATCAATGATGATAATGAAAATAGCCAAAATCATAATGGAGCAGGAGCTACAAAATCTAGAAGAGATTTCATCCTCTTCATCGCAATTTCACGGAGAATTTGGGCCTTCTACAAGCACCTCTGTGGATCAAGCCCATTGAGTTATTCTCCTTATGAAACTCCCCAATCGTCTGTATTGGAAGAAGGCTAATATTTGCACTCTATCGCTACATCATTTAAACCTTAAAAGCGGCAAACAATGACACACGTATTATTCTAATTGTTTCTAAGTAATTTTTATTTAATTTATTTTATTTTTACAAATCCGGGATTTTACGGCGGGATACTATGCGTATTAATATGTTTCAGTATTATCCTTCAATGGAATAATTGCAGAACGTTCATCGGGGCAAATAGATTCACGGTAATTTGTACCCGACTTACGAATATCGTCTTTGATTAGTTCTAGAACATCATTAAAATAGTCACTTGTAATTCTAAAATATATATATGTTAAAATCTCTGTTCATCGTTTCGCGGATCTAGCATAAGCGTATGAAATTCTGCATAACTTTGGCAATCTGCATTTACTTCATAGCTTCCCATTTCTTTTTCTATTATTTTATTAAAAAAAAAAAAACATATTTGTGTCAGATGTTTGCAATATAATAAAATACTTAAAAAATACCTGTTCTGTCCTTGAGCTAATGCCATTAAAAGAAGAATTTCGTCTTCATCCGAGGAGGAAAACAAGGTACTTGACCAAAAGCTCGTATAACTTTTTCATATAGTTTTTCCAATTCTTATGTTTCAGCAACTGTCAAAGTCACCAACAAAATCCAGCTATTAAAATATTCAGTAAGGTTTGCCATTTCATCATCCATCGTTTTACGCCTGCAGAACGTGCGGAAATTATTAAAAAATTTTGTCCAAATTCCGGCTCATTTGTAAATACGCATCGTGAATTTCATGTGAGGTCGGTCGTCATCATGTCTTCAGTGTGTAGGCAATTCGACGCATTGTGGAAAAGTTTGAGCGTGAGTACACTCTTTTAGATCTTAAGCCAATAGCCAGATAGAGATTGGTGCGAAATGAGGAAAACAAAGCCGCCGTAGCGGCCAGTATCGAAAAAGACACAGAAATGCCGATCCGACTCCGATCAACTGACTTGGGCATTGCCAGAGAGTCAACCCGGCTTACTTTGCGGTTGAATTTGGGCCTACATCCATATAAGATTGTGTTGACGTAAGAATTGAAGCCGAGCGACCATAGACAATACCGTGAGTTCGCTAATTGGGAGCTGGAAATGTTGGCCGGAGATCCGAATTTTGGCCAAAAAATCATCTTCTCGGACGAGGTCCATTTTTGGCTCAGCGGCTATGACAATAAGCAAAATTATCATAATTGGAGCGAAGACAATTCACAAGTGTTCGGCCAACCATCAATGCATCCACAAAGATTGACTGTTGGGTGCGGTATATGGCATGGCGGCATCATTGGACCTAATTTCTTTTGAAATGAGGAAGGAGACACCGTTACCGTCAATGGACTCAGGTAAAGAGCGGAGTTAATTGACTTTCTGTGGTCAGAGCTCGATATATCCGAGCTGTGGTTCCAACGGCATCACATGCTATACAAGCGACGCAATGCTGGAAGTTGCGAAGTAGAAATTTGGCGACTGGGTCATCTCTCGGTGGGCGTTCATCAATCATGCGATTTGACACCACTCGATTATTATCACTGTGGCTACGTCAAGTACTTGGTCTACGCTAACAAGCCAATCACATTGGACGAGCTCGAGGCCAACATTCGACACGCTATTGCCGGAATAACGCCGCACATATTGGACCGAGTCATGAAAAATTGCACCGACCGCTTGAAGCTCTAAGAGCGAAGCCGAGACGGCCATTTGAACAATGTGCATGGCACATTGCACATAATGACATGAACATAGCTTCAAAATAAAGCCAGAATCAATTCTATATCTCACACCGTTGTTGTTTTATTTGAATTTTTTTCTTGTCATTCTTATTTGGTCACCCTTTATTTAAAATATACGAGTAGGTATGTTAATGTCGTGAACTATTCTTTAATTCAAACTCAATTCCTGTTGTTAAAAAAAAAAAAAATTATAGCCCTGGGAAAAACACTCTTTATTAAATGCGTATCAGATTAGGTATCTGCTAAAGTCTCCCTCTTAAAAACGAAACACCTTTCTCAGTTTTCAAATTCGTTTGAATCTGTACTACGTAAAAGATATTTGAAAGACAGTAAGAGATGGGAAATGAATTTAGGAAAAAAATATTGTACAATAACATTTTTGGTAAGCCCGGAGCTGAGAGCCAGTAGCCTTGACTGTTCCCACCCACTTGGTTTATAGAAATTATGTTTATTTAAGAAGCACTTTAAATAATTAAGTATGTTGATCAGCTTATTGAACAAAAAACCATTTAATTCCTCATTTCTGAATTCGGTATGTTAGAAATCGAATCTAACCTCTTTACGAACCGAACCATAAAGACGGAGAATAGTGCCTGTACAAGCAGATTGAAAAGCAACAAAGAATAATAATTTTAGAAACACAATTCATTCTATGAGCTCATCTCTCATCCATGGCAAACTAACAAAGAATTTTCATTTATAGATGCGTATTCGAAAACGGATATTGTAAAAAATCTCAGTTGTCCAAATCTAAGTGAATGCCGGTCGGAATTGAATCTATGACACTTAAAAGCGGTCCTGTGTTACCGTTTGTGTTGTTTTTGTTTTTTTGTATAAAATTAGAGTATCTCTATCTGGGCCTGTCAAAAACACTCGAAAACATTTCAAAATTGCTACGTATCCGTATGTCTGATGTTATCGATTTATCCCTTCAGCTTCGATTTTGAAGTACGTATATACAATGATTTGTTTATTTTTTTTTGCCCCCAATTTTATCCTGACTTCCCAGTTTTCCCTCTCGACTTGGTGTGGTTGGAGGGCGGGTTTCTTTTTGCAGTGAACACATATTGAATTCAGGGTTCCATAGTATAGGTATACGAGTACGAGTATAAAGTACTTAACTGGCAGTGTTATCACAAAAATGTCAACACCAATAATTTCTGATTCGAACAAGGCCCGTTCGAGTATGTACTCGTACTTGTAGATAAGAATTTGAATACGAATGCGAATACTCATGTTTTCGTTATTTTATAAGTATCTCATCTATAATACGTCAAAAACAGTTTAACACAGAAAAAACAAAAGAGTTACACCTTTTCGAAAATGCTCATAATGTGGTTTTCAAATGAAAAGAAAACAACACAGATACAGAGTTCAGATAGGGGTTCCATATACTCGTATCCATATCATACTCGTACTTTTTCGAAAGTTTTCTATTGTACGTACATAGTATAACGATTATTTGAATGCACAAATTAGTAACTACGATGACGACTTTAAGGGGAAGGTTGAGTAGTTTTCGTTCATACTTCACATTGGTAAAGTGTGGGACGAAATGTGTACATGTACACGGATACATACAATTTCGTGGGTGATTTTAGGTTTTATTTATCCTTAAACTACAATATTTCATTTAACTGATTACATTTCTAAACCGGGTTTCTGGTATTCAAATTACGAGTAGTGTCTGAAATATCTGAATTTTCATCAAATTTCATGAGGGTAGGGGAAGAATATCAAGGATAATCGGTTCTTTAGGGACAAATGGAATGGATTACGCTCATGGATAACGTAATTTTTCTTACCTTAACAAAAGCCGAGAAGAGTTTTCTAGGTATCTACAATATTCCGAAATATGTTATGAAAGTCCTTTCACCACTTTTCGTTTTTAAATCACCAATTCTTTGTTCATCACTTTTAATGGCAATAGAGGTCCTTGGGAGCTCTTAATGTCACTTGAGTATCTATTGTAAATCACCAATTTTCCTTTGTCACTTAAATGTCGATGTCCTTAAGGATTTTGCACAATTTTTTGAATTTATAATTTTTTTTTTCCTTGTAGTAGGGTACTGTCTAAGTGGACATTTTTGTATTTATTTGTTTTCCTTTTCTTCTTTTCTGTTTTTTTGGGATATTTCGACTCTTTCAGGATGAAGAACGGAAATGAAATCTGTTATGATAACTGTGGCGTTTGCTTTTTATACTAAGCTACGACAACTTTTCCAACCGGAGATGAAAAGAGTATTTAGATGAAAGCTCCTCAAGTGATTCATGAGGCAAAAGCTTTTTTTTGCAATCAATATGCGTGCGCAAAATGTCTGAAGGGCAAGGTCGATATTCATCGGTCTTTCGGAGATTATTCGTTGGGAGTTTTTGCGATTTTTATTTATTTTTTTCCTTTTCATCACATTGAGGGTTCTTGTTTTTTTGAGATGGTCCTTTGAGCAATTGAAAATCCATTAGACAAATTTTCGAAGCATACTGAAATGCGGAAAATCAGCAACAGATTGCCATTTTGGTTCGGGAATCGTTGTATCCCTGTGGTGGGTGGATTAGGATAACTTACGCTTTGTTGAGAGAAGAAAAGCCAAATGCAATTGTATTGGGCTTTTTGTTGAGGTATGCCCGTTTTAGGGGAGAGATGGAAGAGCATTGGCCCCACCTGTTGTTATAGGAATAGGTGACTTGACGGCGGCATACATGGTATTGCGATAGGAAAGGATAAGTTGCTTCGAATGCAACAAAAGCATTTCAGGGATGAATGTGGTTGTGCTCGTATTTCGATTCTGTTTCATTAGAGGTAGAGGGTTTTCATGTCATTTTTACAGTTTGTAGTTTGCCAGTGGGCTTGAGAAATTGCTGGTTGATTTATGGCCTTCTTCGGGCGGAAATGCATTGTGAGTATTGATTTTTCTTATACGTTTGTATGGGTTAAAGTTAGATATATTTACTACACCTGAGTACTGTGAATCGCATAGATACATACAAATATTCGATTCGATACACAATAATCGCTTGAAGTGTGTAAGCTAATTAATGGTTCTACTTTTCTGTACATGGCTTTTACTTAATTGAAATAAGTTTGAATCAATTTATCTTTGGAATGCATGAACTGTAGAGAAAATTGATGTTATTTTAAAAACTTGTTAGCTAAGAGCATTGTATATTTATTATTATTACTTATTTTTTGATTTTATTATTATGATGTCGTTCGCTCGGTGGTAAAACGTGAAGTGACCTTTTATTTTCTAATAACTAATGGCAGATTATACTAAACTAATAACATGTTGTTTTACATTAATAAAACTCCCAAGTCCCATCTTAAGTTGAACAGTTAAAATGATTTTTTTATAATTCTTTACATTTACATTCCGACAGGAAGTGCTAGATATAAGTCTTGACTTCGACAGCATCAATCGAGTGCTAACGAACTTGATGGTATCGTCTGAACATTCTTTTTCAGACCACAGATACATCCAATTCAGCCTGAATGATGCAACTCTCAGTCAACCATGATTCCAGAACTACCGGAAAACTGATTGGCCAAAATACAGAGGAATATTGTCAGAAACGCTATACTCTGAACTTTCAAGCCCCCGCGTGACACCAATGAGCTTGACGTGAAAGTCAGGGAATTCACTCTGGCTCTCACTCAGGCTATGGCCGCTTTCTGCCCTTTTATTCAACCTAGAGGCAAGAAAAAACCACATTGGTGGACATCAGTACTGGGACTACTCAGAAACACTTGCGGACAACTTTTCAACGTAGCAAAAGGCACAAAAAAAGTGACCGACTGGGACTCATACAAAGAATCCCTCAAATTATACAAAAGACTAACTGAGGAAGGCAAAGCAACAATCCTGGAGCTCTTTCTGTGACAAAATCACGGAAACCTCTGAGGCATCGCGGCTAAGAAAAATCCTCTCTACAAATCTTATGATGCCTAGCTTGAAAAAAATTGATGGCTCTTGGACAACCTCAAGTGATGAACCACTCAACCTGCTACTGCAGACCCACATTCCAGGTAGCTCTCAATTCGCGGCCAGGCCTACTGCAACCGGGACCCAAATTCATGGTCTGATCATAACAGAAAAACTGCTCTGGGCGCTGCATAGCTTCAAATCATACAAGTCTGCTGGTCCGGACGGTATAATACGTGCCGAGCTACAGAGGTCCTCAGATATTATTTTGCCTGCGCTACAAAATATTATGAGGAGCTGTGTGGAACTTATCCTTATTCCACTGTCATGGAGATAAGTCAATGTAGTTTTCATTCCCAAAGCCGGAAATTGTTCTCTTGTTGTCCCAAAGGACCTCAGACCTATGAGTCTATCATCTTTCCTTCTGAAAACTCTAGAACGACTGATTGATATCCATATACGAGCTAAAATTGATACTAGACTTCTGTCAACGGCTCAACATGCCTACTGTAAAGGAAAGTCGGTAGTCCCCTTCTCTGGAACATAGTGCTGCTGATATACCTGGAAGCTGGTGGTAGCAGGGTGATTGCCTATGCGGATGACGTTGCTATAGCCGTCTCAGGTAAGCATCTTAATACCATTAAAGAATTCCTTCAAGTAAATCTCAATGGATTAACTCGTTGGGCAGATCGCTGTGGATTGGGAATAAACCCCCATAAAACTGAACTTGTCCTATTTTTCAAGAAATACAAAATTTCAACTATAGACCCTTTTTCAATAAACGGTACTAGTATCTTTAGGTGACATCACTGCACACTGCCTCATAGGCAAGCACGCAAGAAGGCTTGGCGCCTTTACAAACGATTTCTGCAGAAGCTGCATGGACGAGGAAGAGGAGGAGACAATGCTCCACCTACTCTGTACTCATTTTCATTAACTGCTGCTTTGATATTATTTTTGTTATCTTTTAGCATACCACGAACCAAGATATTTGAATCATATCTTTTAATAAAGTTATTATTCCGCGTTAATACACACCAGTAAGGCTGCGGTCCAATACTGTTTTTATTAGATGCTTTTTGCCAACCTGCTTTATTTGGGTTCGAACAAAAACATTCTCACCGCTTTTGAAATCAACATTTCTTGAACTTTTACCTTTTCCCTTCATTAACGGTGTTCTAATTGCTTTAGTTCTCTACCCGATAGTAGCTTTGCGGGTGTTTCTCCTGTTGTACAAGCAAAAATGTATTTATAATTTTGCCAATGTTGCTTCCTTCCCCTTTCTAGTTTACCAAGATTTGTATTTTTAAAGTTTTCACGACTATTGGTCTCAGGATGGCCGGGAGTAGTTAATATACCATATGTCTAATATTATTTTTTGCTAGGAATTGTTTAAACTCTTCTGATGTAAACTGGCGCCTATTATCGCTAACTAATGTATCTGCTCGTACCAACCAAAATCTACAAAATACCTCGCACAATTTTTGCGTGCGTTCACGTCTGTAAGTATAGACCAACAGTTTTGGCACTGAGTGAAACACAGGTAGATCCCAGCCAACACCTCTCAGATCACTCTGATCTATAGGTACCTGGCTACGAACTAGTGCCACTAGTTTTTTCTCATTGCGGTCTCGCCATTTAAGTGCGTAGTGATGTAGCTTACCAAACTCCACCAAAATGTAGTCCCTCTTCCAATCCGGAATTCAATTTCCTGTGATTAAAATTCCATGTCTGTAAGCAAATTATCTACTACTGCTTATTTGCAGAAGCCCCAAACTGGGCAGCAATTCGGCCTTTAACTGTCTGAATTTATTCAAAGGACTGTATCCCTCATACAGACATCGTCATTACGGGCGATTTCAATATACACAATTGTGGGTGGTTTCGACATTCTGGACAGACAACACCCGAAAGCCAAAAACAACTTAACGCTGCTTGTAAATGAGCCCACTCGGATACCAGACGTTGATAGCCATACCGCCAACACCCTGGACTTGTTTTTAACCTCTCATCCTGATATGTACACCGTTGATGTACTCTCCCCTCTAGGCTCGTCGGACCATTGGGTCAAATCAGCTAATTTCTCGCACACCCACCACAATGTTAGAGAAAAGGTTTCTAATTGGAGCGGACTTAACAGCTTCTTTAGGAATTTTAACTGGGCGTTATGTTTCTTCGATAACGACGTGGAGGCCGTTGCTGATATGATAACAGACACTATTTTCCCCGGAATGAGATGCTTTATCCCTTATCGGATGAAGAGTGTCAAACCAAAAGATACGACTCGAACTGTAAAGAGGCTGCCAGGGTTATAGAAATGTTTTTTCGGTCCTACAAGGCCAACCCGACAGAGGAATACCGGAAAAAATTCAAACGAGTCAGAAATGACTGCAACGCCTTCCAATACGACCAAAACCTGAGGCAAAAAATACTGCAATATCCCAAAGGTAGTACACATTGTAGATCTTTCGTCAAAAATATTAGAAATTCTGTCCCATTCTCCGTCCCAACGCAAATTGGCAAATTTATAATGACATTCCAGCAAGGAATGGACAAGGCCAATCTGCTTACTGCACACTTTGCGAGCTCAATACTCTCAGATTGTGCTTTGTCCCCGCCTACACTTGAGTTCGTCGAATCTTCAATTGGACGAATCCACTTTCGCACTCCTATAGTAGCAAGAGTACTTAAAAATCTTACGTCCGCTGATCCAGGTGGTATATCTCCCCTTCTTCTGAAGAGGTGTTCTTCCAAGCTGGGAAAACCACTGCGTAAGCCTTTTCAACAATCCTCTCTTCTCCTACAGATCAATTCCGTTTACGTTCCTTCTTGCCAATGTCATGGAAACGCTGATAAACCGTCATGAAATATCTCGAAACACGAAAACTTCTCTATGATCGGCAATACGATTTTCGTAGCAACAGGTTCACTGGTGATTTGATGGCATGTCTCACAGAAAAGTGGAACCAAAGCATACATAAGTCTGGTGAAAGCAAGATACATAGTTACACTTGATATTTCTAAGGCGTTTGACAGAATTTGGCATCAAACTCATTTGTCAAAAATGCGTGCTTTTGGGAACGATGACTCTCTTCCCCAATGGATTAGAAATTATTTTTCGGAACGTTCAATTCAAGTCGTCTTAGATGGTTTCAAGTCTGATATTCACAAAATAAATGCTAGTGTGCCCCAGGGCTCCGTTCTGTCTCCGACACTATTTTTAATTTTCATCAACGATCTCTTGCCTGCTACTTCTAATCCAATATATTCCTTTGCTCACGACAGTACTCTCTGCTTTTCATATTCGTTCCCGGGCTCACGTCGTAGTATCTGTTAAGCTCATTAAATTCCGATATTAGCAGCATAACCAATTGGGGAACTATCAACAGAGTGGAATTTAATGCTTCCAAAACACAATGCTGTCTGCTGTCATTAAAGCGAAATTTAAATACCCTGCCATTATTCATGAATGGCACTTTCATCGTCGAAACCGAAAAGCTTTCCGTTCTTGGTATGTGTGTCAATGACAACTTACGTTGGAATGACCACATATTCGATGCCGCCAAAAATGTTGCGAAATGTCTAGGTTTCCTCAACCGATGTCAGAAATATTTTACCCCCTCTGATCTGGCCATAATATATCAGGCATTCATCCGCCCAAAATTGGAGTACAATGCCCACATCTGGTCAGGTGTTCCTAAAACATCTCTGCACCTGCTAGATAGGATTCAAGACCGTGCGATAAAACTCATAGGTGATACTAATATCAGTCAATCAATTGACATCCTCGAACACCGACGTAATATCTCCTGTCTCACCCTACTATTTTATCGCTATTTCCACCACCAGTGTTCCATTGAAATCACCAGTAGCACTGCGCCCATTCAAACTTTCAACCGTAACACCCGTCTCGCTATGAATGCTCATCAGTATACCCTCAAGCCCATTTTTGGACGTACTCTAAAATATCGTGATTCGTTCATTATTATTGATTATTTTGGGGGATATAAACCTCAATTTGTTAGATAGAAGTGATACTATTTGGAAATATTTAGGCCTTGTGGTATCGTCTTTTATAAATGAACGTACTAGGATGGTGTCGAGAACATGTTTGGATCATATATGGTATATGGACAATTTGCTAATTTACCATTACATAACTGTGAGACGTGTATAATTGGCCTTAAAATAACAGATCACTCTATGGCAGGGCATCTGCTAAACACAAATACTAAAAAAATTGCCAGTCAAAACAATAAGATTACAAAAATTGATTTTACTAAACTCCAATCTTTTCTTGCTTATGAGTTATGGGATGATGCTTACCAGCCTCTGATGCCTCTGCATCCTTGTACTTTTGTTTTGAGTATCTCACAAAGCATGTATCAGACTATACTTACACAGTTCTTATAAAAAAAAAATCTAATAAAAGACTAAGGCCTTGGATCAATAATCAACTCTTAAAGGAAGTTAAGAGTAAAAATATAATCAGAATCAAGTGCTCCAAGCATCCCAACAACCTCAGGCTAAGAAGTACATACAAAAGAAGATGCTCCGAACTTAAAATAGAAATACCTATTTGCTGTGAAACTTTTTTCTTGAATAAAATTAAATTTGTTAAAGGAGATCCGAAAAGGGAGTGGCAAGTTGTAAATAGCATGCTGAACCAGTTCTCTTCTTAGAGAAAACCTACCATAATACGAATAAGCGACTGTGATATATCTGATAAGCAACTCATTGTCAATGCTTTTAACAACTACTTTAGTTCAATAATTCAACTTATGGTCAGATACATGCGATGAACCTTCTCAGAGTAATTGTTTTGCATTCGTACCAATAACTGCATTTGAGGTGTTGAAGAGTATAGTATAGTATATATAGTTTAAACCTTAATTTTATTAATAAGTATTTCTCGTGTAAGCCTCACTACAATTTTCCCATTTCCTTTCTTTACATACATACTGTAAATATCGATGGCTCTTTTCTATATCATCCGTTCCCACACCCTATTCTGCTAAGTAATCAATTTTACCAACCCAAGTTTCTGTTCCAACCGAATATTCTGCTGACGTATGGGTTTTATTCGCACCTGTAATATTAAATACAGGATTAGGTCGCAATGCCCAGACGTAGCAGAATACATATTACATTTAGTTTAAGGAACTAAAATTTTTCATAAACTTTACTCGCAATCCAAACGTCGTGTTTAACTTTAGATCAAAAGAGATTTAACAGGTGCCTTGAGAGGTTCGAATTCTTCAGCTTGTGATCGTATTTCCAGCAACATTCTAAAATATATTGGGTGCTTTGTAGAAGATATACTATATCTATATTTAATAAAAGCATTAGTTCAGACGCTCTAAAATACGCGGACGTTGTTCTATTCTTTAAAAAAGGGTCAGCTCATAACAGCTGAGCAATTACATATAAGCCAATCTCCCTCCCCCCGAGTAAGAAGTAAGACCAGAATAATGTCCTTTTTAAATAAGTCATCGTTTTTAAGCCCTCGAAGATGCCCTTCTTAAATTTTGTTCCCAAATTTTTTCTAACCTTGAAGCCAAAATCTTCACTGCCGGCTTGTTTATAGATATATGTAACAACAGCATTCCACATGGTCAACATGGTATTGTTAAAAAAACTTGAAAAATCTGGGTTCCGAAGTTTTATCCTCGATTGGTTCAGATTTTACCTCTCAAATGGATCTCAAAGAGTCTAGATTCTTAATTTGGGAGTACCTCAGGGTTCAGTGTTAGCACCTATACTTTTTCTTATTTATATCAACCCTCTGTTCAGACTTAATTTTAAAGGCACTCTAACGGCCTTCGCAGATGATGTAGGCTGTTCTTATGACTCTAGCAGCGCTTTAAATTTACCATCTGATACGAGTATTAGCTGGGATCTAAGTGTATTAAGGATATGGTTCGCTGAGCATAATTTGAACATTAGCTTCAAAGCAAAAATAATGTTTTTTAATCTCTCCACCCCAATAAGTGTCGATTCGGATTTCCACCCCAATGTACCGGAGTGTAAAAAATACAAACTCACAAATCCTCCATTTACACACTCCATATATTCCACACCGTTCTACAACTTACAACCAACACAACACTGCACACTCTAACTTACCACATAACTCAGCATCCTATAATAACGCTGCAAAGGGGAACTCAACTGCGTCTACTACACAATCCTCTCAAGTCTCTACACTTAATGCCTATACCGCGTTTTTTCGCCCGTCTGATCATGTTTAGGAATCAATACCGAGCTGCTCAGGACTAAACACTTTCCACACTTCCAACAAGAGCATCACCCAGGTACTTTTAGCCACGGCCCTGGTAAGGGTAAAGGCCGCGTCAGGAGTATATCACACCTTCAGAACCTTAATAGATTCGGGTTCGGAAGCAACCTTTATAACCTTTATAACTTTTGAGATTGAAAAATCGTCGAACATTCATTGAGGTGGCATTGGTGGGGTTGGTCAGCAGCGGTTCATGCCACAATTATGTTGACATTGCGTTTGGGTCTCTACACTCGACTATTGAGACAAACACTCGCGCTTACATATATAAATCGCTGACTGGTCTTCATCCGGCCAACAAACTGACTTTCCAGTCGTGAAAGCACATAAAGGAGTTGGTATTAGCAGATCCCGCCTTCGATAAGCCAGCCCGAGTCTATATACTCCTGGGTAGTGATGTCTATACTGACTTTATTCTTCCAGAAATTGTTCGAAGAGAAGAATTTATATTGTCTATCGCCCAAAAAACCTAACTTGGTTGGATATTAGTAGGAAAGGTTCCAACGAATTCTACAAGAAAGATCCAACGCTTCCACCAATGTTTAAGCTTAGAGGAGCAATTAACAAAATTTTGGGAAATGGAAGAGACACCATTCAAAAGGAATTTATCAAGAGAAGACCAGGCCGGTGAACTGCACTATATGCAACACCCTAAGCGACTGCCCGATGGGCGTTATGAGGTATCGCTTTCTTTTAAGGAAGGAAGACAACCTGCACTTGGATCCTCTAAAGGAGGCGTCTTGCGTCGGTCTCTTCAGTTAGAGAGGAGGTTTGCGCAGAACCCAACACTACACATACAATGTAAGAAATGTATTAAAGAATACTTACTTTTTAATCAAATGATAGAAGTTGAAGTTGACAACAACCTGGTACTCAAGACACCTTTCCACTATTTCGTAGCCCACCATGCTGTTTTTAAAGAGTCCAGCTCCACCACTAAGCTACGAGTTGTCTTCGATGCTGCTGCAAAGGTAAGGTTCGTAGGTATGCCTGAGTGGATTGGACCATCATTTTAGCATGGATTGCTGCTCCTCCATCCAAATGGACCACATTTGTCAGCAACCGGGTAGCAGCAGAAATACAAAGGCTGACAAACGATGAGATCTGGAAACACGTCCCAACACAATTTAACCCAGCTGATCTGGCATCGCGCGTAGATCTACCGTCAGCTCTGGCAGAAAACCAAATGTTAAGTATTGAGTATGTAAAATAAAACAATCCTTTTCTTCCAACGTTATAAAGGGTGTTGAGAAAATATTGTATAAATTTCCTTAAAATTGTAACAGCCCTGGCGGGAGCGTGTGGTTCCTGAAACGTCAAATGAAACAACCCTAACCAAGCTGACACATTAAGCGAGGTTACGCCATTTTAAATCGCCCTTTGAATCGTTTTTGAAATTTCGGTCTTTCTTTGTTCTGAGCTCATGGTGCCGCCACGAGTCTGCCAAAAATTAGAATAAACGTCACCAAACGAATAAAAGGCGAACGTTCATTCATCAGTCTCGGAGCGCCCGAAAACTTCTTGCGCAGCCGCGCACAAAGGGTAAGTGTGTTGATGGGCAATTCTGAACACTATTCATGTGGTTTCGTCTCTACTTCCCAAATTTTTTGCAGCGTTCTTAACTACAGCAAAAATTGTTTTTTAATCGAAAAAGTGGATGAATTTATATACTCGGACTTATCATTGATTCTAAAATGAGTTTTGAAAGCCACATTGAATCTTTAAACAAATATTGTCGTTGCACTATTGAAAATTTCTTCTACCTGAAAAATGTTTGTTCTAAGAAATTATCGAAAAGTATATACTATGGAATATTTAACTCAAAACTTCAATATAGATTTGCGTGTTGGGGAGGTGTTTATAATAACAAAATTCAACCGCTTTTATTTCTACAGAAAAATGTAGACACCCCAGTTTTTCATTGTTTCAGGATATGAGAATTCTTGCAGTCCGTCACTTGTATTGTATGTTCTTTTTCAGATCAGGAAATTTAAATAGCACACTTATTTCTAATCATAATTTACGTAAAAATTATTTAAATGTTGTATCTGCACCCTTTGCTCGCACCACCGCTTTCCGTATTTTTATTCCGTGTCATCCTGTCGTCTTTTTAATAAACTTCCCAAATCAATCGGAACAATTACATCTCCTGAAGTGTTTGAAAAATTTGTAAAGCATTGGCTTCTGGGTATTGATTTTAATGCTTTGGAATGCATACCATATTCTCCGACATCCTGGTGTAAAAGAGGGTCTTCTTCTTTTTCTCTTCTTGTTTTTTGTCTTACATTTCCTTTTAATAATTATCTCATATTTATTCAATTTGAATAAGCTTTTTTATCATTGTAATTTGCTTTTTTAAGTTCACCCCATCCACTGTTAATTTTATTCATAATTAAGCCCATTTAAGTGGCATTTAACACCATTGATACACTTGAAGTGTATGAATGTTTTGTTTATTATTTATTTAGATGTAAAGCAAGCACAATTGTAATGAATTTATAAGAAATATACCAAATACTACGTAATACTATTATTAAAAATATTCTACCTCGAGGCGGCGGACATAGTTGCCAGTTCACCAAAAGATTTGGCTGCCTTTCTCACAAATTGCGGCACCAAGATGAGCTCTAAATGGAGGACATCACAATAGACCCCTCTGTGGCCGCAGTGATCTGGGATTCATTATACCAATTCCACAACAATCCTGTCTAATCTAATCTAGGTACCCTACTCCCATGGTTATTGACAAAGATTGACCATATGGCGACGTTTTGTCTTTTGGCGTGATGAGGTGCTTTTCCGGCGAAATAATGTTTGGCGACACAGTTTCCAAATGCCTAGGAAAGTATAGAGAAAATTGACTAGATTGATGCAGTAGTAGTCGCACTTTTTGTCAAGCCTTTAAGAAGTAAGATCATTTTCTTAGAATAACAAGAATAAAAAAGACGATCGATGTTTTCACAACGCGTCCTGGAAGACGTCGTCATCCAAGATTTTGACTTAAGTTTAAGTCACGGAAATAGAAACTGTTCTGTTGTCTGTAGAGTCACCGTCATATTTGCCACAGGTGTACATCTAATTTTGTACATAAGTGTTACTCTTCCCGCGGCTAGGATCTTCGTTGAACAAGCTTCTTCCCCGAATGGGTCCGATAAGTAGATCGTTTCAACTGCAAAGCATTCCTGTGGAAAGTAATTTTGCGATTGCATTGTTCTTAGGTTCATTGTAGTAGTAAATTGTAACGGTCGAGTGAACAGCAGCGTGTCCAATTCAATTGTGTTTAATTCAGGAGTTCCGCAAAGGTCGGTGCTGGGACCTGTTCTCTTCATATTTACCTCGCTGGTTTTTCAAATCCGCCTGGTTGTAAAGTGGCCATTTTCGCAGATGACGCTGCAATATATACATCTTATCAGTTGCTCTTACTATTGAAAGCAATTTAAGGGATGGGATGGATTGGTTAACCAGATATTATAATAGATGGAAAATAAAATTAAATGAAGAAGAAACACAAGCGATCTTTTTCACACGAGAAAGGAAAGCTTATTTTATCCCTAAATATATAAATAGGGATCTATCTACTTATTAGATACCTAAGCATTTACCTAGACACAAGGCTTACATTCAAGGAACACACAAATAGGACACTAAATAATATTGGTATTCCAATTAAAATGTTGTACCCTTTATAAATCGTTACTTTCACATGAAAACAAAATCATTTTGCGTAAAACTATCTTTCAGGCAATTTTGCTGTTTGGTTGTCAAATATGGGGAAATTCCGCAGCATGCCATATGGTATAAAAAAGTTGCAAGTCGAATAAAATAAAATTTTAAAAATGATGCTCAACCTACCATGGCATCACTCAACATTAGAGCTACATAATAGGGCGAATGTTGAATTATTAGCTAATAGGATTGCAAAGCTTAAAGCTGAATTTTTAAGAAGATGTAGATTTACTGACAATCCTCTGATAAATGAATTATATCGTTAAATGTTTTAAGTGCTTATAAAATTAAGAGAGTAATATGTTATCTATTTATTTAATTTTTGTTTTTTTTTGTTATATTTATTGTTATTTATTTACTATTTGTTTAATGTTTATTAATTGTTAACCTATTATTATCCATTTATGTATTTATTTATTTATTTATTTATTTTTCGTTTGGATTGGAGGTTTTTTTTTCCGTATTTTCCTTCAAAATTTTTGTTAGTTTTCACGAAATTATTTGTAATTAATTAGACATATTTCAATAGAAAGATATTTTGTCTTTATTGAATCATTGTAGTATAATATGTGCGGTTATTATACCTAGGTAATTTTTTTAATATACGAAATAAAATATCTATCTATCTATCTATCTCTGCTTTCCACATTCGCCCCTGCTCTTCGGCTGTAGAACGGTAACGGCAGCGTATGTTAAACTCATTAAATTCCGCTCTATGAATGGCACTTACATCGTCGAAACCCCATAAACTTTCCATTCTCGGTATGTGTATCAATGACAAATTATGTCGGAATGAAATTTACAGATGCCTCAAACTGGACGGCAGTTCGACCTTTAATGAGTTTGATGCGATGTCTGACTCCATTCAAAGAATTGTATCCCTGTACCCTCATACTGAAATCGCCGTTACGGGCGATTTCAATATAACAATTCTGAGTGGCTTCGACATTTTGGACAGACAACACTCTAAGGACGGTGTGTTGAGATCTGTGCTGAGGAAAATAACTTAACCCAGCTTGTAAATGAGCCCACACGAATACCAGACGTTGATAGCCATTCAGCCAACACCCTGGACTTCTTTTTAGCTTCTCACCCTGAAAAGTACTCCGTTGATTGCTCTCCCCTCTAGGCTCGTCGGACTATTGTGTGATATCAGCTAATTTCTCGTACACCCACCACATTGTTAGAGAAAAGATTCCTAAACGAACCGATGGCAATACGAGAAAGCGAAGCGGATTTAATACCTTATTTAGGAATTTTAACCGGTCGTTATGTTTCCTCGATAACGACGTGGATGCCGTTGCTGATGTGAACACTGACACTATTGTCCTTGTAATGAGATCCTTCATCCCTTATCGGATTAAGAGCATCAGACCAAAAGAAAAGGCATGGTACGACTCGAGCTGGAAAGAGGCTGTCAGGGATAGAGAAATGTTTTTTCGGTCCTATAAGACCAACCCGACAGAGGAAAATCGAAAAAAAGTTCAAACCAGCCAGGAATGACTGCAACGTCTTTCTCAAGCGTGAGAAATTTCTATACGACCAAAAACTGAGGCAAAAAATACTACAAAGGGTAGTACAAGTTTTTGGTCTTTCATCAAAAACATTAGAAATTCTGCCTCATCCTCCGTATCAACGCTCATTTACAATGACATTCCAGCTGTCAGCTTTTGGAAAAAGCCAATCTGCTTGCTGCTCACTTTGCGGCCAGTTCAATAATTCCAGATTGCGCTTTATCTCCGCCTACACTTGCGTGCGTCGAATCTTCTATGGAACGAATCCACTTTCGCACTCGTGTAGTAGCGAGAGTACTCAAAGATCTTAGCATCCACAAAGCCGCATGTCCAGATGGCTTGTCTCCCCTTCTTCTGAAGAAGTGTTCTTCCTCGTCCCTAAAACAGGCCCATTGCACTTACGTCCCTTCTTTCTAAGGTCATGGAAACGCTGATAAACCGTCAGCTCATTAAATATCTCGAAACACGAAAACTTCTCAATGACCGAGAGTAAAGAATGTCTCACAGAAAAGTGGAACCAATTTGATATTTCTAAGGGATTTAACAGAGTTTGGCATCAGGCTCTTTTGTCGAAAATACGTGCTTTTGGGATCGACGACTCTCTTCTTCAATGGATTAGAAACTACCTTTCGGAATGTTCAACTCAAGTAGTTTTGGATGGTTCTGATGTTCACAAAATAAATGCTGGTATGCCCCAGGGCTCCGTTCTGTCTCCGACACTCTTTTTAATTCTCATCAATGATCTCTTGTGTGCCACTTCTAATCCAATATATTCCTTTGCTGACGACAGTACTCTCTTCTTTTCATATTCGTTTCCCGACTCACGTCCCTGCTCTTTGACTTAAGAACGGGAATGGAAGCGTATGTTGAACTCATTAAATTCCGATATTAACAGCATAACCACAATGTACACCGCTACCTCTCTTTTCTTCGTTCCTAAATTTTCTACGCCCGCGGTATGAAAAAAACATTTTGAGGGGTTACACAGATCTCTTGAGCGCTTTGTTTCTTCGCAAAGCTTTTAAAATTCAACCTCAACTTATTATTTACTTTGGTATAATCAACATAACTGAATTAATTTTTTTCTCTTAAGATTTTTCTCTTAAGAAGGGATAGGTGATCCACCCACCAGCAACCTGCAGTCTTTCCTGCTGAGGGACAGCAGAAAGGCCGCTGACCTGCTATTCGTTTGGTCTGTCTGCATCCCGGGGAGCTGTGCGATCTGCAGTTGTGCTCGTATGAGACCCAATTGTCAATGGAAGCCTTAACCGAGGGCACAGCCACAAAACTAGTTATTCATCTACGCCGTCTTGTTCGGCTAATTTAAACATGAAGTCAAAAGTTGTGTTGTTGAAAGCACCCTCAACGTCGATGAAAATCAGAAAGGCGTATTCCTTCTTGTCGAGTGCGCCTTCAGTTCTGCCAACCGGATTCTGAAGCGCACCCTTGCAGGATCTTCCTCGTTGTTTGTACTGCCTGGATTGTTTCCAGGAACTGCTGTAGCCGATTATGAATTTACCCAACCTAAAATCGCAGTAGTGGCCGCCAATCAGATCGCTGATAAATGATTTCAGGCGTTCACACAAGACGGCAGATAACAACTTTTAAGAGTTCTGATGCCTCTTTAATTGGCGCAGTTAGGAAGGTCTCCTCTCTTGTGGATCGGGCAATCGGTGCTAAGGTTCTATTCCTCAGGCATGCTTTCGGCCGACCAAATGAGTTGGTGTACGGTCTCTACCAAGTCATCTCTCGCTACCTTAATTAGCTCGTGGTAGATTTGAATATTGCTTTCCTAACTTCATTTTGGTCGGGTGGACGGACCTCTTGACTTCCATTTGACAGCGGAGTTTGGCATTTCGTCTCCGTTTATAGGACTGCAGAAGTGGTTTTTGATATTCGTAATCCTGATGAAAATAATTTATGTTGTCAAGAATAGGTGGAGGTGGCGAAGTACTCGTATCACCACTTCGAAAACAGTTTGGGAATGTAAAGCTTCTCTTAACCCAGTTGGAAGGCTAAATTCACTGAGAAATGAGCTTCTCAGGGCCTACGTTAGCAATGCCTCCGTCTTCGGTTAGGGCTTACATTGAAAGTTAGCTTTCTTGTGAATATGACTGCTTCATGACGTCTCTAAAGGATCAGCGGTTTTCCTGCAGTCCCTCAGTAAGAAAGACTGGAGACACTCTTTTTATCGGGAAAATACGAGGGCGGGTCAATAAGTCCGTGACTTTTGGATTAAAACAAATTTTTTGATAAAAAATTAATTTTATTTTTCAACGTAGTCTCAGTTGAGCTCTATACACTTTGTCCAACGCTTCTCCAATTTGATAAAAAATTAATTTTATTTTTCAACGTAGTCTCAGTTGAGCTCTATACACTTTGTCCAACGCTTCTCCAATTTTTTTATCCCTTCCAAAAAAAATGATTTGTCGAGGTCCTCAAAATGACGAGATGACTTCATCATTGGAGTCAAATCTTTTTCCACCAAGCCATTTCTTCAGGTTTGGGAACAAGAAGTAGTCGATCGGAGCCAAATCTGGAGAATAGGGTGGATGAGGGAGCAATTCATAGCCCAATTCATGGATTTTTGCCATGGCAACTGCACATTTGTGCACCCTTGCATTGTCTTGGTGGAAAAGAACTTTTTTCTTGGCCAAATGAGGTCGTTTTTTTTTCAAATCGTCATTGAATCGGTCCAATAAGTTGGCATAATATTCCCATTGATTGTTCTTCCCTTTTGAAGGTAGTCAATGTGGATTATCCCGCGTGCATCCCAAAAAACAGTCGCCATAACTTTATTGGCTGACAAACCCACGTTGGCCTTCTTTGGCGCCGATTCACCCTTAGAAACCCACTGTTTTGACTGTTGTTTGTTCTCTGGTGTGTTGTGATGGATCCATGTTTCGTCCACGGTTACAAAACGGCGCAAAAACTCCTCCATATTGCGATTAAACAACGCCAAACCTTCCTGTGAAGTTGTTACACGATTGCGTTTGTGGTCGACTGTGAGCAAACGCGGCACCCATCTTGCGGAAAGCTTTCGCATGCCCAAGTGATCATTCAAAATTGAAACCACTGAGCCATGCGAGATCCCTACGGCTTCCACAATCTCTCGCACTTTCAATCTTCGGTCGGCCAACACCATATCGTGAATTTTTTCGATTGTTTCGGGTGTAGAGACCTCAACTGGGCGTCCAGGACGTTCGGCATCTTCAGTGCTTGTACGGCCACAACGAAATTCAGTAAACCACTTTTTTCTCATTGAAATCGATAGTGCAGAGTCCCCATAGTATTTATCAAGCTTAGCCTTGGTCTCGGTAATGGTTTTTTTTCGCAAGAAATAATGCTTAATAAGCACACGAAATTCACTTTTTTCCATTTTCTCCTCAAATTAGTGAGTAGTCTGATAAAAATAGCTGTCAAACACAAACTAACTGACGCAGCAAGTTTAAATTTTGACAGGAGACAACTGACAGATGTCTGTTGACAGGAGCAGTGTTGCTGTTTCAGTAAAGAGGTCAGAAATTCAAAAATGCACGGAATTATTGACCCGCCCTCGTACTTACAGATATTCTCGAACATTCTCCAATACGCTTAAGGCATACAACCCCCGCGAACTCGTAGCCTTAGTTAAAAACTGTCCCCAAATGGATCTGGCATCCTTCACAAGAAAATCAAGATTGTCCCACTCAAACTTAATGGCACTTCGCTGAGTTTCTCTAAGGTACTTCAGAGGATTGGGCCTTATTCTTATACTGAGGTGGAAGGAAAATGTTAAAGAGCGAAACCAAAATAGTTTCTACAATTCAAAGCCATGCACTAGGTCTATTTCAAGGTTGTGGGACCAGTTTTCTCTTACTGCATCCTCAGACTGAGAGAAACTCAGCAATGTACCAATCTTCTCAATCGTCCTTGAATAAAATAAAATTAGCACAAAGCTGACCGCAACCTTCTGATCTTGAATGGAACGAATGGACGCGAAGCGAAATCTTTCTCAGTAAGTCCATCTCTATCTTCACAGACGATTCTAAAACAGCCGGCTGCGTTGACACAGACGTCTTTGCTGAGGACCTATACTAATTCTCCAGTCTACTCATATACTATACGGTCTTCCAAGCCGAAGCGTCAGCTATTCATCAGGCCGCTGCTTGGCTCAGATTGAATTCCACACTCGCATCGGATTTTGCAATGTAACATACGTAGATAGTCGAGCTAACTTCGCTAACTACGAATCGGTGGTCAGAGGCTGCGGGGCGTCTCTTAACGAAGTAGATAAGCAGCACAAGTACATCGTCGTTGTTGAACTGGCCACATTCGGGTCTTTAGGAACAAATAATTAACAGTCTGACTCATTATCAAGCACTCTCAAAGACCAGCCACAGATGGACTCATGCGAATAACTAGAATTTTGCTCTCAGTGGTATTACAATTACACAGTGTTTAAGTGCACCTCAACGCGGTCCATTTTAATCGAACTGGAGTCAGAGGGTTTGAGCTAAAACAACATTAAAGGATTTCCGCAGGCGGTATGCTTAAAATTCCTTGAATCTTCCGAGTTGGCGAAAAATCGTAGCTCACCCTCACCGGCAACACAAAACAGTGACAGAAGAGACCATACTTTGGTCCACATTGCACTGTTGCGCCACACACTTGTTTAATATTTTTTATCACTTCCGCTGGCTTATAAAAATATCATCAAATCTCAACATTTATTAAAAAAAGGCTACATCTCTGAATATCCTTTGACTTGAGTTCTAATGTATGTACACTTCCACAACATCTCATACAGCATACTCTCATCGTATCTATCCAGTAGGCCCAAGTGGTAAGCTCTTTAAAATATTTCTGGAGCTATTTACCACAAGCTAACCTATGACGTCATTAGATATTCATCATTATTGTTATCTACGACCAAGGACAAGTTTATAAAGTTTCCTCTTTAAATAACACAAGCAACCTTGAAGCGGATTTTGTGTTGATAATTAGAATGAACTCGTTGAATTCATTTTCTAAATTGCTAAATAAATTGCAGTCTCTTTGACATCATTTAGCACTTTCCAACTGAAAGCTTACAGCCCACGGTTGCAGCAGTGATTTTACCTAGTTACTCTACAACATATGCTCTTACGCGCGGAAGGCGGAAGGCATCTCCACCTAGTGACGCATTTTGAATCTATTCCCACCCTAAATTGCATTCTCTGATCAACTTCCCCAATGACGTCAGTGGGTAAAGTTTAAACTTCAAAACTGAAAACTGGATAAGAAAAAATTAATGAACAGAAAGGAATTGTATCTAAACTCCTTCTCAACTGAGCAAAACAAGAGGGGATTTAAATGAAAAAAAAAATCCATCAGTTTCTTAAAGCCGAATACACGCTCAAAGAAATTGCAATTTACATATCTCTTGCCATCCTTGGCTTGGTATGACTGTTACTCCTATCTGTTGCCGCATAACTACGCCCTCATTGCTGTCCGGAGCAGACCTTCAGTGGATTTAACTTGAATTTCAATTTATTTCCTCTGGTATTTTCCATATTGTTACGAGTATACATACATATAGCGAGGCAGAGGCACATCATCTGCCACTAGTCTAATCTATGACAAGAAGATGGATAATACCCTTTCATGATTCTGATAGAAAAGACCAGAATCCCCATATCCTTGTTAGTTACATCATTACAATAAAGGATGTACTCGTATGTATGTGTAAGCGGTCCTCATAAATCGATTTGAACTTCTCACCCTGATTTAAGCGATTCCACTTAAGAATCGCAGTCATGATTCCAGTAGCAATTTCTCCTTAGATACGGGAAATATCTATACCAAGAGCTAAATGAAATTAATTTCCCTCCAGGAATGACGAAAAAAAGAAGAAAATGGCACGTAGCTCTATGAACCACCCTGATACCGAAACCAAATCCTTGAATAAAGTACATACATACATATTTTTATTTGATAAGGTTAATGCAATATGCTCAACGGTTTCGACTTTCTTATTAGATTCGACATCGATACAATTCCTAAAGTTCCTAGGGCCGACGTTTGTAAGATTTGTTCCAGGATGTGGATAGGTAGGTTAGGGGACCAAGCGTAACAGGTGATACGAGAAGCAGAACCAACAACAGAAACCGTAATTTTTACGAGTTCATGTTGGAAGAGGGACTGTACGAGTATACTCGTACTCGTATTTGTGCATCTTATTTAGATATCCTATCCATTCTGAAAGGAGCAAATAAACAAAAGTTCACGATATTTCTCTCCGCAGCCGGTCCTCCTTTCTAGATGAATCCTCTAACTCCAACTCAAACCTGAACTCGTGCTCTCAATCATGCGCAGTAAATTTGTTTCTCTCATGCGAGAGAACGGCGATATACATAGGAGTATACTAAAATACCATACATCCTTAGCAGATCCCTTTGTTTAAGGAGAAAGCTTTTTTTTACTTTTTAACTTCGTGCTGTTGTCAACTTGGGAAGGATATATAGACAGGGAGGAATTCGCACGTACAAGAACAGACCTATTTTTAATGAGTATTTGTGACGAGTTATAAAGGAATTCTTTGAAGGATAGTGCCTCCTGTTTGATAGGTTTTATTGCAGGAACGTGAAAATGGACGTGGGCGCCAATTCATGCGCAAATTGTCGTCTTAATAAGAGGAAATGCCCTACATGTGCCAGTAGTTCTATGTTAGTTTTGAAGTACCCGTATTAGTGCTGTGATATCAAGGACATATTTGGATGATTCGTATTTATTCATCTATAATAGATTCCCAGGTAAACGAAACGAAGGGCGGAACATTCAAAATTACTATATTTCTATCTAACCTTAGATCGAAATGTTGCGAAAGGCGCGTGTATACTCGCACAATAATCAACGTGAAGAGGAAAACATTTCCAATGCACGTGCCTCTGGATAAAAAAACTCTAGACAAATACCTACTCGTATAATGATTGAAAAGTATGGTGAGGTTTTCTCAGATAGTTGTATCTGTTCTTTTAAAATCTGAAAATGAACTGTTGATTGAGTGTGCTTTTTCCTTAGAACATGGTTTCCACTTGAAAGAGTCTATGTTGCAACCTTGCTTTCCTTAGGTGATCGAAGTATCACGCTTCTCGTTGTTCTGTCTTGTGCTGTGCTGTCCTGTGTAATCTGCTTGAAACAAGGTTGAAGGGATCTTGCAGAAAACAACTTAACGCAGCCTGTTAATGAGCCCCCGCGAATACCAGACGTTGATAGTCATACCGCCGACACCCTGGATTTGTTTTTAATTTCTCACACTAATAAGTACAGTGCTCTCCCCTCTATGCTCGTCAGACCGTTGTGTCATATCAGCTTATTTCTCGTACACCGACCACACAGCTAGAGAAAAGATTCCTAAAAGAACCATATGGCAATATGAGAAAACCAATTGGGGCGGACTTAACAACTTCTTTAGAAAATGTAACTGGTCGTTATGTTTCTTCGATAATTACGTGGATGCCGCTGCTGATATGATCACTGACACTATTCTCTTCGGAATGAGATCCTTTATCCCTCATCGGATGAAGGGTATCAGACCAAAAGAAATGGCATGGTACGACTCGAGTTGTAAAGGGGCTGTCAGGGTTAGAGAAGTGTTTTTTCGGTCCTTCAAGACCAATACGGCAGAGGAAAACCGAAATAAGTTTAAATGAGACAGGAATGACTGCAACGTCTTTCTCAAGCGTGTGAAATTTCAATACGACCAAAAGTTGACGCAAAAAATACTACAATGTCCCAAAGGTAGTAAAAGCTTTTGGTCATTTGTCAAAAACATTAGACATTCTGCCTCATCCTCCATTCCAACATTCATTTACAATTACATTCCAGGTGTCAGCTCTTTGGATAGGGCCAATCTGCTTGCTGCACACTTTGCGGTTAGCTCAACATTCCCAGATTGTGGTTTGTCCCGCCTACACTTGAGTGCACCGAATCTTCAATGGGACGAATCCACTTTCGCACTCGTGAAGTAACAAGAGTACTTAAAGATCTCAACATCCACAAAGCCGCAGGTCCAGATGGCTTGTCTCCCCTCCTTCTGAAGAGGTGTTCTTCCTCGTTGGGAAAACCACTGCATATACTTTTTCATCAATCCTACTATTAAGGACTCTTTCCGAGCAGATGGAAAATAGCATTTGTCCAGCCTGTCCCTAAAAAAGGCGAATCTTCTTCTCTCTCCTCCTACTGACCCATTGCACTTACGTCCCTTCTTTCTAAGGTCATGGAAACGCTGATAAACCGTCACCTCATGAAATACGAGTATCTCGAAACACGAAAACTGCTCAATGATCGGCAGCATAGTTTTTGTTGCAACAGGTCCACTTGTGATTTGATGGCATGTCTCACCGAAAAGTGGAACCAAAGTCTACACCAATCTGGCGAAAGCAAGATAGACGGTAGATAAGAACTTTTCAGAGTTTGTCATCACGCTCTTCTTCAATGGATTAGAAACTACTTGGATGTCTTGGATGGTTTCAAGTTTGATGTTCACAAAATAAATGCTAGTGTGCCCTAGGGCTCCGTCCTGTTTCCGACACTCTTTTTAATTCTCATCAATGATCTCTTGTCTGCTACTCGTACTTCTAATCCAATATATTCCTTTGCTGACAACAGTACTCTCTCGGCAGTTGTATCGCTGAAACCGAAAAACTTTCCATTCTCGGTATGTGTGTCAATGACAACTAACGTTGAAATGACCACATACTCGATATCGTCATAAATGCTGCGAAATGTCTAGGTTTCCTCAAGCAATGGAAGAAATATTTCACACGGCGTTTACATGCCCGAAATTGGAGT